>JAJAQA010000011.1:42158201-42190701 GCA_021464565.1 Rutilus rutilus | reverse complement strand
GCAAAAATAGTTAAACAAAGATCACAACAACTTGTTTTCTCATTACTGAATGATTCAGCATTTTGAAACGAATCGCTTGACTCAAAGATTCAATGGTCAATCCATAAACATCTGTCTCAATCATGAATGACTCAGTCATTGGAACGAATCATTTGAACGAATGAATCAATGACTCGCTCATTAAGATGGTCGCCTGGCGACACCTAATGGCGGTTTAGTGTTATGTTTAAAAGTATCATTCTTTCCAACGTGCACCATTATCAATGTCCGTGCGGACGTCCGTTTTTTTACTTTCACTTTTATATTAGCGATTTAAAAGCACCCACTCGTGTCACACGTCGATTAACCGGTGGGAAAATATCCTCAGACACATACCTACTAAATGTATATTTAAATACAATATTGGCCTACCTGGTAAAAAGTTTTATATACTATTTTGATGTCCTTTTGGACACAAGAGGGCAGTATAGCCCTATGTTTGCTTTTTTGTTGAACCAAATAGCACTAAATAGCCTGTTTTTAACTTTTTCATTCTTCTTGAATTGCAAAAACAGAATAAAATGGGTTTAGTTGTGATATTTGTATACTTTTATATAGAAATAAATGGTATATAATTACATTTTTAGAAGATTTTTAGTGTTTCCTTTTTGGACATTACTCCCTCGCCATAGCAAAACCGTTTGAGATATTTATTATCCATTCACAATTTAGCATATTTAATGTAGTTTCATCATGTTGAAAAAGTTTGGTACGAATAAAATAAATAGTTTAAGAGGAGTGGCTAAAAATTCAGAGGCTGATTTTGCAAAAAAATTCACATTCAGACCAAAATATCTGACTTCCTGATGGCCAGAGCTATTGAATGTAAATTAGAAAGTTGTCCGGCTTGATGAGAACAATATAGAAACTATTTTTTCTTTACTGTAGTTAAAAGTAACCCCCCCACTTTTGTCAAAAGCATGTTGAAAGTGACACACTTCCTGCTGCCAGTTGGTGGCGCTATAACTTTGACTCACAATAGCTACATCCATCTGATCGGCCTCTGACCACAAACACACTGCTGAAGTTTCATCAAGATCAGTTAATGTATGCAGAAGTTATTCCACTTCCGTGTTTCTCTTTTCTCGCCATAAATTAGATTCCTCGCCACAGCCAAACCGTTCGAGATATCAAAAATCCGTCCGCAATTTAGCATCCTCAAAGTCTTGACTACATGCACACCGAGTTTGAAGGGGACACGGTGAATTTTCTAGGAGGAGTATTTCACATTCCACAGCAAGCGTTTTCCAAACAACCCATAATAGCCGACTTCCTGTTGGGCTGGCGTAAAACTTGACCGGGGTAAAGTTGTTCGGCGCGATGAGATCTATATGTGTACCGAGTTTCATATTAATTCATGCGAGCGTGTTTGATATATGGATCAAGTTTTAGAACCCCGTTCAAGGGGGCGCTGTTGAGCCCCCTAGCCACGCCCGGGTACCAGCTTCAGCCCGGCCCTGATGGCCGTGGGTTCTGACCTGTGTGCAAAGTTTCAAGAGTTTTTGAGCACGTTAAGGACCCCAAAAGCCCCTGAAACCTTGATTAACAATATAAAAGCAATAGTCAAATCCCCCCCTCCCCTCACACACACACAGACACAGAGAGAGGGAGAGAAAATTCTTCAGAAAATCCACATTCAAACCAAAATATCTCTCTTCCTGTTGGTCGGAGATGGTTCATGTAAATTAGAAAGATGTCCGTCTTGATGAGAACAATACACATACCAAGTTTTGTGATTCTAGGAAAAACTAAACCCCCATTTTTGACTAAAGGTGGCGCTACTGAGCCATTCCACCACCCCCGTTTCTGAAACTTTGCACATGTCTACTGGCTAATAAATGTGATGTGTCTGTTGAGTTTCATGCAATTTCAAGTATGTTAAGAGTCTCAAAAGCATCAAAAAAGAATATTAAAGTTTGATGCGTTGCCACGGCAACAGTATCTAAGATATCAATAATCCTTTCACAGGTTTACATCTGCCGTGTGTCTACATTGTACACTTAAAGTTTGAAGCAAATCGGGTAAAAATAAGACACTGATTTCAAAGCATTTTGAAAGTGATGTACTTCCTGCTGCCTGTTGGTGGCGCTATAACTTTGACTCACAATAGTCACATCTGTGCGATCGGCCTCTTACAACGAACACACTGCTGAAGTTTCATCAAGATCAGTTAATGTATGCAGAAGTTATAACACACTTCCTGTTTCATTTTTTCGCCATAAATTTGTTTCCTCGCCACGGCCAAACCGTTCGAGATATCAAAAATCCGTCCGCAATTTAGCATCCTCAATGTCTTGACTTCATGCACACCGAGTTTGGAGGCGAATCGATGAATTCCCTAGGAGGAGTACATTAAATTCCACAGCATGCGTTTCCAAACAACGCTAAATAGCCAACTTCCTGTTTGGCTGGCGTAAAACTTAGAGCACGAAAGTTGTTCGGCCCGATGAGATCTATATGTGTACCGAGTTTCATATTATTACATGCAAGCGTGTTTGATTTATGGACACGTGTTCGGATCCCGTTCCAGGGGGCGCTGTCGAGCCCCCCTGCCACGCCCGGGTACCAGCTTCAGTCCGGCCCTGATGGCCGCGGGTTCTGACGTGTGTGCAAAATTTCAAGAGTTTTCGAGCATGTTAAGAGCCCCAAAAGTGCCCGAAAGGTTGACAAAATAATAATAATAATAATAATAATAAATAATCCTAGCACCGGGGATGGCGGTGCCACCGGCTTTGGCCCTCCATCGCTGCTCGCAGCTATATTTATATATATATATATATATATATATATATATATATATATATATATATATATATATATATATATACATACACACACACACACACACATATATATATATATATATATATATATATATGTGTGTGTGTGTATATAAATATCTATCTATCTATATCTATATCTATATATATATATATATATATATATATATATATAAGACAGAAAATATTAGTTGTCTTAGCTTATTCTGATTTTATGATACACTCAAAATATTCCACAACAAATCCTTTAAAAATTAATGTAAAAATAAAAACGAAAGTAAGCAGTGTTGGTCTCACGTAACCCTCTCATTAGAATCAAAATGTTTCAATTTTTGCGATGTATTTGGATGCTAAACTATTCTTTATTATAGGCTTTGTACTTCACTCGTGTTCCAATATCGATGGAAAAAATCATCCTCTTCACACGCGCAAAAATGTTCTTGGAAACATCACAGTGGAGCTCTGCTTACTGTGAATGGTACAGATTGTACTACTGACTATTTAAACAGAGCAGTGTAATTCGTTTATGTTAGGTTGACTATTTTTATTATTATATTGTATTAGGGCTATAATGAATGTCAAGATTGCAATTCTGGAATGTGTGTGTGACGCGGTTGCGGTTGAACAGTGGACACAAAAACATAAATAAAATGTTTTAGTTAATTCCTACATCCATAGGAATACATTGAAAATGCTCACTCTACTCCGCACCATTATCAATGTCTGTGCGGACGTCTGTATTTTACTAGTATATAGTATACTATAGTTAGCGATTTAAAAGCCCTCAGCGGTGTTACATGTCGATTAACCGGTGGGAAAATTTTATCACAGTCACATCCCTAATATATTTATATATAAATTCAATAGGCCTACCTGAAAGAGAATTTTACTTGCCCGACCAAAGTATAGCCTGATTAGAACGTCAATAACAAAAAAATAACTTGGGAATCACTAAAACGAGAGATTATTCTAATTTCATTACATTCATTTTAAGTTGCAATCAGCAGTTAATAATAAATGTATTACTGATCAATGGTAACAAGGTTGCACTGCTGAGGCTCATGCTGCTTCTCCAGGAGAATTGTAAACAAATGAGCGCAGCACACAAAAAAGCAACCCAGTTAACAACATATTGACTATAAAAATTACAAATATGGAGTTTTTATATATTTTATAACATATGATAGAGTTAAGCAACCTCACTTGACGAGTAGGCAACTATTTCCTGAATACAATCACGATTGAAACTGTGACATTGATTTCATACAACAGGTTAATAAACAGTTACAATTAAGTCACTTACATTTTAGATGCAATATTGACTGTTTTTGTTCTGTTTCAGCAGCAAAAATAGTTAAACAAAGATCACAGCAACTTGTTTTCTCATTACTGAATGATTCAGCATTTTGAAACGAATCGCTTGACTCAAAGATTCAATGGTCAATCCATAAACATCTGTCTCAATCATGAATGACTCAGTCATTGGAATGAATCGTTTGAACGAATGAATCAATGACTCGCTCATTAAGATGGTCGCCTGGCGACACCTAATGGCGGTTTAGTGTTATGTTTAAAAGTATCATTCTTTCCAACGTGCACCATTATCAATGTCCGTGCGGACGTCCGTTTTTTTACTTTCACTTTTATATTAGCGATTTAAAAGCACCCACTCGTGTCACACGTCGATTAACCGGTGGGAAAATATCCTCAGACACATACCTAATAAATGTATATTTAAATACAATATTGGCCTACCTGGTAAAAAGTTTTATATACTATTTTGATGTCCTTTTGGACACAAGAGGGCAGTATAGCCCTATGTTTGCTTTTTTGTTGAACCAAATAGCACTAAATAGCCTGTTTTTAACTTTTTCATTCTTCTTGAATTGCAAAAACAGAATAAAATGGGTTTAGTTGTGATATTTGTATACTTTTATATAGAAATAAATGGTATATAATTACATTTTTAGAAGATTTTTAGTGTTTCCTTTTTGGACATTAATCCCTCGCCATAGCAAAACCGTTTGAGATATTTATTATCCATTCACAACTTAGCATATTTAATGTAGTTTCATCATGTTGAAAAAGTTTGGTACGAATAAAATAAATAGTTTAAGAGGAGTGGCTAAAAATTCAGAGGCTGATTTTGCAAAAAAATTCACATTCAGACCAAAATATCTGACTTCCTGATGGCCAGAGCTATTGAATGTAAATTAGAAAGTTGTCCGGCTTGATGAGAACAATATAAAAACTATTTTTTCTTTACTGTAGTTAAAACTAACCCCCCCACTTTTGTCTAAAGCATGTTGAAAGTGACACACTTCCTGCTGCCAGTTGGTGGCGCTATAACTTTGACTCACAATAGCTACATCCATCTGATCGGCCTCTTACCACGAACACACTGCTGAAGTTTCATCAAGATCAGTTAATGTATGCAGAAGTTATTCCACTTCCGTGTTTCTCTTTTCTCGCCATAAATTCGATTCCTCGCCACAGCCAAACCGTTCGAGATATCAAAAATCCGTCCGCAATTTAGCATCCTCAAAGTCTTGACTACATGCACACCGAGTTTGAAGGGGACACGGTGAATTTTCTAGGAGGAGTATTTCACATTCCACAGCAAGCGTTTTCCAAACAACCCATAATAGCCGACTTCCTGTTGGGCTGGCGTAAAACTTGACCGGGGTAAAGTTGTTCGGCCCGATGAGATCTATATGTGTACCGAGTTTCATATTAATTCATGCGAGCGTGTTTGATATATGGATCAAGTTTTAGAACCCCGTTCAAGGGGGCGCTGTTGAGCCCCCCAGCCACGCCCGGGTACCAGCTTCAGCCCGGCCCTGATGGCCGTGGGTTTTGACCTGTGTGCAAAGTTTCAAGAGTTTTTGAGCACGTTAAGGACCCCAAAAGCCCCTGAAACCTTGATTAACAATATAAAAGCAAGAGTCAAATCCCCCCCTCCCCTCACACACACACAGACACAGAGAGAGGGAGAGAAAATTCTTCAGAAAATCCACATTCAAACCAAAATATCTCTCTTCCTGTTGGTCGGAGATGGTTCATGTAAATTAGAAAGTTGTCCGTCTTGATGAGAACAATACACATACCAAGTTTTGTGATTCTAGGAAAAACTAAGCCCCCATTTTTGACTAAAGGTGGCGCTACTGAGCCATTCCACCACGCCCGTTTCTGAAACTTTGCACATGTCTACTGGCTAATAAATGTGATGTGTCTGTTGAGTTTCATGCAATTTCAAGTATGTTAAGAGTCTCAAAAGCATCAAAAAAGAATATTAAAGTTTGATGCGTTGCCACGGTAACAGTATCTAAGATATCAATAATCCTTTCACAGGTTTACATCTGCCGTGTGTCTACATTGTACACATAAAGTTTGAAGCAAATCGGGTAAAAATAAGACACTGATTTCAAAGCATTTTGAAAGTGACATATTCCTGCTGCCAGTTGGTGGCGCTATAACTTTGACTCACAATAGTCACATCCATGTGATCGGCCTCTTACCACGAACACACTGCTGAAGTTTCATCAAGATCAGTTAATGTATGCAGAAGTTATAACACACTTCCTGTTTCATTTTTTCGCCATAAATTTGTTTCCTCGCCACGGCCAAACCGTTCGAGATATCAAAAATCCGTCCGCAATTTAGCATCCTCAATGTCTTGACTTCATGCACACCGAGTTTGGAGGCGAATCGATGAATTCCCTAGGAGGAGTACATTAAATTCCACAGCATGCGTTTCCAAACAACGCTAAATAGCCAACTTCCTGTTTGGCTGGCGTAAAACTTAGAGCACGAAAGTTGTTCGGCCCGATGAGATCTATATGTGTACCGAGTTTCATATTATTACATGCAAGCGTGTTTGATTTATGGACACGTGTTCGGATCCCGTTCCAGGGGGCGCTGTCGAGCCCCCCTGCCACGCCCGGGTACCAGCTTCAGTCCGGACCTGATGGCCGCGGGTTCTGACGTGTGTGCAAAATTTCAAGAGTTTTCGAGCATGTTAAGAGCCCCAAAAGTGCCCGAAAGGTTGACAAAATAATAATAATAATAATAATAATAAATAATCCTACCGGAAACAATAGGGCCTTCGCCCTTTCAGGGCTTGGGCCCTAAATATATTATTATAATATTATAACATAACTTAAATTTAAATAAACATTGTAACAAATTAGAACGTGTGAACGTGCTTATGCTCGTGTCCGCTGCATTAATTGTTGCGCTGATTTGAATGAATCCTCAAAGCAAACTCGCGTGCGCGCGCCGTGACTATGAGGAATCAGTCGCTTCATGAGGAACATATGAACGCTGTGAACGCTTATAACGCCATGACGTCACTCCGCACACTTGTTCTTGCGGTCTGACATTTTTCTTGCATTTTACATGTTTTACACAGTATGTAGAGTTTATCAAATAAACCTCCCACAATATGATTGTGAAGCTGCATGCATATCGTCTGCGTTATATTTCATGGATATACAGAAACATGCTATCAATATGAAATACAAAAGCAAAAATGGAAAAGGTGAGATAATTGTTGTATTGTGTTGTGTTGCACTAAAGCCGTGATTCTGTTATTCATTCACTGCATATCCAGAGTCACGTGTGTTTCTCTCTCTCTCTCTCGACTCAAAATGCGCTTTATTGGCATGACAATTGTTTCAATGTATTAAAGCATTTTTTAATCATCATACATCAAACTAATCAACATTTCAGAATTCTGTGAACAATTTAGAATTCAGTGTGTGTGAGTGTTTGTTTGCGTGTGTGTGAGTGTGTGTAAGCGCATCACTGATTCTCTCTCACTCTTGCTCTCTCTCTCTCTCTCTGTCTCTCGCTCAAAATAACAGTGCACAGTTCCCTATCGCTCAGAGAGGTCTGACGACCGTCAAGCTCACACACTCACTCACACACACACACTTATCCGCGCGCCCGCGCTCGGATCATCTGGAGCCGCTCGGTGTCGGATTCCCTCTTTGATCGTGCGCGTCCGTAATGCGGGACACACCGGCACCGGAGACGCACGCGCTCGCACACACACCCGATGGCGACCCGTGAGCGCGCCCGGGACTCAACATGCCCAACCGGACCGAGCCGGAGCCGCGGGAGCTGCTGGCGCGAGCGCTCACCGGGACCGTGCTGAGCGTTCTGATCCTCTGGACTCTGTTCGGGAATATTCTGGTGTGCGCGGCCGTGCTGCGGTTCCGACACTTGCGCGCGAAAGTCACGAACATCTTCATCGTATCGCTGGCCGTGTCGGACCTGCTCGTGGCCGTGCTCGTGATGCCGTGGAAGGCGGTCACGGAGGTCACCGGGTTCTGGCCGTTCGGTGCGTTCTGCGACATCTGGGTGGCGTTCGACATCATGTGCTCCACCGCGTCCATCCTGAACCTGTGCGTGATCAGCGTGGACCGGTACTGGGCCATCAGCAGCCCGTTCCACTACGAGCGCAAGATGACCCCGCGCGTGGCGTGCGTGATGATCGGCGCGTTGTGGACCCTGTCGGTGCTCATCTCCTTCATCCCGGTGCAGCTCGACTGGCACAAAGCCTCCGCGGAGCCCGGGTCCAACGCCACCGACGCGCGCGCCGCCGAGGACACCTGCGACTCGAGCCTGAGCCGCGAGTACGCGATCTCCTCATCCCTCATCAGCTTCTACATTCCCGTGGCCATCATGATCGTCACGTACACGCGGATCTATCGGATCGCGCACATCCAGATCCGGAGGATCGCTTCACTGGAGCGCGCGGCAGCGCATGCGCAAAACAGCCGTACGAACCGGCTCGCGTGCCATCATCATCATCATCGTCATCATTCACAGAGCAGCCTGAAGACGAACTTCAACCGCGAGACTAAAGTTCTGAAGACTCTGTCCGTGATCATGGGCGTGTTCGTGTTCTGCTGGCTGCCGTTCTTCGTGCTGAACTGCGTGGTTCCGTTCTGCCCCCGCGAACCGTCCGCGGGCCCGCCGTGCGTCAGCGACACCACCTTCGACGTGTTCGTGTGGTTCGGCTGGACCAACTCGTCGCTGAACCCCGTGATCTACGCGTTCAACGCGGAGTTCCGCAAGGGCTTCTCGAGCCTGCTGGGCTGCCGGAACCGGTGCCGGACCCCCGTGGACACGATCAACATCAGCAACGAGCTCGTGTCCTTCAACCAGGACACGCAGTTCCACAAGGAGGCCGCGAGCGCGTACGTCAACATCATCCCGAACGCGGTGGACGACGCGTTCGACCGGATCTCGCAGCTTTCGCACGCTGACGACGAGGACGACGCGTGCGATGTGGAGCGCGAGGCGGACGGCGCGTTCACGCAGAACGGCATTCACTGACCGAGAGCGCTCTGACGCTGGACTGTGTTCGGACCCGCGCGCCCCGTGAACGCGCTGCACATGTGTATGAAATGCTTACAGTTGTTGACACGTGACCCGGTGAGTGGCGCGCGCTTATCACGCGTGCAGCTCTTTGTATGATGATGATGATGATGATGATGATGATTATAGTCAGCAAGAGATGTTTAGCAGTGAGATCACTGCTGTTAGTGCCTAACAGCTTCACCTGTCCCAGACAGCAACAGTGTCGGCCCACATCAAGTCTCCTTCATTTATACAGCGCTTTAACAATAATGTTAGTGATAACAGGAGATTACAGTAACAGAGATTGTTTAAGCTTTACAGCAGATCTAGAATAAAGTTATTGTCCAGGTAAAGTTAGTTTTGATTGATTCACTTCCGTTGCACAGATCATTACCCAGACAGCAACATAGTGTCGCCCGAATCTGGGTCACATCTGGGTCATGTGGATTCCATGCGTTCCAGATGTGGGCCGGATTTGGGCCGTCTGGGTAGTTATTAACTTAGGGGCCGCTAACACACACCGTTCTCACTGAAAACAGAACCTTTTAATGTGTTCTGGCCGTTCATTCACACAACAGTGTTTGAGCTCGAGAACACACACCTCGAATCAGCCGAAACAAAACACCTGCAGTATACTCTGAACAATGAACTCTAATAACTACATTCAAAATGATAAAAAAATATGTAAACTGTGACTCACTCCATATAAAATATAGATATATTATATGATATTATTAGGGGTGTAACAATGTATCGTGCCACAATATATCACAGCACAGAAATGTGTCGGTCACCTAAACTGAAAACTTAGATTTAATTCAGCATCAAATTTGGCACCTTCCATGTGTAGAATTCTTATTATTAATAAATTATGTAGGTAAATAATGTAGTCAGAGGTGAATCTTGTGTGTGTAACTAACATCTGTAGTTAAGCAGAGTTATAGATATTTCTATTCTGCTGTCACCGACCGAAACGTGTGATTTTAATGATCAGGACTGGTTACTCTATGCGTTAGAACGCAGCATCTGAACTCTATTCTGGCTCTGTTTGACTCTGGTGCTGTTCGCCTGTCGCTCTAAAAGGACATGATTTTTTTTATTTCAATGAAAGGATTGTACTATATTTTAGTCTGATAATGTTTTGTATTTATAGGGGATTTTTCTTTTGTACTACATTATGTTCACGCTGTTTCTATAATCCATTTATTCACGTTTTGAGCATAGACCTGAAAATGAAATGTCCGACTTAAACTGGTAAATCCTGAACGCTTTAGAGCGACAGACTGAAGTTTGATCTCTTTTCAAAGACGACGCTTGGCAGATTATTGCTGAAGTGAAAAAAAGTTTTAAAAAGTTACAGAATTTTACGTTTATTGTTATGAAAAATGCACAAAAATACTATTTTCAATTTTTATATGAAATCTATATTTTCAAAAACACGTTTTAGGCTACTCTAAAACTGTGAGAAAATCAAAGCCATCAATCTAAACAAGTTGATGTCCAAATGTGAGCTTGATATCTCAGTAAATGAGCTTTCAGTGAGAGTGTGTTTAGTCGCAGTACCAAACGCTTCCACTAGAGGAAACTCGTGCGTCATTTCTGACGAGAGGAGCACAAGTGGGACTATTACTTACAGGACCATTTAACCTTTTCGAATCATGTCACAGCAAGTGCCAAAACCTTTACCAAGTTTCGTGCCATTCCCATGAAGAAAAAATAAATAAAAAATTCGGTCAAAAATGAGCAATAGCACCAGAGGGTTAAAGAATCAGATCGTGAGGTCAGTGATTTAATCAGACTGAATCATGAGTGTTTTTACACCCCAAATATGATCTAGTTTTCAACGCCGTTTCCTAGTGAACAAAAATAAGAACATTCTGACAATTGAGATTTCTGAATGTTCTCTGAAACGTCCAGTTTTTTAAATATGTTTTTTCTTGGTTATGTGAACATTAAGGGAACATTCCATTGTATCAAACATTACTGGAACGTTACTTTTGAATGTTCTGAAACGTAGAAACATTTAAAAAACGTTTAACTAAAAAGTTTGTAAACGAACATTCTTATAACGTTCCTGGAAGGACGTTGGTTGAGAACATTGAGAGCATGTGATCCGAACACAGCTTCCTCTGTGGACTGCCATCATCATCATCATCATCTTCATCAGTATTAGTCCTGCCGGAGAGATTCCACAGAAGCGAGGCCTTATTCCCTCAGTAACTGATCGGCCTTTACACTGAGTGCAATATCCCAGAACTCTGAGCGACTCCAAACATGCCAAACCTCACCGTGTGCCAGCGGAGCGACTGCAAGCGACCCTTGACCTCTCGCCCGCAAGTGACCCTTGACCTCTCGCCCGCACATGACCCATGACCTCTCGCCGACAGGAGCGGGGGCGACTGCACGTGACCCTTGACCTCTCGCCGACAGGAGCGGGAGCGACTGCACGTGACCCTCGACCTCTCGCCGACAGGATCGACTGCACGTGACCCTCGACCTCTCGCCGACAGGATCGACTGCACGTGACCCTCGACCTCTCGCCGACAGGAGCGACTGCACGTGACCCTCGACCTCTCGCCGACAGGAGCGACTGTACTTGACCCTCGACCTCTCGCCGACAGGAGCGACTGCACGTGACCCTCGACCTCTCGCCGACAGGATCGACTGCACATGACCCTCGACCTCTCGGCAACAGGAGCGACTGTACTTGACCCTCGACCTCTCGCCAACAGGAGCGACTGCACTTGACCCTCGACCTCTCGCCGACAGGAGCGACTGTACTTGACCCTTGACCTCTCGCCCACAGGATCGTCTGCATGTGACCTTTGACCTCTCGCCCACATGTGACCCTTGACCTCTCGCCTGACAGGAGCGGGAGCGACTGCACATGACTCTTGACCTCTCGATGACAGGAGCGACTGTACGTGACCCTTGACCTCTCGCTGACAGGAGCGGCTGTACGTGACCCTTGACCTCTTGACGACAGGGGCGACTGCACATGACCCTTGACCTCTCGACGACAGGGGCGACTGCACATGACCCTTGACCTCTCGACGACAGGGGCGACTGCACATGACCCTCGACCTCTCGACGACAGGGGCGACTGCACATGACCCTTGACCTCTGACCCTTGACCTCTCGACAACAGGGGCGGGACTCCTGCAGTCTCTTCACACACCGGATCATAACTCTTTTATAATGCGCTTATTTATTCCTTTATCGAGGTCATGTGTGTGTGTTTCTGTTTCATGAATAAACCGAGGTTTGTTTACTGCGAGATTAATAATGATGTTCTTCCTCAGAGCTTCTGTCTCGTCTTCCAGCACAGATATATATATATATGCAGATATATAAAACATTCTTAAATCAAGACACATTTACTGGAGAAGAAACATGACTGAAGATATTGAGTCTCGAGTTCTGGAAAAATGATCTTAAAACAAGAACAAATCTCTGCCAATGGGGTCTGAAGATATTAAGTCTTGTTTTATAAAAAATGAATACAAAATTAAGTGTTTGTGCTTAAAAAGTTCAAAGGGAAACAAGTTTATTTTTCAGACCCCATTGGCAGATATTTGTTCTTGTTTTAAGCTCAAACTCACTTCATTTTGATACATTTACTGGAAATGCAAAACGACTGAAGATATGAAGTCTCGAGTTCTGGAAAAATGGATCTAAACTGTAAATGTTTTATATATCTGTATATATATATATATATATCTGTGCTGGAAGACGAGACAGACACACCGAGGAAGAAGACGTGATGGAGGTCGAGGTTTGTTCTCATGTCGTGTTGATCGTGAATGTTTGAAGAATCGTTGCAGGACATATTTAATATCGTGATGCTTTATAGTGTTTCATTACTGTAACGTTTATTGTTTACAAAAGAGAAGCTTGCCTGTAGATTCACTGTAATGAACTGTGTTCAGCTAAAACCATGAGTGTTTGATTGTGTGTGTGTGTGTGAGCGTGTGTGTGAGTGGATGTTATTTTTCTCAGTCACACACATGAATGTACACTAACAGTCATGTGCACAGATGTTTTTCAATAAAATGAGCATTAAACGTCATTTCTTGTAGTTGTTGCAGGTGTTTCAGTAGTTGAGGTGTGTGTCTGTGTGTGTGTGTGTGTGTGTGTGTGTGTTCACTTTCTCTGTCCTGCGTTTCTCAGAAGAGTTTCTGCATCTTGATTTAAGAATGTTTAGATGTTTGTGCTGGAAAACGAGAGTTTCCTGATGCGTTTGACACTGATAAACAAGAGCTGGAATGACTCCTTTTCTCCGATGTTATTATAACTGATCAATAACTCGCAGACGCTGTAATTCAGTCTCAGATGTTGATGTTCCTGATGATCTTTATGTGAGTGTGTGTGAGATGCAGCAGAATATGATTTCCTCCAGAAACGTTGAGATAATCCCGGGCGTCAGACTCGATCTCTCCGTCCAGGAGTGTGTGTTGTGTCTCTGGGTGAAACTCTGGATTATGATGCACTCCGTCACTGCGGATCAAACAGATCCCGCTAATCTCGGCCTCAGGTCAGGAGATCTGTGATGTGAATCATGTGACGCTGTACATCTGCTTTTGTATGTTACTGTTTCAGAGTGTTTCTACATTGACTTGAGTTTTACAAATGGCAAATATCCATATCGGTGAAAACAGATTTCTGAGCGAGAATTTGGGAGACGTTTGAGAGACCCTTCTGGGAAACCTCCTGTGATGCCTGACCTGTATGGGAGCTTATTTAAAAAGAAAATTGCAATTCTGACTCTCAATTCTGAAAATGTTCTCACAATCCTGACTTTGTTTCTCAATTCTTAGTTTATTATTCGCAATTCCAATTGACTTTTCCAATTGACTTTATTTCATGCAATTTATAACTTGGAATTCAGACTTTATTAATAGTAATTGCAAGTCAGAATCTCAAGTCGGAAACTGAGAACTTTTTTCTGAAACTTTTTAAATGTTACTATTTTCAGAACTCAGACTTTATATCTGGGAATTGCGAGTCGGAATTCCATGTCGGAAACTTGCAATTCCGAGTTAAAAAAATTAGTCGAAAAGTTCCATGACTTGGAATGACAAGCGCTTCTCACAGCTCCCCTGACTTGCAATTCCGAGTTTCCAACTTTATTTCGTGCAATTCCGAGATATAAAGCCTGAGTTCTGAAACAAGTAGAAACATTTAAAAAGATAGCTGACCTAAAACATTTCAACAAAAAGTTTCATGACTTTATTTCTCGCAACTCAGAGTTTCCGACTTAGAATTCTGAATAGCAATTCCGAGTTACCAACTTTATTTCTCACATTTACAAGTTATAAAGTCTAAGTCGGAAACACTGAGTTGCGAGACATAAAATCATGGAACTTTTCTGAAATGTTTTAGGTCAGCTATCTCTTTAAATGTTTCTATTTGTTTCAGAACTCAGACTTTATATCTCAGAATTGCGAGTCTGAATTCAAAGTCGTAAAATTCCGAGTTAAAAAAATTTGTCGACCTTTCCGAAAAAAAAGTTCCATGACTTTATTTGTCACAACTCTTCTGACTCACAATTCCACGTTTCCAACTTGGGATTCCGACTTGCAATTCCGAGTTACCAACTTTTATTTCATGCAATTCCGAGTTTAAAAACGTAGTCGACCTAAAATGTTTCAGGAAAAAAGTTCCAAGACTTTATTTCTCACAACTCTTCTGACTCGCAATTCTGAGTTTCCGAGTTGAAATTTCCGACTCGGAATTCCAAGTTTCCCACTTAGAATTCCAAGTTGGAAACTCGGAATTGCGAGTCGGAATTTCAAGTCGGAAACTCGGAATTCTAGTAAGAAGAGAATTCTTAGTCGTAAATGAATTAATGTTAATGGAAGAACGTTTTTTCATAACTTTTAGATAACCTTGCCAGAATGTTAGCCAAAGTTGTGAGAACATTCCCTGTTTTGAGAGAAACAGTGTCTCCATCAACAGACCTTTAGCCCCTCCGGACCGCAGGTGTCGTCTGGTTTATTCATCTCCGTACACACTTTAGCAGCAGTGGTCAGGTATAACACTGAGCTCTACTGTGTCCACACGGACACGCATCTTTCACACTGATGATATTCAGAAGCGGTGCTGTTCAATTATTTTGTGCCTGTTAACGGCTGTTTGTACTGTTTTAGACCTCATATATGACATGTTCATGATGTTTTATTCACTGTAATGCACTGCAGCGCTACACTGGTGCTGAATAAACTCCAGTAATACTCATTTAATACACAAAACACATTATTTTTTACTGCAGTTACAGGTTTACTGCAGTTATATGTTAAGGGCATTTACAGTGATTCAGACTTGTCTGATAAGGAAACTGCAGAGTAGATGATTGAATCAGAGGTGTGTGTGTGTGTGTGTGTGTGTGTGAGAGAGAAACCCACTGTAACCAGACACTGAATGAGATCCATCTGCTTACTGACAACTCGTGATTTCATGGCCTTTTCTTACCCAACACACACACACACACACACACACACACACACACACACACACACACACACACACACACACACAAGTACACATTTATCCAGTTAGATGTATGAGACTTCTGTTTTAACACAAGTTTTTGTTTTATGATCAAATGTTTTTATTCAAACCTGGTACCAAACACACAGAGTCCAGCAGAAGGCTGAGGAAGAGCAGCGCTGACTCTCGAGTCTCAGGGATTTCTTCATTAGTGAGACTGTTGTCCGTCTGTAGAGATGATATGGAGGCGTGTGAATGTTTCATTAGATTGTGTAATCGAGCGGATGCTGAGGACAGAACACTGTAATCACCGGATTACTGCGACCTCCTAATGGAGTCTAATCCCAGAGAAATCATTCATGAAAACAGCAACGCATTCCGGCACAGAAACCAGTTCAGTGTGACCTTAGAAACACCATACAGATGTTTGTGTTCACTGTAAGAAAATTATATATATACCATACAGATGTTTGTGTAAGAAAATGCTAAATACCATACAGATGTTTGTGTTCACTGTAAGAAAATGATATATATACCATACAGATGTTTGTGTAAGAAAATGATAAATACCATACAGATGTTTGTGTACGAAAATGCTAAATACCATACAGATGTTTGTGTATGAAAATTATAAATACCATACAGATGTTTGTGTACGAAAATTATAAATACCATACAGATGTTTGTGTACAAAAATGATAGAATCACCATACAGATGTTTGTGTAAGAAAATGCTAAATACCATACAGATGTTTGTGTAAGAAAATGATAAATACCATACAGATGTTTGTGTAAGAAAATGATATAAATACCATACAGATGTTTGTGTAAGAAATGATAGAATCACCATACAGATGTTTGTGTAAGAAAATGATAAATACCATACAGATGTTTGTGTAAGAAAATGATAGATACCATACAGATGTTTGTGTAAGAAAATTATATAAATACCATACAGATGTTTGTGTAAGAAAATGATAAATACCATACAGATGTTTGTGTAAGAAAATTATATAAATACCATACAGATGTTTGTGTAAGAAATGATAGAATCACCATACAGATGTTTGTGTAAGAAAATTATATAAATACCATACAGATGTTTGTGTAAGAAAATGATAAATACCATACAGATGTTTGTGTAAGAAAATTATATAAATACCATACAGATGTTTGTGTAAGAAAATGCTAAATACCATACAGATGTTTGTGTAAGAAAATGATAGAATCACCATACAGATGTTTGTGTACGAAAATGATAAATACCATACAGATGTTTGTGTACGAAAATGATAGAATCACCATACAGATGTTTGTGTAAGAAAATGATATAAATACCATTCAGATGTTTGTGTAAGAAATGATATAAATACCATACAGATGTTTGTGTAAGAAAATGATAAATACCATACAGATGTTTGTGTAAGAAATGATAGAATCACCATACAGATGTTTGTGTAAGAAAATGCTAAATACCATACAGATGTTTGTGTAAGAAAATGATAGAATCACCATACAGATGTTTGTGTACGAAAATGATATAAATACCATACAGATGTTTGTGTAAGAAATGATATAAATACCATACAGATGTTTGTGTAAGAAAATGATAAATACCATACAGATGTTTGTGTAAGAAAATGATAAATACCATATAGATGTTTGTGTACGAAAATGCTAAATACCATACAGATGTTTGTGTACGTAAATGATAGAATCACCATACAGATGTTTGTGTAAGAAATGATATAAATACCATTCAGATGTTTGTGTAAGAAAATGATATAAATAACATACAGATGTTTGTGTACGAAGATGATAAATACCATACAGATGTTTGTGTAAGAAAATGATATAAATACCATACAGATGTTTGTGTAAGAAATGATATAAATACCATTCAGATGTTTGTGTACGAAGATGATAAATACCATACAGATGTTTGTGTAAGAAAATGATAAATACCATATAGATGTTTGTGTAAGAAAATGATAAATACCATACAGATGTTTGTGTAAGAAAATGATATAAATACCATACAGATGTTTGTGTAAGAACATGCTAATTACCATACAGATGTTTGTGTACGAAAATGATATAAATACCATGCAGATGTTTGTGTAAGAAAATGATATAAATACCATACAGATGTTTGTGTAAGAAAATGATAAATACCATACAGATGTTTGTGTAAGAAAATGATAGAATCACCATACAGATGTTTGTGTACGAAGATGATATAAATACCATACAGATGTTTGTGTAAGAAAATTATATAAATACCATACAGATGTTTTTGTAAGAAAATGATAGAATCACCATACAGATGTTTGTGTAAGAAAATGATAGAATCACCATACAGATGTTTGTGTAAGAAAATGATATAAATACCATACAGATGTTTGTGTAAGAAAATGATAGAATCACCATACAGATGTTTGTGTACAAAGATGATAAATACCATACAGATGTTTGTGTAAGAACATGATAAATACCATATAGATGTTTGTGTAAGAAAATGATAAATACCATACAGATGTTTGTGTACGTAAATGATAGAATCACCATACAGATGTTTGTGTAAGAAAATGATATAAATACCATACAGATGTTTGTGTAAGAAAATGCTAATTACCATACAGATGTTTGTGTAAGAAAATGATATAAATACCATGCAGATGTTTGTGTAAGAAAATGCTAAATACCATACAGATGTTTGTGTAAGAAAATGATAGAATCACCATACAGATGTTTGTGTAAGAAAATGATATAAATACCATACAGATGTTTGTGTAAGAAAATGATAGAATCACAATACAGATGTTTGTGTAAGAAAATGATAGAATCACCATACAGATGTTTGTGTAAGAAAATGATAGAATCACCATACAGATGTTTGTGTACGAAGATGATAAATACCATACAGATGTTTGTGTAAGAAAATGATAAATACCATATAGATGTTTGTGTAAGAAAATGATAGAATCACCATACAGATGTTTGTGTACGAAGATGATAAATACCATACAGATGTTTGTGTAAGAAAATGATAAATACCATATAGATGTTTGTGTAAGAAAATGATATAAATACCATACAGATGTTTGTGTAAGAACATGCTAATTACCATACAGATGTTTGTGTAAGAAAATGATAAATACCATACAGATGTTTGTGTACGTAAATGATAGAATCACCATACAGATGTTTGTGTAAGAAAATGATATAAATACCATACAGATGTTTGTGTAAGAAAATGATAGAATCACCATACAGATGTTTGTGTACGAAGATGATAAATCCCATACAGATGTTTGTGTAAGAAAATGATAGATACCATATAGATGTTTGTGTAAGAAAATGATAAATACCATACAGATGTTTGTGTACGTAAATGATAGAATCACCATACAGATGTTTGTGTAAGAAAATGATATAAATACCATGCAGATGTTTGTGTAAGAAAATGCTAAATACCATACAGATGTTTGTGTAAGAAAATGATAGAATCACCATACAGATGTTTGTGTACGAAAATGATAAATACCATACAGATGTTTGCGTAAGAAAATGATATAAATACCATACAGATGTTTGTGTAAGAAAATGATAAATACCATACAGATGTTTGTGTACGAAGATGATAAATACCATACAGATGTTTGCGTAAGAAAATGATATAAATACCATACAGATGTTTGTGTAAGAAAATGATAAATACCATACAGATGTTTGTGTAAGAAAATGATAGAATCACCATACAGATGTTTGTGTACGAAAATGATATAAATACCATACAGATGTTTGTGTAAGAAAATGATATAAATACCATACAGATGTTTGTGTAAGAAAATGATAGAATCACCATACAGATGTTTGTGTACGAAAATGATATAAATATCATACAGATGTTTGTGTACACTGTAAATTACATGACCAGTAGTTTTTCCTTTACTGAATCATCAAAATAATTAAGCATTTTTAAAGTTATACGAGATTCAACTAAGATTTTTAAAATGATTTAAAATAATTTGCTCGGCCAATTTGATCATACTTCAAATTTAAGGCAGGAAATGAATTTATGTTTTTAATGTGAAGAACAATGTAAACATTGATGTTCTTCCTCAGTGTTTCTGTCTTCCAGTTCAAATATCTAAACATTCTTAAATCAGCAAAATTACAGAAGACGTCGTCTTGTTTTAAGTCTTTTACGATTTTCGCTCTTGTTTTAAACACAAACTCACTTCATTTAGCTTTTTTTCATTAAACAAGACTTAATATCTTCAGTCATTTTGCTTCTCCGGTAAATGTATCTTGATTTAAAATTAAAAAACAAAAATACTGAAGAACATGATTTTTTGTTGTTTAGCCAAACGTTCTTTCTTCAGTGGAACAGAAAAGAAGTTATTTTGAAGAACATCGGATTGGACCCCATTGACACGTTGTATAAATGGACCAAAAAAAATAAAAAACATTTTTCTAACGATCTTCCAAAGATGAGAAAGGTTTGAAGGCCATGAAGAGAAACAGCAGCTTTCGCTCATCGTTTACACTCAACACACGGTTTAGTTTTTCTCTGTTCGATTCGCACATTATTTATCATTACAAAGCAAATTAAAACCAGTTTATATAAACCTTTTACAACACTAATGAAATGAATGGAAAACTATTGGAAAACTGTGTGTGAGTGGGCAGAACATCCATCCATCCACCCAGAGTAATGAAGAGTAAAAGTGTGTTTTTCTCCACATTTTGATGTTTCTCATGTGATTTGACAATGTGGGCATTCGTCATCCTCTCGCTCCAGACGAATGATCATCAGTCTCTAACGTCCCTCGAGAGAGTTTGGCGTCTCTCTATAATCATATCCATGAAAGCACAGAAACACAAGACTGATCCTCGGCCTCGACCTACAAACATCCAATCACCTGTGAGCGGCTCGTCCAATCAGCAGCGGCGCCTCAATGTCACACACACACACTCTCTGTCGGGTCTAGAACTGCTGTCATTATCTCTGAGTGCTCTGCTCTCTGTCAGTCAGGATAAACAGGTTCTGTCATGGAGGCATTAAATCACAGCTGCACACATACATGTTCACGTCTAAACGGGGACATTCCTAGACTTCTTTCACTTTTGCAATTGGTGTACAATTTGGTGTACTTTGAAATAACTGTCACTCAGAAATTGCTAGTAGATTTCGCAAGTAATTATAAATAAATGGTAAACAACATGTTGAGTTTAAGGTTGCATGAGTGGACATAAGTGCTGCGTACTAGGCCGACTGCTCTAATGAAATCCCCATTTTGGGCAGTTTGCACTGCACCGCTCTTTATGGACTCTTGTACTTTGCATATTACACAATACATGATAAGCCGTGTATCAGAACATTTGCAGTCAAATGTTCTCTGCCTCCTTTAAGGGGGTATTAAAGTGGATATAAGGGCTTCACAAAATGAACATTTTGAGCACTTCAGACTGTAGAACTGTACCAATCCTTTTTTTATTTTCCTTTCAAATTTGCATATGGGACACAATAAGGCTCCTATTGCATCATGGCACGGCTTCTCCGCCACAACAGAGGGTGTGTTAAAGCGCACATAAAGACTTGACAGCAGAGGGACTGGCCCAACATTTTTTAATGCACCAATCTCTGCTAAGGTCTTGCTAGGTGCTAAGTTTAAGGGTCCATAAAAAGAGATTGGTAAGATAAAACTAGCTCAGATTATGGATTTCTTTAGAGCAGTAGCCCTAGTATGAAGCCCTTCTGTCAGATTTAAAACACCCTCAAAGACCATGGAGAAAAAACAGTACTAATTGGGCTAATGGTGCAATAAGCGCTTCTGTGTATTGTCTAATATGCCAAGTTCAAGGGTCCATAAAAAAAGAGTGCTTGGGTAAAAACTGCACAGATTTTGGTTTTCTTTAGAGCAGTAGCCCTAGTATGAAGCCCTTCTGTCAGATTTAACACACCCTCAAAGACTAAGGAGAATAACAGGTGCTAATTGGGCTGATGGTGCAATAAGCGCTTCTGTGTATTGTCTAATATGCCAAGTTCAAAGGTCCATAAAAAAAGATTGCTTAAGTACAAACTGCCCAGATTTTGGTTTTCTTTAGAGCAGTAGCCCTAGTATGAAGCCCTTCTGTCAGAGTTAACACACCCTCAAAGACTAAGGAGAATAACAGGTGCTAATTGGGCTGATGGTGCAATAAGCGCTTCTGTGTATTGTCTAATATGCCAAGTTCAAAGGTCCATAAAAAAAGATTGCTTAAGTACAAACTGCCCAGATTTTGGTTTTCTTTAGAGCAGTAGCCCTAGTATGAAGCCCTTCTGTCAGATTTAACACACCCTCAAAGACTAAGGAGAATAACAGGTGCTAATTGGGCTGATGGTGCAATAAGCGCTTCTGTGTATTGTCTAATATGCCAAGTTCAAAGGTCCATAAAAAAAGATTGCTTAAGTACAAACTGCCCAGATTTTGGTTTTCTTTAGAGCAGTAGCCCTAGTATGAAGCCCTTCTGTCAGATTTAACACACCCTCAAAGACTAAGGAGAATAACAGGTGCTAATTGGGCTGATGGTGCAATAAGCGCTTCTGTGTATTGTCTAATATGCCAAGTTCAAAGGTCCATAAAAAAAGAGTGCTTAAGTACAAACTGCCCAGATTTTGGTTTTCTTTAGAGCAGTAGCCCTAGTATGAAGCCCTTCTGTCAGAGTTAACACACCCTCAAAGACTAAGGAGAATAACAGGTGCTAATTGGGCTGATGGTGCAATAAGCGCTTCTGTGTATTGTCTAATATGCCAAGTTCAAAGGTCCATAAAAAAAGATTGCTTAAGTACAAACTGCCCAGATTTTGGTTTTCTTGAGAGAAGTAGCCCTAGTATGAAGCCCTTCTGTCAGATTTAACACACCCTCAAAGTGGGCAGAAAAATCGCACCTCAAATTGAGCTGAAGGCACAAGGCGGTTCAGTGTGCATATTGTCCCATGTAGAACTTGTCATAGCATGTCATAGGCATTCATTTTATCTTTAATGTTAGTAAAGTGTATTATGTATGTTAACAAAGTTGTGATGACTGTGTCATTTATCATCTGCTTTGACTCTCTCTAGACTAGCGTTCTCGGGTGGTTTGAAACTTCCCAGCCTTATATTTTCTGAAGAAACACAAACATAAACAGTGATGAAAGGCAAACATATTTAATAGCATCTACACGTGGCTGGTGTTTTTGTGATGAATTCAGCTGAACATCATTATCTGAGCTGGAGCCGCTGAGAGCTTTAAACACACACACACACACACACACACACACACACACACACACACACACACACACACACGCTTTGAGAAAACATACATGTAAAACAACAGACATCCGACTCAAAAACACTATGGTTGAAGAAACACACTCTTCAGTCCTAAAAACGAGCTGAACATCATTAACAGAAGTAAATGCCCGTCATGTGGAGGTGTTTCAGAAGCAGCTCTCCATCTCCACGTCTCAAACACACACACACACACACACACACACACACACACACACACACACACACACTCTCATATAAAGGATCTGCTCATCCGTCAGGTGGAGGTGTGTCAGAAGCAGCTCTCCATCTCCACGTCTCCTCCACTCTTGAGTCCGTTGGTGTCTGTGGGTTCCAGCGCGCCCTGCATCTCGTGCTCGTGGACTTGATCCGCGACTCCGTTGATCCTGGAGAAACTCTGGCTGATCTCCACGAAGGTCTTGTTTTTGGTCTCCGGCAGAACGACGAGCAGGTAAACGGCACCGGCGGCGCAAACCACCACGAACAGCAGGAACGCAAACGTCTGCAGCGCCTCCTACAGGAGCACACACACACACATGTATTTGTAATGGAAAACAAGATGAATGTACTGAGTAAGAACTATTAAAGCTGAATATAATTATAGTTTATTGTTTGTGTTTATTGTTTGTGTGATGCTGCGCCCCAATTCGCCTACTTGTACTACACCCTAAAAGTGCTGGTTTTGCGGAGAAAATTTTTGAGTGCGTATCAGAAGAATTTCCAGCCGTATGGGAGTGATGTGTTGATCTGCAGTCGTGGGTCTTTTTAATGCACAGACTCTCCTTATGTGTTTGCATAATGATGCATTTAAAAGTTAATGACCAAATGTATCTCTATAAAAGCTCAATGTTGTTACAGATGAAATATAATATGGATCACATCAAATAAATATATTTTCGTCAGGTTAGATACTGATTATTAATCACTCAAACACCTTTATTTAAACCTCTCTACTTAACCACTGGCCTTGCACATCCGCCATGTTTGTAGTTTTTTTAAACATTTTTTATTCATGTTTGTAGTTCTAATTGAATCCTCGTCCAAAGCGCAATGCGTTGTGGTCAATATTAGCCGTTAGATCTGCACTTCAGATTCCACCCGGAAACAAGACCATATCTTTGGAATACTCATTTCAACATACTACGATTTGGGACACAGTAATTCTAATATCAAATACTATTTATTTATTTATGTGAACAGGAGTCTCACCTGTATGAAGGGGAACAGGAGGGGAACAGGAGTCTCACCTGTATGAAGGGGAACAGGAGGAAAACAGGAGTCTCACCTGTATGAAGGGGAACAGGAGAGGAACAGGAGTCTCACCTGTATGAAGGGGAACAGGAGAGGAACAGGAGTCTCACCTGTATGAAGGGGAACAGGAGAGGAACAGGAGTCTCACCTGTATGAAGGGGAACAGGAGAGGAACAGGAGTCTCACCTGTATGAAGGGGAACAGGAGAGGAACAGGAGTCTCACCTGTATGAAGGGGAACAGGAGAGGAACAGGAGTCTCACCTGTATGAAGGGGAACAGGAGGGGAACAGGAGTCTCACCTGTATGAAGGGGAACAGGAGGGGAACAGGAGTCTCACCTGTATGAAGGGGAACAGGACGGGAACAGGAGTCTCACCTGTATGAAGGGGAACAGGAGAGGAACAGGAGTATCACCTGTATGAAGGGGAACAGGAGGGGAAAAGGAGTCTCACCTGTATGAAGGGGAACAGGAGGGGAACAGGAGTCTCACCTGTATGAAGGGGAACAGGAGGGGAACAGGAGTCTCACCTGTATGAAGGGGAACAGGAGGGGAACAAGAGTCTCACCTGTATGAAGGGGAACAGGAGGGGAACAGGAGTCTCACCTGTATGAAGGGGAACAGGAGGGGAACAGGAGGGGAACAGGAGTCTCACCTGTATGAAGGGGAACAGGGGGAAAACAGGAGTCTCACCTGTATGAAGGGGAACAGGAGGGGAACAGGAGTCTCACCTGTATGAAGGGGAACAGGAGGGGAACAGGAGTCTCACCTGTATGAAGGGGAACAGGAGGGGAACAGGAGGGGAACAGGAGTCTCACCTGTATGAAGGGGAACAGGGGGAAAACAGGAGTCTCACCTGTATGAAGGGGAACAGGAGGGGAACAGGAGTCTCACCTGTATGAAGGGGAACAGGAGGGGAACAGGAGTCTCACCTGTATGAAGGGGAACAGGAGGGGAAAAGGAGGGGAACAGGAGTCTCACCTGTATGAAGGGGAACAGGAGGGGAACAGGAGTCTCACCTGTATGAAGGGGAACAGGAGGGGAACAGGAGGGGAACAGGAGTCTCACCTGTATGAAGGGGAACAGGAGGGGAACAGGAGTCTCACCTGTATGAAGGGGAACAGGAGGGGAACATGATTCTCACCTGTATGAAGGAGAACTGGAGGGGAACATGAGTCTCACCTGTATGAAGGGGAACAGGAGGGGAACAGGAGTCTCACCTGTATGAAGGGGAACAGGAGAGGAACAGGAGTATCACCTGTATGAAGGGGAACAGGAGGGGAAAAGGAGTCTCACCTGTATGAAGGAGAACAGGAGGGGAACAGGAGTCTCACCTGTATGAAGGGGAACAGGAGGGGAACAGGAGTCTCACCTGTATGAAGGAGAACAGGAGGGGAACAGGAGTCTCACCTGTATGAAGGGGAACAGGAGTCTCACCTGTATGAAGGGGAACAGGAGGGGAACAGGAGTCTCACCTGTATGAAGGGAACAGGAGGGGAACAGGAGTCTCACCTGTATGAAGGGGAACAGGAGGGGAACAGGAGTCTCACCTGTATGAAGGGGAACAGGAGTCTCACCTGTATGAAGGGGAACAGGAGGGGAACAGGAGTCTCACCTGTATGAAGGGGAACAGGAGGGGAACAGGAGTCTCACCTGTATGAAGGGGAACAGGAGGGGAACAGGAGTCTCACCTGTATGAAGGGGAACAGGAGGGGAACAGGAGTCTCACCTGTATGAAGGGGAACAGGAGTCTCACCTGTATGAAGGGGAACAGGAGTCTCACCTGTATGAAGGGGAACAGGAGGGGAACAGGAGTCTCACCTGTATGAAGGGGAACAGGAGGGGAACAGGAGTCTCACCTGTATGAAGGGGAACAGGAAGGGAACAGGAGTCTCACCTGTATGAAGGGGAACAGGAGGGGAACAGGAGTCTCACCTGTATGAAGGGGAACAGGAGGGGAACAGGAGTCTCACCTGTATGAAGGGGAACAGGAGGGGAACAGGAGTCTCACCTGTATGAAGGGGAACAGGAGGGGAACAGGAGTCTCACCTGTATGAAGGGGAACAGGAGGGGAACAGGAGTCTCACCTGTATGAAGGGGAACAGGAGGGGAACAGGAGTCTCACCTGTATGAAGGGGAACAGGAGGGGAACAGGAGTCTCACCTGTATGAAGGGGAACAGGAGGGGAACAGGAGTCTCACCTGTATGAAGGGGAACAGGAAGGGAACAGGAGTCTCACCTGTATGAAGGGGAACAGGAGGGGAACAGGAGTCTCACCTGTATGAAGGAGAACAGGAGGGGAACAGGAGTCTCACCTGTATGAAGGGGAACAGGAGGGGAACAGGAGTCTCACCTGTATGAAGGGGAACAGGAGGGGAACAGGAGTCTCACCTGTATGAAGGGGAACAGGAGGGGAACAGGAGTCTCACCTGTATGAAGGGGAACAGGAGTCTCACCTGTATGAAGGGGAACAGGAGGGGAACAGGAGTCTCACCTGTATGAAGGGGAACAGGAGGGGAACAGGAGTCTCACCTGTATGAAGGAGAACAGGAGGGGAACAGGAGTCTCACCTGTATGAAGGGGAACAGGAAGGGAACAGGAGTCTCACCTGTATGAAGGGGAACAGGAGGGGAACAGGAGTCTCACCTGTATGAAGGGGAACAGGAGGGGAACAGGAGTCTCACCTGTATGAAGGGGAACAGGAGTCTCACCTGTATGAAGGGGAACAGGAGGGGAACAGGAGTCTCACCTGTATGAAGGGGAACAGAAGTCCCACGGCGAAGTTCGAGAGCCAGTTGACGGTCCCTGCGACCATGAACGCCGCCGGACGATACGACTGCTCAAACAGCTCCCCCGTCAACACAAACGGGACGCCACCTGACACACAGAAACATCCATCAACACACACACACACACACTCGCACACATACACACACACACACACACACACACACACACTCGCACACACACATGCACACACACTGTGTCGAATCAACACTTGGCCGATGACCTGAATGTGTGTATTCTCACGCCTGTTCTGCATTAATCAACACCTGAACTTACAATCTGTGACGAGGATGATGTGTGTCGGGTCGTCCGCAAACAGAAGACAAGGAGAAAAACCCCCGTTCAGCAGCCGGTCTGAACACCTGTGCGGCCCAGCTTACCCCCATCCTCACACAGATCCTCAACAGATCACTGTGCTCATGAAGACGTGTGAAACACTGGAGTTGCCTACACTTTCACATATATTCTCTATTTTGCATATTGAGTATTTTTTTCATATATATATTGTTAATCACTTATCTTATTTTTATTATGTCTTGCCGCTGTCCTTCTGTCAGTGCACTGAGAGACACATTCTGTGTCCATAGCTTCATGAGAACATCATCAACACATTTTTAGAGCATCATTTGTTTAGCTGGGAATGAATGAGGGAATTAATAAAGGAACAAATAAATGAATGAATGAGGAACATCAACACAGATCTGCTGCTTTAACACTGAAACACACACACAACAAATCAGTGTAATGGAGGAATGAGAACGAGCTCATCCCTCGCTCCCTCCCTCCGCCGGCCTGTCCTCAGCTCGTGTCCTGAGGATTTAGCGGATTGAGCGGCACATCTATTTTTAAACATTTACTTTAATGTTTTTTAGACAGCAGGAAACCTTTGAGTTCCAGCACATCTGGATCAGTCCCGTAATAACACAAACTACCATTGCCATTTGCACACGCACACACACACACAGACAGCTATTAAGCTGATGTGTCTATCCAGCAGTTTCCCAGCGTTCAGACATGATCACGTTCCTGACGACTGACGTCTGTGTGTCTCACTGTGGGATTCTGGGATTCATTGTGTGTCTGAGCTTGAGATGATGTGACGTTTCTTCCCTCGGGATGAAGAGGAGAGGGAGTGTGTGTGTGTGTGAGTGCAGGTGCTTCATCCGACTCAATGCTGTTTATGTAATGATGCAGTGACCTATGAGAGTGTGTGTGTGTGTGTGTGAGAGTGTGTGTGTGTGTGTGTGTCAGAGTGTGTCAAGCCAAGTCAAGTCAAGTCTCCTTCATTTATACAGCACTTTAACAATATAGATCGTTTCAAAGCGGATTTACAGTGATAACAGGAGATTACAGTAACAGAGATTGTTTAGGCTTTACAGCAGCTCTAGAATAAAGTTATTGTGCAGATAAAGTTTTGATTGATTCACTTCCGTTGTGAAGATCATTAGTTATTAACTTAGTGACCACTCACACACACCGTTCTAACAGAAAACTCTTAAGTTCTGTCTGCGCAAATTTCAAAAACGCGAACCCGTGAGATGGCGCACATGCGTATTACGAGTTCAGTCTATAGGGATGCGCGTTTGAATATATGTGCACAGGCGTGTAGTCCTTCCCTACAAATCAACCTTCAACATACTACTTGTCTGGCCTTAAAATGTATAACACAGAATTTGTATTGCTTCCAACCGGAATTATCCCAACGACGCTTTATCTGTAGAGAGGTAAAGAGAGAGAAGGAGAACTTGACAGGGGAGAGACTAGTGACTTAAGGACTGCGTTGTCGTCGTGTCCAGGTGCAGGTCCTTCATCAGTTCTGGATACGGCCTGGATCCGGCGGACTGCGGTAAACCTCAGGATAAAGATGGAAGAATGCGGTTTTACAGATACTAGACACGTGACTTTCAAATGAAAGATTGGTATCAAAGAGCACACCCACACACACACACACCCAGGTTCCTAACCGACGACGAAGACTTGACAGAGCAGCCATCAAGTGTTAGACAGTATTCTAGATTATTACGTGAGGAAGTTTTTTGTCCAATAATTAGTATCTCTGTTTTTTCAGAATTAAGTTGTAGGAAATTACTAGTCAACCAGTTTTTTATATCAGCTGCGCATTCCGTTAATTTTGTGAATTGATAAGTTTCGTCAGGGCGTGAAGAAATATAGAGCTGAGTATCGTCAGCATAACAGTGAAAACTAATGCCATGTTTCCTAATGATATCTCCCAAGGGTAGCATGTACAGAGTGAACAGCAACGGTCCTAGTACTGAGCCTTGTGGTACGCCATACTGAACTTGCGATCGATGAGACATCTCATCATTTACTGCTACAAACTGATAACGGTCAGATAAGTATGATTTAAACCATCCTAGTGCAATTCCACTAATGCCAACATAATTTTCGAGTCTATTTAAAAGAATGTTGTTGTCAAATGCAGCACTAAGATCGAGTAACACTAATAGAGAGATACAACCACGATCGGCTGATAAGAGCAAATCATTTGTGACTAATGAGAGCAGTCTCAGTACTATGGTACGGTCTAAATCCTGACTGAAAATCCTCCAGATATCATTTCTTTCTAAAAAGGAGCATAGTTGTGAGGATCCCGCCTTTTCTAGTATCTTTGACAGTAAAGGTAGATTCGAGATCGGCCTGTAATTGACTAATTCTGAAGGATCAAGTTGTGTTTTTTAACAAGCGGTTTAATCATAGCCAGCTTAAAGGTTTTTGGTACGTATCCTAGAGACAAAGATGAATTAATGATATTAAGAAGAGGATCTATGACCTCTGGGAGCATCTCTTTCAGTAGCTTAGTCGGTATAGGGTCTAACATACATGTTGTAGATTTAGATGATTTAACGAGTTTAGAAAATTCTTCGTCTCCTATAGCAATGAATGAATAAAAAATGTTCCTCAGGGAGACTACAATGCACTGCCTGATGCGATACTGTAGTAGACGGTTGCATAGTTATAACTTTCTAAAGTAAAGAAGTTCATAAAGTCATTACTGCTGTGATCTTTGGAAACTTCAGAAGTAGAAACTTTATTTCTTGTCAATTTTGCCACTGTATCAAATAAATACCTAGGATTATGTTTATTTTCTTCTAATAGGGTTGAAAAATAAGCAGATCTAGCAGCTTTTAAAGCCTCTCTGTAAGCAATCGAGCTCTCTTTCCATGAAATGCGAAATACCTCTAGTTTTGTTTTCTTCCAGTTGCGCTCCATCTCTCTGGCTGCTCTCTTAAGGGCCCGAGTGTGCTTGCTGTACCACGGCGTTGGACTATTTTCTTTAATCTTCTTTAAGCGCAACGGAGCAACTGTGTCTAAAGTGCTGGAAAAGAGAGAGTTAAAAGTTTCTGTTGCAATATCGAGTTCTTCTAAGCTATCTGGGATGCTGAGATGATGAAACTGATCAGGAAGATTATTAATAAAGCAATCTTTCGTGGCAGAAGTGATAGGTCTCACATATTTGTAACACGGAGTCGGCTTTGCAGCTTTAGCTAAATGAAGTTTACACGAGACTAGATAATGATCTGAGATGTCATCGCTCTGCTGCAGAATTTCAACGGCATCAAGTTCAGCAAATTCTTTGATAAAGTCTGTATGGTGCCCTGGTGGCCTGTATACAGTAGCCAGCACAAATCTCAAATGTGATTTATCATTTACACTATATATTGCTATATAAAGCACCAACAATTCAAAATAATTATATTTGAAATTAGACTTCTTAGTAATTCTGAAGATATTACTATAAATTACAGCACCACCTCCCCCTTTGCCTTTCAGACGAGGCTCATGTTTATAACAGTAATCTTGCGGGGTGGACTCATTTAAAGTAATGTAATCGTCTGGTTTTAGTCAGGTTTCTGTCAAACACAGCACATCTAGATTATGGTCTGTAATCATATCATTAACAATGAGTGCTTTTGAAGTAAGCGATATAATATTCAGCAACCCAAGCTTTAGCATTTGTTCATCTGTATTATATCTGTTTTTTATTTGTTGAACATCAATTACATTTTTACCCTTAGATGGGTTTGGAAGTTTTTTGTATGTCCTAATTCGAGGAACAGATACAGTCTCTATATGATGATAGCAAGGTAAAAGAGGCTCTATGTGATGGGATTTATCTGACCTTGGTGACGCGAGGCCGCTAGCAGACGGTTGGTTTAGCCAGTCTGTCTGCTTCCTGACCTGAGCCCCAGATTGTCATGTTTGAGCTCTAAGACTATGTGCTCTATTTTAACGATCTGAAACGCAAGTATCAAACGCGAAACGCAAGTAACTTTGTGGGCGGATCTCGGGCGCTGTTGCTATTATACCGGCGGGATAAATGACTCTTGTACCCGACGCAAATCTAAAATGTGTTGGTCTGAAGCAGCTTCATTACTCATAGGTGTGGTTTGGGCGTAACGTGAAATAAACCAATCAGAGCGTCATCTCACATTCCCTTTAAGAGCAGGCGCTCTTATTATTATTATATATTATATATATATATATATTACTGTCTTAAGTGAACTCATTTATAGTTATTAACTCAAATAATAATAATAATAATAATAATTATTATTATTACATTTTAGGCTACATATTTAGAAAACGCTTTTGTCCAAAACGTACAAAAAAATTAACAAAGCAATTCGTCAAATATCAGTCATAATACAGGTTAGAAAATAATAATAAAGTGCTAAGATTATCACAAATAAACAAAAGATTTTGATGCACGTCATTCATATTAAATCGTATATTCCACCCATACCCGCTACAATTGAGAATCACTTTAAGCATGCAGACGCAGTTAAGACAATTTGATGTATTCCACTTATAACACAATAAAACAATAAGATTCGTTAACAACGTGTTCTTCTAAAATGAGAGTGAGCCACAAATCCGTGAGTACAGATTACAAACCCGTGGGTACAGACTGCAAAAACTGAAGGCACGGTTTACAAATCTGAGAGCGCGGATTAGAAACTCGTGGGTACGGTTTATTAATCTGTGGGCACGATCTGTTAAACCGAGGGAACAGTTTGAGAATTCGTGAGTACGGTTTATAAACTGAGCGGACGGAATGCAAAACCGTCGCCACGGATTGTTTTTTTTTCCCCACAGGTGACTTCCCGGGCTCCGTACAACAATGATTTCCCTCGTGTGGAATATTTTTCCTTGTAATAATGTATGATTTTGCAAAAAAGAAAACTGCTGCGTCTGTGTGTAGATGAGAGAAGCAAAGTGTGTGTGTGTTGTGCTCACGCTACATTATGGCCAAGCATGCGCCCTTAAAATAGCATCTGAACGCGCCACTGACTTTAGACGAGGTTTCTCCTGGTCTGTGGCGGAATTGTTTTCTGAAACTGCAGAATAGCACCAGGGAACGTTTGCGCCGGAACACGCCTCCTCTTTTCGCTGAATCGCCCCCGGGAGCGCAAGTTCATTCCCTAGTTTACTGACGTGCGTCTG
>JAJAQA010000011.1:42148201-42150701 GCA_021464565.1 Rutilus rutilus | reverse complement strand
TTAACCTAATAAAAATTACTGACTAATATGGCCTACTGTTATATTATCTGTGCGTATACATAATACAGCTTGATGCTCTTTAAATATTTTGTTGCATTGTAAAAAGTTTCGGTGCATAGGACGGACCTATCCGCGATCTCTCTCCATGGTTCTGACCAAAGAAGAGCGCTTTGGAATCTCCATTACGCATCATACCTGGGCTGCGTTTCCCGATAACGTTGTCTCTTAGCGCGCTACGAAGACTCTTAAGGTATAACTTAACTAAAGGTATACTACCACTAAAGGTATACCATTGCTAGGCGTCTTCAGGGCTATCATCCACTCGCGAAGAAAACACCAGTTAATTAATAAATAATTAAATGTCTCCTTGCTATTTTAGACACATTCATAATCATTACTTTTACCGGTTCTTTGTGGCTAGCTTTATGCGTGCGGTCGTACGCTTGAGTGCAGCTATATTACGAAAACGCTCATTATCTATAGGGTATATAGACTAATTTATTAGTCTATATATTAGTCTTTATTAATTAAATTAATATAAAGCGGTGATTTGTCCACGAATGGCTTAAATGAACAACTACTAGTCAACTAGATTTTTTTTTTATTTGGAAGCCCTTATTTCACATATTTTCGAGCCAGGCAGCAGGACATTCTGGGTTGAGCGAGCGGAGAGGAATATTCAGGAATGCGCTCTCCGCTCACAAGCTCTTATCGGAACAAACCCGAACCACTGTCTGCTGAACTTGCGCAGAAACATCAAAATAGACATAACCAGCTTTTTAAATTTGTTTTTAAAACTAAAAATTTAGACTATTTTAGCAAAAATTATGAGCTTTTTGTCGGTTTTTTATAATTCTTGACAAAATTAGACTAGGCTATATTAAATTATTATTATTATTATTTTTTTTTTTCACAAAGAGCAGCCTAGGGGCCCCTGACCACCCTAATCCGCCCCTGCCCGAGGGTGAAGGTCGAGCAATCCGACCAATAACTACAGAAGAGCGGGAAGTACTTAAAAAGAAAAAAAGATTACACTAATGCATCTGAAGTTTACATTTGAGAATTTTTTAACTCTCAATTTATATATATATATATATATATATATATATATATATATACCACTGACCGGCCACTTTATTAGGAACACATTGCTAGTAACGGGTCAGACCCTCTTTTGCCTTCAGAAATGCTTTAATTCTTCATGACAGAGATTCAACAAGCTCCTGGAAACATTCCTCAGAGATTCTGGTCCGTATTGTCATGATCGCATCACAGTGGCTGCAGATTTATCAGCTGCACATCCATGACGTGAATCTCCCGATCCAGCAGATCCCAAAGCTGCTCGACCGGACTGAGATCTGGGGACTGTGGAGGCGTTTGAGTTTAGTGAACTCCTCATGATCAGGAAACCAGTCTGAGGTGATTTCAGCTTCGTGACGAGCGTTCTCTTGCCACCAGAAGATGGTCATAAAGGGCATGATCAGCATCAATACTCAGGACGGCTGTGGCGTTTAAACGATGACCTATTGGCACTAAGAGCCCAAAGTGTGTCAAGAAAACACGATGATATCACTCCCAGCAGCCTGAACCGCGGACACACGGCAGGACGATCCACGCTTTCATGTTGTTCACGTCAGATTCTGGCCCTTCATCTGAAACTATCCAGACTCATCAGATCAGGAGACGTTTCTCTTCTGTTGTCCAGTAAACACTAGAGATGGTTGTGTGTGAAAATCCATTCGATCAGCAGTTTCTGAAACACACAGTAACCCTGCCATGTTCAGAGTCACTCATATCAGCTTTCTTTCTCGTTCTGATGCTCAGTTTGAACTTCAGCGGATCGTCTCGATCACGTCTACATGCCTGAGTTGCTGCCCTGTGATTGGCTGATCTGATATCTGTGTTAACGAGCAGATGGACAGGTGTAGCTAATAAAGTGGCCGATGATAACGTTTTGTTTTAATGTATAATATTAAAAATACCGTAATGGAGAAATTGTACCTGCAATCCACCAAATGAAAAGAGAAATACATGATAAATGTATTCATTATAAATAATGTACATGGTGGCGTTATAAGATTTGGTTAATTTCCGTGACTTTTCCGGGTCAAGATATCACACTTTTTAAACCTCATTTATCCGGTTTTTCCAACGTGTGAATCCTGGTTCTTCAAAGACAAAACAGTTGAGGGTGTTCATTAAAAAGAGAAAGATCTTGATTTGTGGTAGTTTTATCTTACACTGCAAAAAATGCTTTACTTACTCAGTATTTTTGTATGGTTTCCAGTCTAAATATCTAAAAATTCTTAAATCAAGATGGATTTACTAAAGTAGTAAAATGCCATAAGATATTATGTCTTGTTTTCTGAAGGGAAAAAGCAAAATGAAGTTTTTGCTTAAAACAAGCTAAATTATCCACCAATGGGGTAAGAGAAATAATGTTGTTTCCGTTTTAATTAAGATTATTTTTCTTACTCCATTGGCATTTAGATTTTTCCCC
>JAJAQA010000011.1:42113201-42128201 GCA_021464565.1 Rutilus rutilus | reverse complement strand
CAGAGACGAAATCGTGTGGTCCCCAAATCTGACACCCTCCGGTGTCAGATTTGGGGACCACACGATTTCGTCTCTGCTTTTTGCGGATGATGTTGTCGTGTTGGCCCCTTCAGTCCAACATGCACCGGGAACAAGTCTGACTTACTGCCGGCAATGCGAACCAAGCTCCTGCTCCGGTCGTACAGGGACCGGATAGCCCTTAGCAAAGGGCCCCGGACCCCATACTCCCGGAGCACCCTCCACAAGATGCCGCGAGGGACACAGTCGAATGCCTTCTTCAAATTGGATTGGTTGGGCAATTGGTTGGGCAAACTCCCATGAACCCTCCAGCACCCTGTAGAGGGTATAGAGCTGGTCCAGTGTTCCACGACCAGGACGAAAACCGCACTGTTCCTCCTGAATCCGAGGTTCTACTATCGGTATCAGTACCCTGGCATAGACTTTCCCGGGGAGGTTGAGAAGTGTGATCCCCCTGTAGTTGGAACACACCCTCCGGTCCCCCTTCTTGAAAACAGGAAACACCACCCCGGTCTGCCAGTCCAAAGGTACTGTCCCCGACCGCCACGCGATGTGGCAGAGCCATGTCAGCCAAGACAGCCCCACAACATCCAGAGACTTGAGGTACTCAGGGCGGATCTCATCCACCCCCGGAGCCTTGCCACCGAGGAGCTTCTTGACTCCCTCTGTGACTTCAGCTTGGGTGATGGACGAGTCCACCTTTGAGCCCTCAGCCTCTGCTTCCTCAATGGAAGACGTGACGGCGGGATTGAGGAGATCCTCAAACTATTCCTTCCACCGTCCGACGACATTCCCAGTTGAGGTCAACAGCTGCTCCACTGTAAACAGCTCCGAGTGGCAGCGTCGACAGTGGAGGTGGAGAACATGGTCCACTCAGACTCAATATCTCCAGACTCCCTCAGGATCCGGTGGAACTCTGCCGGAGGTGGAAGTTGAAGATCTCTCTGACAGGGGATTCGGCCGAACGTTCCCAACAGACCTTCACAGTACACGTTTGGGTCTGCCGAGTCTGTCCAGCTTCCTCCCCCGCCATCGGATCCAACTCACCACCAGGTGGTGATCAGTTGACAGCTCCGCTCCTCTCTTCACCCGAGTGTCCAAGACATACGGCCAGAGGTCAGATGAAACGACCACAAAGTCGATCATCGACCTCTGGCCTAGGGTGTCCTGGTGCCACATGCACTGATGGACACCCTTATGCTTGAACATGGTGTTTGTTATGGACAAGCTGTAACTAGCACAGAAGTCCAATAACAGAACACTGCTCGGGTTCAGATCAGGGGAGCCGTTCCTCCCAATCACGCCCCTCCAGGTGTCACTGTCGCTGCCCACGTGGGCGTTGAAGTCCCCCAGTAGAACGACGGAGTCCTCAGTCGGAGCACTTTCCAGCACCTCTCCCAGAGACCCCAAGAAGGCCGGGTACTCTGCACTGCCATTCGGCCCGTAGGCACACACGACAGTGAGAGAACTATCCCCGACCCGAAGGCGCAGGGAAGCGACCCTCTCGTTCACCGGGGTGAACTCCAACATATGCTGGCTGAGCTGGGGGGCTATAAGCAAACCCACACCAGCCCGTCGCCTCTCACCATGGGCAACTCCAGAGTGGTAGAGAGTCCAGCCTCTCTCAAGGAGTGTGGTTCCAGAGCCCAAGCCGTGCGTGGAGGTGATCCCGACTATCTCTAGTCGGTACCTCTCCCGCACAATCTCAGGCTCCTTCCCCGCCAGCGAGGTGACATTTCACGTCCCTAGAGCTAGTTTCCGTGTCCAGGGATCGGGTCATCGGGGCCACCGCCTTCGGCAGCCGCCTGATCCGACTATGCACCGGCCTCTTACGGTCCCTCCTGCAGGTGGTGTGCCCACGGGAGGGCGGCCCCACGTCACTCCTTCGGGCTGAGCCAGGCCACCAGGCGCTCGCATGCGAGTCTGGCTCCAGGGTGGGGCCCCGGCTGTGCCTTCCCGGGCGACGTCTCGGTCCTTGTTTTTATTTGCTTCATAATGGGCTTATGAACCGCTCTTAGTCTGACCCGTCACCTAGGACCTGTTTGCCTTGGGAGACCCTATCAGGGGCATATAGCCCGGACAACATAGCTGCCAGGATCGTTCGGGTACTCAAACCCCTCCACCACGATAAGGTGCCAGTTCAAGGAGGGGTCATCTTAACATGTCCGCCAAAATTTATGAGGAAACAAATACTGAGTGCGTCAATAATACTGCATTTTGTTTTGTATGTTTTAAACAAAATGAGCTTGAAATCAAACATCATCAGCTCAGTGTAAAACCAGCAGAAAACCAGCAAAGAGTGTGTGTGAGAACAGGCCAGAGTCACGTCTAACTGAATGATTAACTCACACACACACACACACACACACACACACACACACACACACACACACACACACACACACACACACACACACACACACACACAGACACACACACAGACACACACTCACTCACTCACTCACACACATTGACTGAAGAGCACAAACCTCCCGAACAGCTCGTCTGGATCTTCAGCGTGGAGTGAATGAGCAGCAGATCTCACTCGCTCATAAACAGACCTCTCTCTCTGTGTCTGTGTGTGTGTGTGTGTGTGTGTGTGTGTGTGTCTCTCAGGACGAAGTCCAACAAAAGCAGCAGTGAACTGGTCATGTTACGCGTCCCGCTGTGATCTCAGGTGTTGTTTCAGTGATTCTCCAAACTCTCTTTCACCTCAATCATCAGATCATCTTCCCTTCATAATCCTCAATATCACTGACAGATGAACCACAGCTCACTATTACATGTGTATCCAGCTTCACCGGCACTGCCGTACATGTGTTTTTTATTTAGTGTGTCTGTCTCGTTTTCCAGCACAAACATCTAAACGTTCTTAAATCAGTATACAGTTACTGGAGAAACAAAATTACTGAAGATATGAAGTCTTGTTTAATTAAAAATGTATCAAAATGAAGTGAGTTTGTGTTTAAAACAACAATAAATATGTGCCAGTGAGATATTCCATATAGATATTCAATATTCTACAGGTAACAATTACATTTCCACCAGTAAATAAACATGTTAATTCCTGGTTTATTATCCTGAAGTTGATCTAGTAAGAATTGTATTTCTGATTTGTGAAACTGGAATTTCAACTAGTAAAAACTATAATTCTTGATATCTGTGCTGTATTTTCACCATAAGCTGCCATTCAAATTCAATTGTTCTTGATATCAACAATTGAATGTGAATTACATTTAACTAGTGAAAATACAATCACAGATATCAAGAATTAAAGTTTTTACTAGTGGACATAGCAAGAATGTGATTTCTGTGAGTGATGACATCATCAGGAATTAACATTTTAACTAGTGATAATTTAATTATTCATATCCTGAGAAAGATTAAAAGTCAGAACGGCATTGCTGAACACACACGTGTTCTCGGGGCGCTATGCTAACGTTCCCATTGCTGAACACACACGTGTTCTCGGGGCGCTATGCTAACGTTCCCATTGCTGAACACACACATGTTCTCGGGGCGCTGTGCTATCGTTCCCATTGCTGAACACACACGTGTTCTCGGGGCGCTGTGCTAACGTTCCCATTGCTGAACACACACATGTTCTCGGGGCGCTGTGCTAACGTTCCCATTGCTGAACACACACATGTTCTCGGGGCGCTGTGCTATCGTTCCCATTGCTGAACACACACGTGTTCTCGGGGCGCTGTGCTAACGTTCCCATTGCTGAACACACACGTGTTCTCGGGGCGCTGTGCTAACGTTCCCATTGCTGAACACACACCTGTTCTCGGGGCGCTGTGCTAACGTTCCCATTGCTGAACACACACGTGTTCTCGGGGCGCTGTGCTAACGTTCCCATTGCTGAACACACACATGTTCTCGGGGCGCTGTGCTATCGTTCCCATTGCTGAACACACACATGTTCTCGGGGCGCTGTGCTATCGTTCCCATTGCTGAACACACACGTGTTCTCGGGGCGCTGTGCTAACGTTCCCATTGCTGAACACACACATGTTCTCGGGGCGCTGTGCTAACGTTCCCATTGCTGAACACACACATGTTCTCGGGGCGCTGTGCTATCGTTCCCATTGCTGAACACACACGTGTTCTCGGGGCGCTGTGCTAACGTTCCCATTGCTGAACACACACGTGTTCTCGGGGCGCTGTGCTAACGTTCCCATTGCTGAACACACACCTGTTCTCGGGGCGCTGTGCTAACGTTCCCATTGCTGAACACACACGTGTTCTCGGGGCGCTGTGCTAACGTTCCCATTGCTGAACACACACATGTTCTCGGGGCGCTGTGCTAACGTTCCCATTGCTGAACACACACGTGTTCTCGGGGCGCTGTGCTAACGTTCCCATTGCTGAACACACACATGTTCTCGGGGCGCTGTGCTAACGTTCCCATTGCTGAACACACACATGTTCTCGGGGCGCTGTGCTAACGTTCCCATTGCTGAACACACACCTGTTCTCGGGGCGCTGTGCTAACGTTCCCATTGCTGAACACACACCTGTTCTCGGGGCGCTGTGCTAACGTTCCCATTGCTGAACACACACATGTTCTCGGGGCGCTGTGCTAACGTTCCCATTGCTGAACACACACCTGTTCTCGGGGCGCTGTGCTAACGTTCCCATTGCTGAACACACACATGTTCTCGGGGCGCTGTGCTAACGTTCCCATTGCTGAACACACACATGTTCTCGGGGCGCTGTGCTAACGTTCCCATTGCTGAACACACACATGTTCTCGGGGCGCTGTGCTAACGTTCCCATTGCTGAACACACACCTGTTCTCGGGGCGCTGTGCTAACGTTCCCATTGCTGAACACACACGTGTTCTCGGGGCGCTGTGCTATCGTTCCCATTGCTGAACACACACGTGTTCTCGGGCGCTGTGCTAACGTTCCCATTGCTGAACACACACGTGTTCTCGGGGCGCTGTGCTAACGTTCCCATTGCTGAACACACACGTGTTCTCGGGGCGCTGTGCTAACGTTCCCATTGCTGAACACACACGTGTTCTCGGGGCGCTGTGCTAACGTTCCCATTGCTGAACACACACGTGTTCTCGGGGCGCTGTGCTAACGTTCCCATTGCTGAACACACACGTGTTCTCGGGGCGCTGTGCTAACGTTCTCATTGCTGAACACACACATGTTCTCGGGGCGCTGTGCTATCGTTCCCATTGCTGAACACACACCTGTTCTCGGGGCGCTGTGCTAACGTTCCCATTGCTGAACACACACCTGTTCTCGGGGCGCTGTGCTAACGTTCCCATTGCTGAACACACACCTGTTCTCGGGGCGCTGTGCTAACGTTCCCATTGCTGAACACACACCTGTTCTCGGGGCGCTGTGCTAACGTTCTCATTGCTGAACACACACATGTTCTCGGGGCGCTGTGCTAACGTTCCCATTGCTGAACACACACCTGTTCTCGGGGCGCTGTACTAACGTTCCCATTGCTGAACACACACCTGTTCTCGGGGCGCTGTGCTAACGTTCTCATTGCTGAACACACACCTGTTCTCGGGGCGCTGTGCTAACGTTCCCATTGCTGAACACACACCTGTTCTCGGGGCGCTGTGCTAACGTTCCCATTGCTGAACACACACATGTTCTCGGGGCGCTGTGCTATCGTTCCCATTGCTGAACACACACATGTTCTCGGGGCGCTGTGCTAACGTTCCCATTGCTGAACACACACATGTTCTCGGGGTGCTGTGCTATCGTTCCCATTGCTGAACACACACATGTTCTCGGGGCGCTGTGCTAACGTTCCCATTGCTGAACACACACATGTTCTCGGGGCGCTGTGCTAACGTTCCCATTGCTGAACACACACATGTTCTCGGGGCGCTGTGCTAACGTTCCCATTGCTGAACACACACCTGTTCTCGGGGCGCTGTGCTAACGTTCCCATTGCTGAACACACACATGTTCTCGGGGTGCTGTGCTATCGTTCCCATTGCTGAACACACACATGTTCTCGGGGCGCTGTGCTAACGTTCCCATTGCTGAACACACACATGTTCTCGGGGCGCTGTGCTATCGTTCCCATTGCTGAACACACACATGTTCTCGGGGCGCTGTGCTAACGTTCCCATTGCTGAACACACACCTGTTCTCGGGGCGCTGTGCTAACGTTCCCATTGCTGAACACACACATGTTCTCGGGGTGCTGTGCTATCGTTCCCATTGCTGAACACACACATGTTCTCGGGGCGCTGTGCTAACGTTCCCATTGCTGAACACACACATGTTCTCGGGGTGCTGTGCTATCGTTCCCATTGCTGAACACACACATGTTCTCGGGGCGCTGTGCTAACGTTCCCATTGCTGAACACACACATGTTCTCGGGGTGCTGTGCTATCGTTCCCATTGCTGAACACACACCTGTTCTCGGGGCGCTGTGCTATCGTTCCCATTGCTGAACACACACATGTTCTCGGGGTGCTGTGCTAACGTTCCCATTGCTGAACACACACATGTTCTCGGGGTGCTGTGCTAACGTTCCCATTGCTGAACACACACGTGTTCTCGGGGCGCTGTGCTAACGTTCCCATTGCTGAACACACACCTGTTCTCGGGGTGCTGTGCTAACGTTCCCATTGCTGAACACACACCTGTTCTCGGGGCGCTGTGCTAACGTTCCCATTGCTGAACACACACATGTTCTCGGGGCGCTGTGCTAACGTTCCCATTGCTGAACACACACGTGTTCTCGGGGCGCTGTGCTAACGTTCCCATTGCTGAACACACACATGTTCTCGGGGTGCTGTGCTAACGTTCCCATTGCTGAACACACACGTGTTCTCGGGGCGCTGTGCTAACGTTCCCATTGCTGAACACACACATGTTCTCGGGGTGCTGTGCTAACGTTCCCATTGCTGAACACACACATGTTCTCGGGGCGCTGTGCTAACGTTCCCATTGCTGAACACACACCTGTTCTCGGGGTGCTGTGCTAACGTTCCCATTGCTGAACACACACATGTTCTCGGGGTGCTGTGCTAACGTTCCCATTGCTGAACACACACCTGTTCTCGGGGCGCTGTGCTAACGTTCCCATTGCTGAACACACACGTGTTCTCGGGGCGCTGTGCTAACGTTCCCATTGCTGAACACACACATGTTCTCGGGGTGCTGTGCTATCGTTCCCATTGCTGTACACACATGTTCTCGAGGCGCTGTGCTAACGTTCCCATTGCTGAACACACACATGTTCTCGGGGCGCTGTGCTAACGTTCCCATTGCTGAACACACACCTGTTCTCGGGGCGCTGTGCTAACGTTCTCATTGCTGAACACACACCTGTTCTCGGGGCGCTGTGCTAACGTTCCCATTGCTGAACACACACCTGTTCTCGGGGCGCTGTGCTAACGTTCTCATTGCTGAACACACACATGTTCTCGGGGCGCTGTGCTAACGTTCCCATTGCTGAACACACACCTGTTCTCGGGGCGCTGTGCTAACGTTCCCATTGCTGAACACACACATGTTCTCGGGGCGCTGTGCTAACGTTCCCATTGCTGAACACACACATGTTCTCGGGGCGCTGTGCTATCGTTCCCATTGCTGAACACACACATGTTCTCGGGGCGCTGTGCTAACGTTCCCATTGCTGAACACACACATGTTCTCGGGGCGCTGTGCTAACGTTCTCATTGCTGAACACACACCTGTTCTCGGGGCGCTGTGCTAACGTTCCCATTGCTGAACACACACATGTTCTCGGGGCGCTGTGCTAACGTTCTCATTGCTGAACACACACATGTTCTCGGGGCGCTGTGCTAACGTTCCCATTGCTGAACACACACATGTTCTCGGGGCGCTGTGCTAACGTTCCCATTGCTGAACACACACACGTTCTCGGAGCGTTGTGCTAACGTTCCCATTGCTGAACACACACATGTTCTCGGGGCGCTGTGCTAACGTTCCCATTGCTGAACACACACATGTTCTCGGGGCGCTGTGCTAACGTTCCCATTGCTGAACACACACATGTTCTCGGGGCGCTGTGCTAACGTTCCCATTGCTGAACACACACATGTTCTCGGGGCGCTGTGCTATCGTTCCCATTGCTGAACACACACATGTTCACGGAGCGTTGTGCTAATGTTCCCATTGCTGAACACACACATGTTCTCGGGGCGCTGTGCTAACGTTCTCATTGAGTTATGAAAACATTAATCCTGAATGTTCTCTAAAATATCAAGGTTGTCAAAACATTTTCTTGGTAACACTGATTATTCTTCACACATTATGGGAATATTACTTTTGAATGATCTCTGAACGTTCTGACACAAGTAAAGAAGTTTAAAATAACATTACATGAACAAAGTATAAATAATGTCAGGGCTGTGCAACCATTACTTGTATTAATCGCATCCAAAATAAAAGTTTGTGTTTACATCATATATGTGTGTGTGTGTGTGTGTGTGTTCTGTGTATGATTATTTTGTATATATAAATACACACTCATGTATAAATTTAAGAAATATTTGCATGCATATAATGTATATATATATTTATACATAATATATATATTAAAAAAACACTTTTTTCTTAACATGCATATGTGTGTGTTTATACAAGATAATCATACTTTTATTTTGGATGTGATTAATGGTAATGAGTCGTTGCTCAGCACTAGTACATCATTACAGACCAGATAACACTGAACAAACATTAAAGCGTTAGTTCACCCAAACATATTTAAGATATTTAAGATATTTTTGTTGAAATCTTTAATATTGCTGGAAGAACGTTTGTCCAGAACGTCGAGAGAACATTCCCTGTGAGCTGGGGTAATGATGAGTACATACTGTATTATATAATGATAATAATAATGATAATGAGTGCTGTACTCTGTGTACATCAGGTACACTACAACACCAGATCTGCTCATATCCGGTGCCAAACATTCACTGAAGTGAGCCATAACACACATGATGTTTATGACACCAATATCTACAGCATGAGTGTCAGAGGTCTTTATCGAACACACACACATACACACAACAACACACACACACACACACACACACACACACACACACACACACACACACACACACACACACACACACAACAACACACACACACACACACACACACACACACACACACACACACACACACACACACACACACACACACACACACACACACACACACACACACACACTTTATGGTTTTCATCATTTCACTCCTACTACTGACTGACTCAATCTCAGTTTCTTATTTGACTGTAAACAAACAGCAGAATCTATCAGAAGAAACAGAAACTCACCTCATACCCGTCTCTCTCTCTCTCCCTGTGTGTGTGTGTGTGTGTGTGTGTGTGTGTGTGTGTGTGTGTCTCACATGAGTCTCATTACTGTAATTCACTTCATATTGTTAATGTATCTCCACATCCTTCACACAAAACTACAACTCACAAAACAACAGATCCAAACCTCCACTATGGAAATCTGGGATAAACACACTTTAAACTCTCAGGATTCTGAAGAAACACACACACACACACACACACACACACACACACACACACACACACACACAATGGCAAATACAAACTAAAATCTGTGGGTGGAAAAAAATGATCAAGTGAGTTTGAGCTTAAAACAAGAATTCCCTTTGAATTAAGATTATTTTTCTGACTCGATTGGCAGATATTTGTTCTTGTTTGAAGCCCAAACTCACTTCTTTGATACATTTCATAAAACAAGTCTTAATATCTTCAGTCATTCTGCTGTTTCTCCAGTAAATGTGTCTGTGATTTAAGAATGTTTGGATATTTGTGCTGGAAAACGAGACAGAAACACTGAGGAAGAACATCATGTTTTGCAGTGTGACCCATTGCAGTTTAAGATTTGTCTTTGGAACATCTCAAATCATGCTAATTTTTCTCCATATAGACTTTCAGTAAAATGATTATGCTAAGAATGAATAATGAACCCGTTTGAAGTAAATAAACGAGCCCAGACTGTGTGGTGTAATGGCGCCCTCTGCCGGTCAGCAGGAGAAACACTTAAATCTGAGCCCAGACTGTGTGGTGTAATGGCGCCCTCTGCCGGTCAGCAGGAGAAACACTGAAATCCGACACGCTGATATATTTCTGCTGGCACTTCAGTCTTTCTCAGATCAACAGTCACGAAAGAAGGAACAATAGTCGAGTCTTACCTTGAGAAACCCTCACAGCTCCATCACAGCGTCGTGTAAACAGCATCTCGCTCGTGTTTTAGTTACTATTAGTTTTGAGCATGTAAACATGTTTGCAAGTTTTTTCCGAGTTTCCAAGTGTTCTTCACTCTACTGGAGACTGCTGGTATAGTTTAACCAGTTTCGTGTCAGCACACAGTCACAGCGCTGCTAATTATGATCATTACTCGGTTATTCCGACCCTGTAATGACGCCTGTCAGTCTCGGCAACTAATATGCTAATTATTCGGTGATTTGACGCGCTCGCGACCCTCCCGCGCTCATTTTCCCGCCCTTTAGTTCCACTGCAGGTCGCGTCACGATCACGCTGACGTCACCATATGTACTGGAATAATTAATACATAATAATATTAAATACTTTTAAATAAAAAAAATCTGCCAATTGGGAGAGTAAATGCATCTTTATTTAAGAATGTTTCATATTTGTCCTGGGAAAAAAAAGACAAAAATACTGAGGAAAAAACATGACCTGCACTTCACCAGTGTATGAGTGTTTGTGAATCAGTTTTAAGACACAAACTGGACAGAAGAAAGTGCATAAAAAGTGTTTTATTATCATTATTAATATAATTATGAATCACATCCACCCAATGAAAAATGAACCAGAGACATCCAACAAAAACACAGTAAATAAACATCAAGGTAGGGTTAGAAGAGAGCGAAACACTGTCGCTCAAGCTCTCTCTCTCTCTCACACACACACACACACACACGCACACTCACACGATCTGCTATTTGTTTGATTATTGCTCCCTAACGTTCTCACGGCCACATCAGGGTTCAGGAACACCTCGTGAACTCTGACCCCTGCTTCTGGAATGTCACATGACACAGACTCTGGTCACATGTTTTGTTCTGGAAGGTCAAGTGTTGGATGTCTGTCTGTCTGTGCGTTCTATTGCTGATTTCCTACGGAAGCCCGTTTACACCACACGAGAATCATGCTTTAATTAAATAAATCTCATCTTAATATGTCAATTTAGACTTTTTGTTATAATTATGAAGTCAAATCAGTTTTGACTTTGTAAGTCCGTGTAAATTTCTCCTTAGTATGTTAATTGACAATTGAGACATAATTATGACTTTCAAGTCAATTTCAGCTCTTTATTTCTACACAATTTCAATTTAGTATATTATACTTCAACTTAGTCGAAATTGCCTCAAGTAAAAATGTCATAATTTGTCACACTTTTTTTTTTAAATATAATTATGACTTTTTTAACCATTTTCAACTTAATAGCAATTTCAGCTTAGCATGTGATAATTTTGACTTGTGTAAATTTCTTAATAATTTCGACTAAGTATATTATATTTCACCTTTATAACCCTGATTTCCAGATGTTTTCCTGTGATGTGGTGTGAAAGTGCTTCCACACGGACCCGCCGGAGAAGCGAGAGCAGACGGAGAGCAGCAGGTGATGAACAGACTGAGGAAAAGAGGAAGAGCGACAGAAAGACAGCGAGAGCGAGAGTGTGTTCCTGGTGATCTCAGAGTCGCAGTCTCAGATTTTCAGAGTCCACTGTTTGATGCAGGCGTCGTGAGACGTCGTGACGAGCGTGTTGGCGTTCAGCCAGGCCAGACCGCTGACGTGATGCAGCCGATGGGTGTCTGCGAACACACACACACACACACACACACTCTTCATTTACTGAAGTCAGCAGTGGCTACGTTTACATGCAACCAAATGTCTAAAGTGAACTAAAGTCTATGATGTAGAAATAGCGTAATGACGTAGAAATGGTCGTAATGACATAGAATTAGCGTAATGTAGAAATGGCGCAATGACGTAGAATTAGCGTAATGTAGACATGGTCGTAATGACGTTGAAATAGCGTAATGACGTAGAAATGGCACAACGATGTTGAAATAGCGCAATGATGTTGAAATAGCGTAATGATGTAGAAATAGCGTAATGATGTGGAAATAGCGTAATGATGTTGAAATAGCGTAATGATGTAGAAATAGCGTAATGATGTGGAAATAGCGTAATGATGTGGAAATAGCGTAATGATGTTGAAATAGCGTAATGATCTTGAAATAGTGTAATGACGCAGAAATAGCGTAATGATGTAGAAATAGCGTAATGACGCAGAAATAGCGTAATGATGTAGAAATAGCGTAATGATGTAGAAATAGCGTAATGATGTTGAAATAGCGTAATGATTTTGAAATAGTGTAATGACGTAGAAATAGCGTAATGACGTAGAAATAGCGTAATGATGTTGAAATAGCGTAATGATTTTGAAATAGTGTAATGACGTAGAAATAGCGTAATGATGTAGAAATAGCGTAATGACGCAGAAATAGCGTAATGATGTAGAAATAGCGTAATGATGTAGAAATAGCGTAATGATGTAGAAATAGCGTAATGATGTAGAAATAGCGTAATGACGCAGAAATAGCGTAATGATGTACAGTAGAAATAGCGTAATGACGCAGAAATAGCGTAATGATGTACAGTAGAAATAGCGTAATGACGTAGAAATAGCGTAATGATGTAGAAATAGTGTAATGATGCAGAAATAGCGTAATGATGTAGTAATAGCGTAATGACGTAGAAATAGCGTAATGACGTAGAAATAGCGTAATGATGTTGAAATAGCGTAATGATTTTGAAATAGTGTAATGACGTAGAAATAGCGTAATGATGTAGAAATAGCGTAATGACGCAGAAATAGCGTAATGATGTAGAAATAGCGTAATGACGCAGAAATAGCGTAATGATGTAGAAATAGCGTAATGATGTAGAAATAGCGTAATGACGCAGAAATAGCGTAATGATGTACAGTAGAAATAGCGTAATGACGTAGAAATAGTGTAATGATGTAGAAATAGCGTAATGACGTAGAAATAGCGTAATGACGCAGAAATAGCGTAATGATGTACAGTAGAAATAGCGTAATGACGTAGAAATAGCGTAATGACGTAGAAATAGCGTAATGACGCAGAAATAGCGTAATGATGTACAGTAGAAATAGCGTAATGATGTAGAAATAGCGTAATGATGTAGAAATAGCGTAATGACGCAGAAATAGCGTAATGATGTACAGTAGAAATAGCGTAATGACGTAGAAATAGTGTAATGATGTAGAAATAGCGTAATGACGTAGAAATAGCGTAATGACGTAGAAATAGCGTAATGATGTTGAAATAGCGTAATGATTTAGAAATAGTGTAATGACGTAGAAATAGCGTAATGACGTAGAAATAGCGTAATGATGTAGAAATAGCGTAATGACGCAGAAATAGCGTAATGATGTAGAAATAGCGTAATGATGTAGAAATAGCGTAATGACGCAGAAATAGCGTAATGATGTAGAAATAGCGTAATGATGTTGAAATAGCGTAATGACGTAGAAATAGCGTAATGACGTAGAAATAGTGTAATGACGTAGAAATGGCACAATGATGTTGAAATAGCGTAATGATTTTGAAATAGTGTAATGACGTAGAAATAGCGTAATGACGTAGAAATAGTGTAATGACGTAGAAATGGCACAATGATGTTGAAATAGCGTAATGACGTTGAAATAGCGTAATGATGTAGAAATAGCGTAATGATGTTGAAATAGCGTAATGACGTAGAAATAGCGTAATGACGTAGAAATAGGCAATGACGTAGAAATAGCGTAATGATGTTGAAATAGCGTAATGACGTAGAAATAGCTTAATGACATAGAAATAGCGTAATGACGTAGAAATAGCGTAATGACCTAGAAATAGCTTAATGACATAGAAATAGCGTAATGACGTAGAAATAGCTTAATGACATAGAAATAGCGTAATGACGTAGAAATAGGCAATGACGTAGAAATAGCGTAATGACGTAGAAATAGCGTAATGACGTAGAAATAGCGTAATGATGTAGAAATAGCGTAATGATGTAGAAATAGCGTAATGACCTAGAAATAGCTTAATGACATAGAAATAGCGTAATGACGTAGAAATAGCTTAATGACATAGAAATAGCGTAATGACGTAGAAATAGGCAATGACGTAGAAATAGCGTAATGACGTAGAAATAGCGTAATGATATTGAAATAGCGTAATGACGTAGAAATAACATAATGACGTAGAAATAGCGTAATGACATAAGTATAACATAATTAAAACAAACTTAGACCAAAAAATAATAATAATAATAATAATAATAAGAAAGAAAGAAAAAAAAAAGTAAAATTCTATAAAAGATTCTTTATATGTACTTGTGCTAAAAATTGCTAAATGCATTCTGGCTCCATAAGTAAGTCCAGAACCGGTCAGTACCTGGAAGCTTGATCCTCTTGTCGGGGTCGCTGACGGTCCACACGTACACCATCATGTCCATCCCACCGGTGGCGAAGTGCTCGTTATCAGGGGACCAGGACAGACACACCACCTTCGCATGGTGACCGTAGAACTCGTTCTTCTCCTGAAACACACACATCTCACACTCACACCACTGATCTGAGGCTGAGATCGACAATAATGAGTTTTCAGAAACACTCACACCTGTGCCAACACTCATGCAGTCGGCATTAACACAGGCAAGATTATCAATACAACACCACTGAAGAAGACAGACGTGTCCATGAGGATGCACAATAGTTCGTTACTGATGTGCGTCGGTGAGTTTACCGTGTATCCGTCAGCGACGGTGAAAACCGTGACGACCTTCTTCTCATCCGTCACGGCCAGGAACGCTCCATCCTTCGAGTAGCACATGTCCGTCACGGGTCCCTGGACCTCCAGCACCTTCCCATCAT
>JAJAQA010000011.1:42093201-42108201 GCA_021464565.1 Rutilus rutilus | reverse complement strand
TTATTCACCACTGAAAACATAGTTATGAATATGATATTGCATTTCTGTCATTTTTGATGATTTCGGTCTCACCTTGATGGTGCGCAGGGGCCGGTCGGGGTTGCTCTTGTCCAGGTAGTTGATGAACCCTGACAGAGAAATACTGAGCAGGTGATTCTTCTGCCACAAGCAGCCCAGCTGCTGGTCCAGCACATCTGAGCCCAGGTTAAAGGTCGTGACCCCTGTCCCAGTGCCCACGTCCCACAGCTTCACCGTCTTATCCCCCGATGCGGAGATCAGCTGCGTGCTGTCGGGACTCCAGCTCACCTGAGGAAGAGACAAGGAAGGGTCACACAGTGCTTTACAGTCAAACATTTAAATAATAATAATAATAATAATAATAATAAAAAACGAATAAAATAACAGCTGAACAAATACCATCAAACACCATAGACATGTAATAAAGGCCAAACCATATGGTTAATTAAAAGCTTTTTAAAAGCTTCCACAGAAGCCATAGTTCTCAGTCTGAAGGGAGAGTTGAGGCCACACACACACGGTGTTCTGGGAAGGGTTAAAGGTCACGGCCTGAGGACCTGAGACCGGCCGGGGCGTGTGCGTGTAGTAAACCCGGGATGTAGAGGGTGCGTGACCAGGAGAGGCTCTGTAAGTAATGACTAAAATTGTAATCATCCTCATCCTCATCCTCATCCTGGCTGTGTTTACAGGCTCAGCTTCTGTTTCAGTCGGACTGATTCATTCCTGTTGATGAGTCTGAGCGTTTACAGGAGCGCTGAACATGTGATCGGCTGATGTGTGTGTGTGTGTGTGTGTGTGTGTCACAAGCTTACGGCTGATGTGTGTGTGTGTGTGTGTCACAAGCTTCTGATCGGAATATATTCTGACATGTGCACACTGCACGAATATACAGAGTTTCCTGATGTTTGCGCATAATAACTATTCATACATTAGTTCTTTATTTGTTTTAAACAGCAGACTTAATATTTATCCATTTCTGGTCATAATTTGGAGATAATGATCATATGAGCCGTTGTGCCGCTGTTTCAGCCACTATCTCAACGTCATTACGCTATTTCTACGTCATCGCACATGCGCAGTCCTTTCAGTTTCGGATCTCGGTCCGATCAAGTGTTTTAATGTTCTCTGGAATAAATCACTCCTTTCAATCTGATCGAGACTCCACTGGGATCGAGCTCAAGCGGATCGATTAAGGCGTTTATATGAAGGCTTTTCAGTCCGACTGAGCCGTCAATGGGCTCTATACACGATCGCTTCCACGTTCTGTCTCCGTTACATCCAGTGACGCGCCGGAAGCCGGTTTTGCATTCGGTGGAGATAATGGCAAATTACAGTCTCTGTTTACAAGAACTTTCAGCGGTAATGTAGTGATGTTAACCGTATCGTGAGGCAGGTAGCCGTCACACCTGAGAGTAAGAAAGAGAAGGGCTTTAAATCATATTTTTCGAGCTACATCAACAACTTTGAGGGTGAGCATTCTCTCATATCATGCGAAATCCGACAAGCGAATCGGTTTCTAAAATCATTGTCTCCGTTTCTGAGAAAATTCATTTTATGAAAGTTTTGCCGCTAGCACACTCCGCTAGCACACTCCGCTAGCCCACTCCGCTAGCACACTCCGCTAGAGAACGCGCTATGCGGAAGTAAAGGCGCTGGCTGAGATTCTACCGGAAGCACGTCAGCAGTGTTCGTGCACAGAGCGTATCCCATCACTAACGCATGATCTGGTGTGTAAATGCCCAACACTCACCGCGTAAATGCCCCCGTCGTGAGCCTTCTCTCCTCCCAGAGATCCCAGCTTCTCTCCGCTCTTCCCATCGTACAGGAAAATCTGGACCGGAGGAAGAAACAAGAGTGAATGAGGCAAAATAAGTGTTTCAGAGCAGCTTTACAGAGATAACAGGAGAATGATGCAACACCGTTTGTTTCCAGAAGAAAACAGCGTCCCAGTCCAGCTTAAGTCAGCTCAGTGATGTTCATTTTTGTGGTAAAAAAGTTCTTAATTTAATTCATTTATTTTTATATATATATATATATATATATATATCCATCGTCCAGCTCAGTTCAGTTCTCATATAATGGTGTCAATGCAGGAGATCAATAATATTGATGAATATTAAGTTAAATGTCCCTGACTGAGCAAGACAAAAGCCAAAGGCGGCAGGAACCAGAACTCCATCAGTGCCAGAGTGGAGTAAGCCCTCCGCGTCTCACCTGTCCGTCAGCACCAGCCGATGCGTAGCGGTTCCCGTCAGGAGAGAAGCGCACACAGTTCACGAAGCGACTGTGATCCTGCAAACACACACACACACACACACACACACACACACACACACACACACACACACACACACACACACACACCACAGTAATTATGAATCAGAATAACTTCCTCTTGCAGCATCTCTTCTCTGATGATGTGGGCGGGGCTAGAACCTGTCACTCACATGACATCAGCCAATAGGAAACCACAACCATCCAATCAATTCCCCACAGACACAATCAAGCCCCGCCCACATGTGTTCTTGTCCCAGAAGCGCTTCACTGGATACACGAGGAGAGAAGACCAGCGCGATCATGCTGACTTTAACACAATCTGAACTGGCAGCGACGACTGCTTGATGAAAATATGACTCTTTTAAGTCTTTTCAGAGCAAATACTTAGAGATTCCTTGTTACTAAATATATCTTCTCTGATTTATAAGTTGCATTAGACTTGGTAAATATGAATCTGATTCATTTCTAAGAATCAGTTTAATTCTACGAATCAATTCCAAATGGTTCCAGAGAAGAAAAAAAAAAAGACCAGCACAACTTCCCTTTAATGCGACTCTAAAGAAACAAAAAAAGTGTGCGTGTGAGAAATGAGCAGATAGTGATCGTCAGGGTAGGAGCGGCTCGTCCTCTATAAACACACCAGATCTCCACTCAAGATTTCATTCCTTTCCATGACTTTACAGAACCAGCATTCCCTCATACACAGGGTTACTATGGTGGTTACTATGGTGGTTACTATGGTGGTTACTATGGTTACTATGGTGGTTACTATGGTTAGGCCGGGTGCAGTTTTTGATTAATCGTCGGATCGAGGTTATTTATTCTAATCACAGTTATTAGAGATAACTACAATAATTGTGAAGCGCAAATTTAATTCAAATAAGAGAATTTTAAGAAATGCCATAAATATGCACAAAATAAATAAAGAGCTTTAATCATATTTAAATAATTATATAAACAGCAACAAGTAAATCATGAGGACTCATTTTATTAAAATGTGTATTATATAGGACTTCAAGTAAGCTTGCACTGACTCAAACACAACAGAATTAAGCCATTAATCTAATTTTTTTGTATGACAGTTAATCATCAGCACAAGCTTGATGAGGGCCTCGCCTCCTCTTCATCTGAGCTGTTTAGCTTATCTTTAATCATCTTAAAGGGGACATATCATGAGAATCTTCCCCGTGTGCAAGTGCTGTAATCCGTGCTCCTACCGACACATGTGGGATTACAAATGTAAGAATCTGTTTAAGATCAGCTGATCTTATGTCCTTACATAACATGACATGAAAAACTAAGGTAGAGTTCATTGACTTTAGCTTTAAAGGTTATGATGATGACATCAGCAGCGAGAGATTCCTGCCAGTCCTGTTCTCTCTATCGGGAGTTAAAGGAGTGGGATTACTGGGACTCTCAGCCTCTGTCTTTACAGGACAGGACTGTTGGACAGATCGTACACTGATGAACAGGAGAACGCGAGCCGTCGTTCTCAGCGTCGTCAAAATAAAAGTCACTACAACCAGCGTGTCTCACGTCTCTTCAGAGTTCGAATGCAAGCAGGAAAAGGTTCCTAGTGGAACCATTAGTTCTCAGGGAACCATCCTGGTGGCCCGTTCCTATAACTATCCTGTGCGAAAGCCCCTCATGTAACTCCACAACAACTACAGAAATGTCTCCACTAACATTCAGAAGCTCTTCCTGAGTCTCTCCGTAAGGCTGCACTCGCTACTGGTTATTCTGGGATTCTGGATGAGTGAGATTGGCCTGTTTTGTTATTGCCGGAGTTTCTGAAGCTCGTGTAAAGACTCCGCCCTCTTCTGGACGGAGGCGGAGCTAAAGCTCATTTGCATTTAAAGGGACACTCGTTCACACCCAAAATGGGGCAAATTTGACAAGCTGTAATAAATGATCTGGGGGGTTTTTGAGCTGAAATGTCACACACACATTGTGGGGACACCTGTTGAGAAAGGGCCTGATGTGTCACCTTTACAGAGTAAACGAGTGTGAGCATGACTTACGCTCATGGTGCACTTGAACTTGAAGGGCGGGCCCTCGAGGAAGGTGGTGCAGTTGTCGTCGCTGCCCGTGACCAAACGATACGGCCTCGTCTGTTTAATGTCAACGCTGTTGATGATCTTACTGTGACCCACGATCTCTCCGACAGACGAGCCCGAATCCCACAGGAACACCGCGCCGAACCTGCACACACACACACACACAGGAAAGCGTCAGCGCTGGGCGATATGACCAAAAATTGATATCACCAAAAATTGATATCACTGTATATTTCAGAATTATACCGGTTTCACGGTATATGACGGGGTTTGACTGGGTGTTACCACATTATCTACTGATACTGCAGAACGCCCTATTGTCATGAATGAATATTGTAGAAAAATTCCACACTAGTATTAATACAGGTTTGCAGTGTTTATAAAGTGATCCAGCAGGAGGCGTTCTGTTGGGTGCAATTCACAACCTCACCACTAGAAGCCACTAAAATTACACACTGCACCTTTAAGCGGCATACACCGGTTTTGCGGTATATTAAAAATTAATATCATAACAAAAATAAACACCGGTATTCGGTATGAACCAGTAAACCGGCCAGCACTAGGACAGCGTTAGCACTGGCGTCGGGCTGGCTTAGGGGCGTGGCCTGCACCTGTCACTCACTTCTCTCGCCCCTCCCCCACCACGGCCACTCTCTTGCTGTCTTCGGTCCAGGCGATGTCCTTGATCTTCCCACCGAACGGCTGGTACTCGTACTTCAGCAGGTGCTCCTTCTGCGTCGTGTCCCAGATGCGGATCTTCCCTGACACGTCTGCGCGGGAAAGAGGAGGACACGGTTAAGAGCCGCTAATACGCCGCGACGGAGATCGGACGGGTCGGCACTCACCGCCGGACGCGATGTAGAATCCGCTGGGAGAGTATTTCGCCACGATCACCGGATGCGGGTGTTCGGTGTAGACGTCTGCGATCGCAGGGTTCTGCGGGAGAGAGTTATTAAAGAGTTAACGCCACTGAAACACCATCAACATTCAGAAAATACACTATATAATCACTTCAACAATCTTCGTATGGCCATCAAAAAACGATCCATCCAATTATTAAATTAATGTACTATATTTTCGTTTTGATAGTTTTTTTAATCTAATATATGAATTTATTTTATGGTCCTAAATTATATTTATAAAGTAATTATAATCCATTTATTGACTTTTTGAGCATAAAATTTCCAGATTAAATTGTGGTAAATCTTGAATGCTTGATCTTGGTCTCTTTTTAAAGACACTTGGCAGATTAAAAAAAGTGATCTTAAAGTTATAGAATTTTAAGTTTATTGTTATGAAAATCTTTTTAAAAAAAATACTATTTTCATCTTCTATATGAAATATATGTTCTAAAACACGCTTTCCTCTAAAACCGGGAGAAAAATCAAAGTCATAAATCTGAACAAGTTGTGTGAGGTTGATATCTCAGTAAATGAGCGTTCAGTGAGATGTTGTTCGGGCGCAGTACCAAACGCTTCCACTAGAGGAAACTCATTTCCTATTCGTTTCCAATGCGCTCATTTTTGACCATGAGCAGCACAAGCGTAAATATTTAACATTGCTCATGTCCATTATTTATTTTTGTGTGTTCACGACAGCAAGCGGGGAAAAAATAAAATAAAATAAATCAATGATCAACTTAGTTTGTAAAAAAACAGCCACAAGTCTTAATATCAACTTATATGGTATATTTCACACATCACACATGCAAGAACAACAAAAACTATTTACAGTACCTTTATAAATTGAATAGAGTTAAAAGTTTAAAAAAACTTTGCTGAATTTTTTCGTAGAAAACATATGGTGGGTTCAGATAATTTCATAAAGATCGCATTTGATTGCACATGAACATCACAATGTCGTAATTACGAGTCGGAAACCTGGAACTTTCTTTAAGTTTAAGGTTAAAATTAAGTTGCATGTACAAAACACATAGGATTATATGACTAAAATAGAATAATAATAATAATTTCCTTCAGAAATGGAATTAAAACACACCTGATGCACATTCTTTATTCATCATTTTGTAAAAGTAGAGTTTTTAAATAATAATTCTTTGAATCTCCATCTCGCTCCACTCCTGACTCCATGAGGATCTTACCTCGATGTTCCTGATGATCACGCTCTTGCCGTTGGTGTACAGGAAGTTGTTCCCCTTGGGGTCTCCGCCCAGGACTTTGGCCACGCCCCTCTCCATGTGCGGCAGGCTAGCGAACACGTGCTCTGCGCGACACGGAAAATAATCAATTCTGAGTGCAATTCTTGAAAAATTCTTTAAGTTGTTGCTTGAACATCTTATTTTAGCGTAATACAACAAATATGACAAATCTTTAAAATAACTTTAAGGGCCCGTTCACACCAAGAACGATAACTATAAAGATAACTATATTAACGACTAGCGGACGATATCGTTCTGTTTATTCTAGCGCGTACAACTTTCTTCTTAAATTAGAAAATAAGAATTTTACTAGTAGCCCGTTAACCGTCAGTTTCCCGGTAGCGAGACACTTGTCGCGCATTTTAATTGGCTTTACCCGCCCAATTCACATAATTTAATTAGTAATCATCATAAATGAGGTATTATTCAAAAGCGTAAACACTCAAAATTCATCCTGTGAAAACCGTTTCGAAATTGGATGTTACGTTACCATGGAAACGGTACCTTAAACTCTTTTAGCGGCTCAATTTTTTGTGATATCAACTTCAAATTTGGTTAGCCTGACAGCTTTGAGTTCTAGCGATTTTAGTGCGCGTTTTTTTCTTAAAAAAATCATTCATTCCTTAAAATATCTTGAATGTAACTCGACACCCTTTCATATGAATATGCAAATGAGCCCCGCCTCCACTCACTCACAGCAGCTCAGAGTTGACGATCACACATTGATCTGATTGGTTACAAGGTAGTTTGTGACGTCAGAAACACCAGCGATTTCAAAGCGTGTGTTTGAGACTGTCTTTGGTTCACTGCAGTTTTAAGGAGGAAATACTCAGCAATGGTGTCGACTTATGAATTTACACATGCTTTGTCTTAAAGCAGATTAAAAACACCACAAAGGGAACTTTAAACGTTTTACACTTTTATATTTAGAAGTGCTTTCACTTCTTCTTTAAAGAGACCGACTTCAGGTCTGGATTAACGCGTTTCACTGACAGTTACTGAGTGACAGTTACAAGTTCTTAATGTTTTGAACTGCAGAAATAACGACAGTTTTTCAAACACACCCCGTCTGCCATTGGTCAGTCTGACAGGTAGTCCCGCCCCAAACACGCTATTGGTCGACTCGGTGTCAGACTGATCATGATTCTCAAAACCAACACAAAAATCAGTGTTTGGATCGAGTCACACAATCACAGTTTAACACTCTTAGGGCAAAAATATAGACCATAGAATTACATTCACCTCTGCATAGTAAGTTAAATATACACATACTTTAAACTGCAGCGCTTCAGACACGTCCACAAAATAACCTCCCATTACAATACCACATTTCTGGACACGCGTAATGGTATTACCATGGTATTCGTTGGAGAAATATGGAACATGGATATTCAGCAGAGTAAAACAGGCCAGTAACACACACACACACACACTCACTCACTCACTCACTCACATACATATACACAGACGCACGCGCAGTGAGCAGACAGACAACGACTGTGACTTACTCAGCTCGTAAGACATATCGGCTTTATTTCCCTCCGGTGAACGAAAGATTGGAAGATTGAATGAATAAGGGAGTGTGTGTTTGGGTCCGTCCGGATCTGAGCACTTCCGTCACTGAACGCGGAAGAGGCGGCGGCGCGCGCACGGCTCGGCTTTGCCCATATATGGTAAAGATGGTTCGGGCTCGATCAGACATGCGCGCACACGCCCGGAGGAAGTGACGTGTAACGGGAGAAAGTGCGTGATGATGGTGTTTATGATCACAAACCATTAAAATGAATGTAAAAAAATATTTATCATCTATATTTACCGAAAGATAATATTATATAAAGTTATATAAAGTCTCTTTCCTTTTAAGATACAGTGCTTACTATTATTATTTGGTTGCAACCCTATCCCTTATGTTTTATTAGCAGCCATAAGTGGGATAATGTACATTCAGCTGATCCTTCTTTCAAAATACACTACTTCGCTCCCTGAACACACATGCTGACTGTATATCATTCTTACTGTATACAGGAATTGCTTTATATATGAAAATTGGAAACAAACTTTGTTGCATTATTTTCCTGTTATCTCTGTAAAGCTGCTTTGAAACACTCTGTATTGTAAAACACGCTATATAAATAAAGGTGACTTGACTTTACTGTATATGATGAATCATTGCAATAAAGGAAACAGTGTTTGAGCATGTGTGTATTTTAGCAGGCTTGAGTCATCTTTACACTCATCTGTGTCATATAGCTGAAATAAACATGATTTAGTGCAGCAATTTAAACCCTGACATTCAAGCTTACAGTGCAGTCACTGAAATTAGCATTTAAAATAAAAAACACGGACTTGGCAACACTGCCATCTGGAGCAAGAACAAATGTAGGGCAATTGATTGGATGGGTGTGGTTTGCTATTGATGGATCACTTGAGTGACAGGTTGCCACGCCCTCACGCCTGTAAACACGTCATCAGAGGAGAGCCCATAACGCTGTAAGAGGGAGGGGAAGCTATTTTGATTTAAAAATTATGTGCGCGGTTAAACAATGTATGTGTGTGTGTGTGTGTGTGTGTGTGTGTGTGTGTATATATATATATATATATATATGAATGTGTATTACACTACTATGGACCAGCATGTAATAATAACAACCATCAGAAGATCTCAAGTTTGTTCTGATAAACTGGAATACGTGTGAATTCAAGGTACTATCGCACATAACAGTCTTGCTCCTGTCTTTTCTTCTGTTATCGCATGAACGCCATCTTGGTTGATGTTATGTAAACTGAGAAGTCGTACAACTTCAATACTGACGAATCTAGTGACTAAACCAGACTGTACTTTACGAGAACAGATGCTCTGAGATCCGTGTTCTGTGGTAAATCGCCGTAAAGTGCGAGAAAACACATGTTTTTGAGCCAAACGCTTGTGCTGGCTCACTGAGACATGCGGGTGCCCGCGTGAGCTGTAGAGATCTACTGCAGCCAGCAGCCAATCAGAGGCCCGCGTCGCGTCACGTGCTCAGTCAGTGCACGCGCACCCTCTCTCACAATCTGCGCGGTCACAGCGGTGAGCGGTGGAAAAAAGCAAACAATGCACGCGACGCTGCCAAGAAAACATCGATCAATGGACGCATTTAACGCACCGATCGCTCTTTTGAGAAGAAGAAGAGAGTTTTAACGCAAGGTTAGTGTTTAAACGCATTGTTGTTTTTCGCCTGGTGCACGCGCGTCATAGCGGCCGCGTGCGGGGTTCGGCTCATGACGAGCACACGCAGCACTTAGGCACGCACGAAATGCGTGAATGCTCGTTTTGTTTACATAGCCTTAGGGAAATGAGGGTTACATGTGTGCTGTTCATCCAATCTCCTCCTCCTCTTTTTCTTCTGAGAGAGCACAGCCGTTAGATGCTCTATGCCCATGCTTATATGGGTTTATTAATGCATTTTAAATGCACACTATAAGCCCTCATAAATAATGTGCTGCTTCTTTTGTGAAAAACATTACTCAATTTTCCTCAGAAATTGCACGATTTATTATTTATTAAATGTGCTTGTGTGCTTTTTATAGTGTTTAGAAAATAAACATCAACAAAAAGATCCAAGTGATTTATTGGATTGATTGCTCTACACATTAATATAAGTGTAGATTGTAAGTTGCAGTTCAGTTGTGTTTGTGATTTTAACTAGAAACTGACACTCATTTAATTAAACAACATTGACTGTATTCTTGCAGTTTTCGTATGACTATATTTATCTTACAAATTTCTTATTTTATCTGATTTACAGACAATCAAAAGGTCAGTTACACATTGTATTTGTATATAAAATTAGTTATTTTTGCTATTATTGCTTAAAGTAATAATGTTCAAGCACATGAGTTTGTCATTGGTGAACAGGTTTGAATATCAAAGATTAATGTAGTCACTATTGTTCAGAAAATTTAGTGAAGAACATTTTTAAGTCAAAATTAAATGTTAAGATGTGATGAATGCAACTCATCTGCACACATTGGAGGACAAAGAATTGCTATACTAAAGATTTGAACATTTATAGCTTAAAATCTTATTTTAAAAAAGTGAAATTGATGGTGATATTCGAGAGTTTGACATGTAGACCCAAAACTGGATGTTTTAGACCATGTCCTGTCACTGTATGAGATTATTACCCATAAATCCTGGCACACCGTACTTGATGGTCATCAGCCGTTGAGGTTTCTCATCACACACATGACCAGCGTCGGCCAATAGTGAGCCTCCGTTCTGACGTACAACCCAGAAGCGCTGCGCTGTTACGCTACGTGAACTCACTCAGATCGAAGAATGATCTGGCTTGATGTAATTTCAAACAAAATCAGGCCAAAACTAATTTCGTTTGGAGTTCGAAAAAGCTTTCCAAGGCGAACAATCCTGAAATGTTCACGAACTACCATTGGTCCGTGGCGATTACATAATAGGTGGGTGTGGCTCAGAGGCTCCGCCTTCTTAGAGGTGTTTATTTCTTTGCGTTCAGACGTCCACGAGTAACACACTGGAGAGCCGTTTCACAGTAGAAGCTGAATCTGTAATTCTCACTGGAAGCAACACTGACACTGTTTTCCATGTTTAATACTGAAAAGTTGCTGCTTTAAAGTGATCCATTGTATAAAGTGCTGTGAAAATAAACGTAACTTGACTGGAGTGCCAAATTGCATCCGTGTCGCTAGATATTTTGAACTTCTTTTTTAGCGAAAAAGAACTTCGCCTTGAGTATTTCAGTGCCTTTAGATCTCTATAGACGTGTTTTTGTAGAAGATAACCAATGAAAGATGGTTTTGTTAATCAGTTGCTGCTTATTGATACTTTGTGAAATGTATTTGTCTAATTTCCTCTTTTTTCCCCATTATGCAGGTACAAACTAACAGCGTACCTTCGACCTCCTGAGCTTAAAGAAAGGCATCTTTACTTGAAGAAACAGCCAGTGTGGATTGCTTATATTTGCTGTAATATAACAGGGATTGTTAACCTGATGTGTTGACTATGCGTTCACAACAAAGTTTCATGGCGTTCATGAGCAACAAGGACAGTGCTATACCTAAAAAAGACATTGATCGCCTGTGCTGTGCAAAATGCCGATTTTCAACGAAGGACACGGACCTGTTTGAGAGGCACGTTTCCCATCATAAAGAGGTCACGTTCTCCTGCGCTCTCTGCAGTTACGTTTCCTATTCTAAAACTGAGTCTCAGAAACACGTCGTCTCGCACACGGGCTCGTACCCGTACAGGTGTAGCTTCTGCTCGTACGGAGCGGTGCGGAGGGACTACATGGTCAAACATATTCTTCGTATACACAAGAGACACGCAGAAGAAGGCTTCATAACGGATTTTACTGTATCCACGCCAGACGTCCCTGAAACTCTCGGGATATCAGGTTGGCCTGAAGGGAACGACCAGTGTGCAATTCCCAATTCCCAAGTCGAACATCCGAGTGGAAGTCAACCCAGAGTCAACAAATCATCTACTATTGGTCGAGCAGTGAGCCAAACTAGCGGTAGACGTGTGCCCTTCAGTTTGCCAACGCCAAGTGTCACCAATACAACTCCGGTTTCTAAGACACAGTTCACCAGTGCTATTCCCAGCTGCACTTCAACCGCAAGTCACTCGTTAGGCAACGCGCCTCAAGTGGTTCTAAGATCACGGGAGGAAAACGGCATCCTATCAAACTCCCTGCTCGGTGTCGATGGTCAAAGTAAGGTGGTTGGTAAAATAACCACTTCGGAAAAGCCTACTCTGAAAGTCCCATTCGCAAGAGTCCAGGTTAGTTCTACTGCACCAGTGCGGCAAAGCCCGAGAGTCCCTGAAAGGGCTGTGCTTTCGAAGACCATTCCCAGAATCCGGATCCCACCGCCTGTTGACATGAACACTCCGCTCAGAACACTGCTTAGCATGCCCTTGTCCAAGAGGAATGTTCCAAATGTCCAAATGGATCAGAGGGCTAGTCAGTCCACAACAGGGATTAACGTTACAACGCTGAAAACGAGTACAAATCCCAGTGGTCCGATCAGAAGTCCACAGCACTCCCCTGTCGAGAAGAGCAATCAGTCAAAGACAAACTCCAGAATACTTGTAGGATCATCAGCTGAGACATCAAGTCCGTTATCCAGTGTCCAAGTGGAACTGTTAGCGCCGTTGAACCAGCCAATTCAACACAACAAGCCTTTGACAGTGTCCTGTCCAGAGGAGATCAATATCCCTGCCGGGTGTTTGGTGGAATTGGTTGAGGTGAAAAATGTCAATGGGACTCGGGAGCTGGAGCTACGGTTGATCCCGCCGAATGGAGTCCCGCAAGACCAGAAGCCTGAGGAAAGACCTTCACCAGTCACTACTGGAGGCAAACTGTCCTTCAAATGTCAAGTTGCTGCCACTGCCAAAGGGTGTCCAGTCAGCCCGTCCACGTCTTCAGCGGCGCACAAGGTCAAAGAGCAGCAGCCTTCATCATCCACTGATGTCCAGAGGATCACAAGCACAGTTAGTTCAGTACACAAACCACAGAGTTCTTCAGAGACACCAGCCAGGAGCAAGTTCAACCTGAAGCCCAAAGATCCCGGGAGCAAGCGATCAGCGGCGACTCGTGACGTCGTGACTCTCAAGGGCCCAGAGTTGAGTTCCGAAGGCCTTCCCGTGATCTCTTCAGTGTTCTCTCTCTGTCCTACACCTGCTTCGACTCAAAGCAAGGAGCCAAAGGAAGACGTGGGAAGTGCAAAGCAATCGCTGGTCTGTAGTTTTCTGATTAAAAAGGAGGAGGAACTTGAGGAGAAACACAAAGATGCTTCTTTGCACCTCAAAGAAACTAAGACAGAGGTTGAGAATACTGAAGGCTCTACACTATCAAAGACTTGTGGACGAGTGAAAACCCCAGCTGGAAATACCCTAAACACAAGTCCTTTAAAACAAGCTCCAAACCTGACGGTGGCTCAACCGTTGGTGATGCCAAACCAGAGCGTCGTCCCATCAGACAAGGACAACATTTCACATCAAGACAAGGGACATTTTGAATGCGAGTCTAGAAGGAACTTGGATTGCCAACAACAACAACGTCGCATGTATCCCAAAGTAGCTTTGGTGAGGATCCCGAGTTCTTTGTTGGAAGCCTCGAAGAAGCTTCCGGAAGCGCCAGTACGAGAGGAGAGCTTGACGGCACGGCCGGTTCTCTGCTGCACGTTAAGTGAGCAGAACGTGTCCGGTGGCCCTTCAGTCGCCATCAAGCTGATACTAAAGAGAGACTTTCGTGAAAGTCAAGAGAAGATCCAAGACTCGCCGCCGCGTAAAAAACACAAAAAGGAAAAGAGAAAAGCCAAAAAACGTCGGTCCTCGTCGTCGGTTGAGACGGGCCTTCCCCGTTTCCCATCCAAAGGTCAAAGAGAACTGAGGTTAACTCCTCTGAAAGCGGATCAGCTCGTCAAGATTCCCGGTCCGAACCAGCCGGTCGTGGTCCTGAACCATCCGAATCCTTCAATTCAAACATTCAATGTTGGCGTCCAAACGCTGAAGAACTTCAAGTGGATACGCTCGACGGATCACGAGCGGGAACAACCCATGCGGAAACAGCCTTCGCTCAAGATGAAACTCAAGAAAGTCCACGGAGAGAACTATCAGGTTGTGGAGCTGGTCCTCAACGGACTCTCGGACAAACATCTCTTCTAAACTTTCCCCTCGTATGCTGGTATCAGATTTTTATAATGATGCAATTGTAGAGAAACCTGACCCAGTGTGAGATTGGAAGTTTAATGGTCAATAAAACTCCCTAATTGGTGGACGATAGTATTAATACACTGATAAACATTTCATTAGACTGACATATTTGAGCTACACTAGTTGTATCTAGTTGGCAATAAATTTAACTTGTCCAGCATTACTTACCCTGTCCCACTCGACAGCTGCAATGACTAACATCTTCTTTGTCTTGAAACTGTAAAACTGAACTGTGCCAATATGTAGATGTTAAAACTGAAACAAAGAGGTTTTAAACAACACTAATGTCTGTTTTAGGATGTTGTGTGATGATCATTTGTCATGATTGTACAGGCTCATTTTAAACACAAGTCACGTTTGTATACGTCATGTGTTTGCAGTTTCACAGATGTTCATTAGACATCAGTGTCGATGTGGTGATTTGTGTGCAGTGATTCATGGGTGAGGTTTGGTCTGATCCACAATGGTCTGGCACACTTTACCCCGGATGCACAGACAAGGCTTAATCTAGTCCCAGACTAAATGCATGTTTGAGCTGTTTCAACTAAAGGCAAATCTTGCCATTGTTTTGTCTCAAGATGCACATCAGTAATGTTTTTTTCTTCTCTAAGGCACGTTTATAAAAGCTTCTTAAATGTCCTGATAAAGGTCTAACCTTGGCTTACTCTAAACCCTGGCTTACTCTAAACCCTGGCTTACTCTAAACCCTGTCTGTGACACCGGGCCGTCGTCTTTTGTGAAATCCAAACATATGACGTATAGTT
>JAJAQA010000011.1:42075701-42080701 GCA_021464565.1 Rutilus rutilus | reverse complement strand
GAGAAGATTCTGTGGATGTTAAACATCGATGCCGATAAAGAAGCTTTATTTTTAAGAGTGTAAGCGAGTTTAACATTTATATTCCGTCATAAATCAGGTTCTTGATGCTGTTCTTCTGATAATCTTGAATATATTCCACACTTTTGGAGAAGTTTGTGATCAGACTTTGATAAAATTGTCAAAACTTTCATAGCGACTCTGAAAAACATCTTACCTTCATCTGGTGAGTAGCGGGAAGAGTCAGCCGAGCTCCAGCGGTGTGTGTGTGTGTGAGTGATTGACAGCCCCCCTCGGAGAGTGCTCGACTCACTTCCTGTCTAAGATTAACATCAGCCAATCCTCTGATGATCCTCACACACACACTCGCTTGATACGAGAAGCCACACAGGAAGTGATCATTTCCTTCTGATCTATTTCTTGAAACACACACACACTGTGACCACATACACACACCACCACACAAACACAAATATTCACACACACACACACACACACACGGCTGAATGTATCAGTAATTCTGGTAATTTCTTCTCATGTTTTAGTGGTTTAGCATCCGTGATGTTTATGGTTCTGCTGTTGAGTGATGTCACACAAATAAACCTGAACGATCTGACAACATCCCGATCTAAACTCAGTTCATCCGCTAAACCGGTTTGAGCGAGTCTGTATCTGACAATCATCCGCTAAACCGGTTTGAGCGAGTCTGTATCTCAGAGTCGTTCACCTAATTTGGGGTTTTCGGGTTAAAAATGACCCGCCTTTTAAAAACTCATTAGTCTCCATTATGCGATACGATTACCAAATATTAAATTCAATCTATATTCAATCTATTCAATAGGTAAGACGTTAATAATTGTTTCTACACAGCTAATGACATCATTCAGTGTATCAGTGACTTTATGACACAACCTGTTCATGTGGACAGAAATCTAACTAAAGCAAAGAAATAACGTCTGTACGGGAATGAAACGTGAGTGTTTGAGGAGTTGCAGCACAACTCCTCCTCCAGGCCCTGGTCATCTCTCGGCTTGACCACTGCACTGCTCTTCTGGCTGGACTTCCATCATGTGCAACTAAACCTCTACAGATGATCCAGAACGCTGCAGCTCGTCTCGTCGTCAACACGTCACTCCTCTCCTCATCTTTCTGCACTGGCTACCTCTCGCTGCTCACATCAAGCTCAATGCATTGACGCTTTCTTACAGATCTATCACAGGCTCAGCTCCCTCCTACTTTCACTCACTCCTACGAGTCTACATCCCTATCAGAAGCCTACGATCGGCCAACGAGCGACGTCTACCAGAAGCCTGCGATCAGTCAACGAGCGACGCCTACCAGAAGCCTGCGATCGGTCAACGAGCGACGCCTACCAGAAGCCTGCGATCGGTCAACGAGCGACGTCTACCAGAAGGCTGCGATCGGTCAACGAGCGACGTCTACCAGAAGGCTGCGATCGGTCAACAAGCGACGCCTACCAGAAGCCTGCGATCGGTCAACGAGCGACGCCTACCAGAAGCCTGCGATCGGCCAACGAGCGACGTTTACCAGAAGCCTGCGATCGGCCAACGAGCGACGTCTACCAGAAGGCTGCGATCGGTCAACGAGCGACGCCTACCAGAAGGCTGCGATCGGTCAACGAGCGACGACTACCAGAAGCCTGCGATCGGCCAACGAGCGACGTCTACCAGAAGGCTGCGATCGGTCAACGAGCGACGCCTACCAGAAGGCTGCGATCGGCCAGCGAGCGACGTCTACCAGAAGCCTGCGATCAGTCAACGAGCGACGTCCCTACCAGAAGGCTGCGATCGGCCAGTGAGCGACGTCTACCAGAAGCCTGCGATCGGTCAACGAGCGACGTCCCTACCAGAAGCCTGCGATCGGTCAACGAGCGACGTCCCTACCAGAAGCCTGTGATCGGCCAGCGAGCGACGTCTACCAGAAGCCTGCGATCGGCCAACGAGCGACGACTACCAGAAGCCTGCGATCGGCCAACGAGCGACGTCCCTACCAGAAGGCTGCGATCGGCCAGTGAGCGACGTCTACCAGAAGCCTGCGATCGGTCAACGAGCGACGTCTACCAGAAGCCTGCGATCGGCCAACGAGCGACGTCTACCAGAAGCCTGCGATCGGCCAACGAGCGACGTCCCTACCAGAAGGCTGCGATCGGCCAGTGAGCGACGTCTACCAGAAGCCTGCGATCGGCCAACGAGTGACGTCCCTACCAGAAGGCTGCGATCGGCCAGTGAGCGACGTCTACCAGAAGCCTGCGATCGGTCAACGAGCGACGTCCCTACCAGAAGGCTGCGATCGGCCAACGAGCGACGTCTACCAGAAGCCTGCGATCGGCCAACGAGTGACGTCCCTACCAGAAGGCTGCGATCGGCCAGTTAGCGACGTCTACCAGAAGCCTGCGATCGGTCAACGAGCGACGTCCCTACCAGAAGGCTGCGATCGGCCAACGAGCGACGTCTACCAGAAGCCTGCGATCGGCCAACGAGCGACGTCTACCAGAAGCCTGCGATCGGCCAACGAGCGACGTCTACCAGAAGCCTGCGATCGGCCAACGAGCGACGTCTACCAGAAGCCTGCGATCGGCCAACGAGCGACGTCCCTACCAGAAGGCTGCGATCGGTCAACGAGCGACGTCTACCAGAAGCCTGCGATCGGCCAACGAGCGACGTCTACCAGAAGCCTGCGATCGGCCAACGAGCGACGTCTACCAGAAGCCTGCGATCGGCCAACGAGCGACGTCTACCAGAAGCCTGCGATCGGCCAGCGAGCGACGTCTACCAGAAGCCTGCGATCGGTCAACGAGCGACGTCTACCAGAAGCCTGCGATCGGCCAACGAGCGACGTCTACCAGAAGCCTGCGATCGGCCAGCGAGCGACGTCTACCAGAAGGCTGCGATCGGTCAACGAGCGACGTCTACCAGAAGCCTGCGATCGGCCAACGAGCGACGTCTACCAGAAGCCTGCGATCGGCCAGCGAGCGACGTCTACCAGAAGGCTGCGATCGGCAACGAGCGACGTCTACCAGAAGCCTGCGATCGGCCAACGAGCGACGACTACCAGAAGCCTGCGGTCGGCCAACGAGCGACGACTACCAGAAGCCTGCGGTCGGCCAACGAGCGACGTCTACCAGAAGCCTACGATCGGTCAACGAGCGACGTCTACCAGAAGGCTGCGATCGGCCAACGAGCGATGACTACCAGAAGCCTGCGATCGGCCAACGAGCGACGTCTACCAGAAGCCTGCGATCGGTCAACGAGCGACGACTACCAGAAGGCTGCGATCGGTCAACGAGCGACGTCTACCAGACGCCTGCGATCGGTCAACGAGCGACGACTACCAGAAGGCTGCGATCGGCCAACGAGCGACGCCTACCAGAAGCCTGCGATCGGCCAACGAGCGACGCCTACCAGAAGCCTGCGATCGGCCAACGAGCGACGCCTACCAGAAGCCTGCGATCGGCCAACGAGCGACGCCTACCAGAAGGCTGCGATCGGCCAACGAGCGACGTCCCTACCAGACGCCTGCGATCGGTCAACGAGCGACGACTACCAGAAGCCTGCGATCGGTCAACGAGCGACGACTACCAGAAGGCTGCGATCGGCCAACGAGCGACGTCTACCAGAAGGCTGCGATCGGTCAACGAGCGACGTCTACCAGAAGGCTGCGATCGGTCAACGAGCGACGTCTACCAGAAGGCTGCGATCGGTCAACGAGCGACGACTACCAGAAGCCTGCGATCGGTCAACGAGCGACGACTACCAGAAGGCTGCGATCGGCCAGCGAGCGACGTCTACCAGAAGGCTGCGATCGGTCAACGAGCGACGTCTACCAGAAGCCTGCGATCGGCCAACGAGCGACGTCTACCAGAAGCCTGCGATCGGCCAGCGAGCGACGTCTACCAGAAGGCTGCGATCGGCAACGAGCGACGTCTACCAGAAGCCTGCGATCGGCCAACGAGCGACGACTACCAGAAGCCTGCGGTCGGCCAACGAGCGACGACTACCAGAAGCCTGCGGTCGGCCAACGAGCGACGTCTACCAGAAGCCTACGATCGGCCAACGAGCGACGACTACCAGAAGCCTGCGGTCGGCCAACGAGCGACGACTACCAGAAGCCTGCGGTCGGCCAACGAGCGACGACTACCAGAAGCCTGCGGTCGGCCAACGAGCGACGACTACCAGAAGCCTGCGGTCGGCCAACGAGCGACGACTACCAGAAGCCTGCGGTCGGCCAACGAGCGACGTCTACCAGAAGGCTGCGATCGGCCAACGAGCGATGACTACCAGAAGCCTGCGATCGGCCAACGAGCGACGTCTACCAGAAGCCTGCGATCGGTCAACGAGCGACGACTACCAGAAGGCTGCGATCGGTCAACGAGCGACGTCTACCAGAAGGCTGCGATCGGCCAACGAGCGATGACTACCAGAAGCCTGCGATCGGTCAACGAGCGACGACTACCAGAAGCCTGCGATCGGCCAACGAGCGACGACTACCAGAAGGCTGCGATCGGTCAACGAGCGACGTCTACCAGAAGGCTGCGATCGGCCAACGAGCGACGTCTACCAGAAGCCTGCGATCGGTCAACGAGCGACGACTACCAGAAGCCTGCGATCGGACAACGAGCGACGTCTACCAGAAGGCTGCGATCGGCCAACGAGCGATGACTACCAGAAGCCTGCGATCGGCCAACGAGCGACGTCTACCAGAAGCCTGCGATCGGTCAACGAGCGACGACTACCAGAAGCCTACGATCGGTCAACGAGCGACGTCTACCAGAAGGCTGCGATCGGCCAACGAGCGATGACTACCAGAAGCCTGCGATCGGTCAACGAGCGACGACTACCAGAAGCCTGCGATCGGCCAACGAGCGACGACTACCAGAAGGCTGCGATCGGCCAACGAGCGACGTCTACCAGAAGGCTGCGATCGGCCAACGAGCGACGTCTACCAGAAGCCTGCGATCGGTCAACGAGCGACGACTACCAGAA
>JAJAQA010000011.1:42060701-42073201 GCA_021464565.1 Rutilus rutilus | reverse complement strand
ACTCTCCCCGATGTCATCCAAGATATCCACGTCTTTCTTTCTTCAGTCGAAAAGAAATTAAGGTTTTTGAGGAAAACATTCCAGGATTTTCAGTGGCTTCAGTGGCAACCAACGGTTTGAAGGTCCAGATGTCCGTCTCAATGCAGCTTCACAGTCTCGACACGATCCAGCCGAGAAATAAGAGTCTTATCTAGTGAAACGATCGGACATTCTCTAAATAAAAAAAAAAATATATATATATATACTTTTTAACCACAAATGCCCGTCTTGTACCATCTCTGAGATGCGCCACGTATTACGTCATCACGCGTCTCGTCATCTGTCTGAGTTATTTGTCTGTGTTCTCCGGTTCATGAAGGAGGGAAGGGCGAAAAATGGCAACTTCAAAATCGTACGACATCTTTGTTTTAATTTATTATTATTATTATTTTTTATTTTTTTCGTGACCTTTCCAACGTGATGACGCAATGCGTGCCGCATCTCAGAGATGGTACAAGACGGGCATTTGTGGTTAAAAAGTGTATATATATATATATATATATTAGTGCTGTCAATCGATTAAAAATTTTAACTAGATTAATCACACATTTTTTCTGTGATTAATCGCAATTAATCGCAATAAAAAAAGAAATGTTTTTGTACGTTTTTAATATATTTTATAATGTAATAATTTCACAGTTAATCAAATTAATGTAGAAACAACATAAAGACAGTATATTTTAAATAATTGTTTAATGGCATCTTTTTATGAATGAAGGCCAGTATTACTGATATTAATACAGCTACTGATTTTTTTTTTCACATTTATTAGGCTTCAAAAATATATCAGTTTTTAATTTAAGTGAACTTAAAACAATGCTAACATAAACCCATAATAAATGTCATATTTATTCGTGCCCTTCCTGTCTTAACAGTAAGGAAATATACAGAAATTTAATAAAGTTATCAAAGTTATATGCAGTCTGCACTGCATAAACTATAAATTAAATAGTTAATCCTTATTAAAGCTACAAAAGTTATTTAGTCAACAGCAGTGAGTAATTTTCTCTGTTCCCTTTGTTCTTTAACTTTACTGACAGGAAGCTTTATTGGCTGCTGTCCCTTTAAGAGCAGACAGACACGCGGATCTCACCGTTTATATACCGTACTGTCTATGGATCTCACGCGCCTCATTCTCTCGCAACTCTTCGTTCATTTTAGACTTTATATAAATCATTTAAGACTGCTCTTATGAGGATAATCGACAAAACTGACATTTTGGGATTGTTATTGTTAGTTCAAGCGCGAAAGAGAACTGGATTCTGGCGCCCTGTCTATGCATTGTGTGTGTGTGTGTGTGTGTGTGTGTGTGTGTGTGTGTGTGTGTGTGTGTGTGTGTGTGTGTGTGTGTGTGTGTCACATAAAGACATTCACAGACAGCGCTTTCTCTTTTGTCTTGCCGCGCTTGAAATGTTTAAAAGCATTTAAATGAATAAGAGCGTGATCATATAATGTAAAGCTAGCCAACGGATGGCAGAAAAGACGGATGCTGCGTTAATTGCGTTAAATATTTTAACACGTTAAACCAGACAAAAATTAATCGCATGCGTTAACGCGTTAACGTTGACAGCACTAATATATATATATATATATATATATATATATATATATATATATATATATTTATTTTTTATTTTTATGATGATAGTTTCGCGAGATAAGAGCTGTATTTCTCGACTGGGATCGTGTCGAGACTTTGAAGCTGCATTGAGACGGACATTTGAACCTTCAAACCGTTGGTTGCCATTGAAGTCCATTATATGTAGAAAAATCCTGGAATGTTTTCCTCAAAAACCTTAATATCTTTTCACCTGAAGAAAGAAAGACGTGGATATCTTGGATGACATCGGGGAGAGTCAATTATCAGCAAAACATTTTTTGAAAGTGAACTTCTCCTTTAATATCTTGAGTCATGTTTCTGCTTCTCCAGTAAATGTGTCTTGATTTAAGAATGTTTATATATTAGAGCTGGAAAACGAGACGGAAACACTGAGGAAGAGCATCATTACTGCAGTGAGCGATTCAAAAACTCTTCAGAACCTTGCATTAAAAAAATATAATAATGTGTTTTACCTTTGAAACACATTGAACCGGCGTTACTGATGAAGTTCAGGAAGTTTATCCAGGAGTGCGATTGGTTGAGTAATTCAGTTCTTCAGCTTATATTCCTCCAGAACACTGATCTCTGTCCAGACTGGCCGACTGCAGCACGAGCTGCGTAAAGAATGAAGAAGAGCGTCTCACTTCCAGTCGAACGTCCGTCCGGCGAGCTGGAAGAACTTCAGGTTGGGCTCGTGGAAGTACTCGTGGAGTTTGCGCAGGATCCGGGGCTCGACGCGCGGGTGCTTGCGTCCCTTGGAGCGGTGAAGGCATCGCTCGCGCCGCCGCTCGCGCAGACAGTAGAAGCCCTTGGTCTGGTTGAAGTAGAAGTTGGAAGCGTTGATCTGCGGCTCCAGCTGGAGGAACTCCTCCACCTTCCTCATCTCCGCCAGCGGGTCGCGGATCAGCGCGTCTCCGTCCACCAGGTGCAGGCGACTCCTGGGGAAGACGGCGAGCCAGCGCTGGAGGTGAACGTGGTACAGGCTTCGGTTCAGCGCTTTGTAGTCCAGGTTGAGTTCGCCGTCGCGCATAAGCAGCGACTCCAGCGATTCCTGGCGTTTGCGCCTCTCCAGGCGGTTGTGGAAGAGCTGTGTGTAATCCGACAGCAGGCGCTCCGTCGGCTCGCGCACAATTAGCATTAGCCGCACATCGGGAAGGGTTTGCAGGATTCGCTCGGGGACGCGGCTGGAGGTGAAGTACGCCGGCGTCTTCTCCACCGTTAGCTGACCCGGCCGCGCGCGTGGCATCTGAGACACGTACCAATCCGCGCCGCGCTGGAAGTGACTGTCCCAGTCGAAGAAGTGAACCTCGTTCTGCGCGGCCACGACCTCGCTGTGGAGGCTTAGCATCTCGATGAGAGCGCGCGTGCCGCCCTTCTTCACGCCGATGATGACGACGTCGGGGAGGTGGGGTGTGGCGGTGGCGGGCGGGGGGGCGGAGCCTCGCGGTGAGACGAACGACAGGAAAACACACAGCAGAGCGAAGACGACGGCAGCCATCTTCAGGCGGACAGCAAACACACACTCACACGCCTCTGAGGAGACACACACACACACTGCATGTTTATGCGTCAACAACGTATGAGAGAGATGTTAGCACAAGCTCTCGTGTCTTAGTCAAACTCATCATCAATTATGAATTTTAGGAAACCTGGCACATCATATGCTAGGGATGCACAATATATCGATCGGCCACCATATTGGTATCGGCCGATATATGTTCGTTTTTAACGTTAGCGTTATCGGCCTGATTAGAAACTTTGGCCGATATATTAAAGCTGATAAATGATGCATTATTTCCTTCAGCTCAACATGAGGGTTTGAAATATCATTGGAATCACTTAATAAAAAGAAAATACAATTCAGTGCAACATCAACAAGTCATATCGGCTACATAAAACTATGAGAACATTATAATTGTGTGTTTGGGACGTGGCTTTTAATAGTGAGACTTTTGTTTTTGAAATCAGGCTCTCAAACATAATATAAAAATTTGGATTTAGATTTATCGGCCGATATATCAGTTATCGGCTTTCAAATATATAAAGAATTATCGGTATCGGCCAAAATGTTGATATCGGTGCATCCCTATCATATACAGGGCCTGCCATTCAGATTAAAACATGTGCATTCAGTGAATATAACACCTCGTATTATTATGGAAACTCATTTTGCCACAAAGTCAACCTTTTGTAAACCATTTATTAAAAGTCAAAATTCTGACTTAAAAATTTCATAATTATCAAAAAGTCATGGAATAGAAAGTAATAATATCAACATTTTAGTCTTTAATGTAATAATTATGACTTAGTATACAGTAATTGTGACTTTTCATGCCATAATTAAGATTTACCAAAGCATGATGATATTATTTTCCCTCAAGTTCTTGTATCCTGTATACGGGTCGTTCCGGGTCAAATCAAACAGATTTGGGAAACTTCCCGGGCTAAAATGTTCGATTTTTTTAAAAAGACAAACATTAATAGTAATGAAATCCAAAATATGAAATGGCATGAATGTATATATTTATTGAGTAATCCACTATTTTTTTTAGAGGAGATTTGGAGCAAAATTACAGATGTGGTGTAAATGACTAGAAATATTAAAGCAAAAATATTTTATTTTTACAGATATATTTGTGGGTCTTTGAGTTCTGCTGATCCGTGTTGCTTTAGGCTACCGGTGACCATTTAAAAATGGGAACAAGCACTTGTTCCCTAAAGTCCGCATGCCTGTGACTCTAGATAAGAGAGCTTATCGTCCTCTGAGGTTCTGCTGCTTAACCTTTTATTGTGGCATCTCTATTTTAAAGGCTCAATATGGTTCAGTTCCAGAGAATCAGGATCTCAGTGCGGATCAGCAGAACTCAATGGACAGAACAGCTGATTCCCATCATATTTAAAGAGAAATGTTTGAAGAATAATGAAAAACTAGAAACTTCACTTCTCTTCCTCTATCAACTGCATTGAACAAACCAATTTAAACAATATTTCAGTGCCAAAGATGCACTTAAATGGCCGATTAACTTCATTCCAGAGATTAATATTGTACTCATGGAGCCACATTACGATCCATATATCTCTGCAACTGAACCATAAAGGGCCTTAAAAATGAAGATACCAAAAGAAAAGTTTCTTAAGAACCAGAATACTAACACATATTGAGATATCTTTATTACTTTTTAAGTTACAGGCATGCAAACTCTGGGGAGGAAACAAACCTGAAAAGTCTTTCCCGTTTGTTACCTGACACTTTTAATGCCTTTAATCGCAGATCGACGATCCATACAGTAATAATGCTGTGATCTTTCTCAATCATTCTCTCCCTGTAATTTGTCTTTAAATCTCAGGCGAAAACTCTTAAAAATAGTGGGTTACTCAGTAAATATTCATCCATGGCATTTCATATTTTGGCTTTCATCGCTATTTATGTGCCTTTCTTCATAAAGGATATTAAAGCATGAGTTGACACAGAATGACCCAGATATGCTGTATTAGAGACAGATTCTGCTGTCTGACAGATCAAACTCTTGGACTGTCATTTTCTGAGACATTATTAAGCTGAACTTTATTTTTTACCCCATTTCTGCTCTTTAAAAGATTATATTTACAAAGTAACAAGGAAATGAATGATTAAAAGATAACATCGAGACTCAAAACATCCTGTTCTTATCATCATAATCAATAACTGAGCGTCAAGAGTCTTACCTGCCGATCAAATCCATGAGGAGAAGCTGTTTATGAAGAGGAATCAGCCATCCCGAGAATCTCTCACACACACGCGCACACACACACAAACACACAACAGTGAAAGTTTCACACCAGCTCACGTGCACGCGCGCCGTAAAGGTCCTGCACAAGACTGCACTCACATAAAGCGCCGCGCCCCGCGCTGACGTCACAGCCGAAACCCCGCCCTCTTCCGGCGACGTCAGCGCGCCCCGCCCACCAGCGCTGCATGACAACACGTGCATATGGACTTAATTTTTATAACGCCTTTCACATTTACACATTGTTTCAAGCAGCTTTACTGACACTCATGATGTTAATGTTTAGAAGATTATTCACGCCTTATTCAGCAGATTACGGCTGTTCAGCTAAAAAACAATATAAAAAAACTTTAACGTTGTCATTAAGATATTAAACCATTTCTGAATGTTTAAAACCTTTTTCTTCTTGGTTATATGAATGTTAAGGCAACATTTGATCATTCTTCTAAATTGATGGGAATGATATTATAATTATTATGATTATTATTAAAAACCAGATAACTGTGAGCGAGTGTCCTGTCTGTCTCCTCATGATGATAGCGCTGGAGTGGGACAATGATTGTTTAATATTTTGTCACAACTTAATTTAATTGTGTTCAGTCGACTTAATATATTTAAAACTGAAGTTTACTTAATTAATTTGTGTGAAAACTACATGAATCATTTTTTGTTGACAACTAACTGGGCAGTGGATCTGTAGTTCCCAGCATGCTTTGCAAGGGACTGCATTAGGAGGGAAAATTTAGGGATTAAAGTGTTATTTTATGTGTTTTTCTGTAAATGGAAAGATGTTGTTAGTTAATGTTAGTGTTTAATATTCAGTTTTGTTAGAAATTTGGAGGACTTTCTGTAATGTTTTTGAATTTTGTGGTTCCCATTATGCAGAAGAGTGGCGACTTTAACTACAACAATCTCAATGGTTATATAATTGGTTAAATTTTAAAAAAGATTTTAACTTAAATTTAAGAAGAGCATGAGCTTCACACCCGTCATGTCCTCCGGCAGGCACTCCACTGGTTACGGCTTTCACTGCGAGAGATGATCGTCCAGACGCGGAGCGACGAAAGGGAACCAGCATTACTCATGAGTGATAGTAGTAAAGTCACGTCACACAGAAGAGCCAGACCGTTTAGGGTTTTATGAACCACACACTAACTTGAATAAAGTCTAAAATTGTCAAAGTTTAAAAAATGATGTTTCTCTATGATCCTACAAGAATGAAAATGGATAGTTTTTTATCTAAAATGTTTAATGTCTGTTTATATAGAGATTGTAAGGGTTTAACTATAGATTGTAACACACACACACACACACACACACACTATAGAGTCAAATTAGCTAACATTATAATGTTGGTGATTTTAGGCTGGTCAAAGATTAATTGTAGTTAACCTGACAAAACTTTATCTAGCAGGAATGACTCAATGAATTTAAGTTCATACAACACGATTACAGTAATTAATTTTCGTGGAAAAGTTTTCCTTAATTTAATCAAGTTCGTTCAACAACTTATTTTTCTGAGTGTGTGTGTTTTCCTCATCACAGACGCTGGTTCATGTTCATCAGTGATTGTTTATTATCAGATGTGTGTGTGAGTGTCACTCTCACACACACACTCACACACACACTCATATCCGCTCCATTAACAAACATTAATGAATAACCCTGATGATGTCACACACTAACGCATCGTCACCTCACTGCACCCACTTCCTCCAGTGAGTAACAGAACCACACACACACCTGAACCACACACACTCTTTCAAACACACACACACACACACACACACACACACACACACACACACACACACACACACACACACACACACACACACACACATGTTTGTGTGTGTTTGTGTGTGTGTGTGTGTGTGTGTGTGTGTGTGTGTGTGCGTGAGTGTTTGTGTGTTTGTGTGTGTGTGTGTGTGTGTGTGTGTGTGTGTGTGTGTGCGTGTGCGTGAGTGTGTGTGTGTGTGTGTGTGTGTGTGTGTGTGTGTTTTATTTATATTACATTGTGGGAACCAAATGTCCCCACAAGGATAGTAAAACCTGAGATCACCTCCATTGTGGGGACCAGCCAGCCAGCCAGCCAGCCAGTGGTCCCCATGAGGGAAATGGGTAAATAAAACATACTAAATTATATTTTTTTGAAAATGTAAAAATGCAGAATGTTGCCTGTGATGGGTAGGTTTAGGGGTAAGGTTAGTGTGTGTGTGTGTGTGTGTGTGTGTGTGTGTGTGTGTGTGTGTGTGTGTGTGTGTGTGTGTGATGGGTAGGTTTAGGGGTAGGGTTAGTGTGTGTGTGTGATGGGTAGGTTTAGTGTGTGTGTGTGTGTGTGTGTGTGTGTGTGTGTGTGTGTGTGTGTGTGTGTGTGTGTGTGTGTGTGTGTGTGTGTGATGGGTAGGTTTAGGGGTCGGGTTAGTGTAAAGAGATAGAATATACAGTTTGTACGGTATAAAAACCATTAAGTCTATGGAGAGTCCCCACAAAGATAGTGAACCAGACATGTGTGTGTGTGTGTTTGTTCTCTTCACTGGACTTTGTTCTGCTGTAAATCTGCAGTATTTCTGAATAATCTTCAACACTCAGAGATCAGAGATGGTCAGTAAACTCTCAGTTCTTCAACTCTTGCATCGTTGAACTCTTGAAACATTATAAGACGCACACGTTTATACAAGCGTTATATGTTGATGGAGGTCAAAGTGTTGCAAAACACTGAGCATATCGTTTTGAATCTGATCAAGGTATTAATCAATATATTTCCTTCTAAATACCAAACGAGTGTTTGGACTTCTCTCGGCTTGTGAGATTTAACGGTGCTCTAGAAGTGCAGGGCTGCCAACTCTCACGCTTTCAGCATCAATCTCACGCTCTCACGCACACGCAAGAAATGTCACGCCAAAATCCACGTTTCTCCCCTCTCAATCCGTTAATGTTCTGCTGATGACTAGACCACAGTGTATTAAGAGAGGAGTTTAAGGCCCACAGCTGTAACATCTGCCTACAGCGTTCTCACTGCAGTATATTCTCTGATCGCTGATTCGCTGAAACCTGATACGTCAGTTGCGTGTGAAAAGTTCAGAGAGAGTTCGCAGCACAGGTTCGCAGTCGGAGCCACTGATGTGCGTTTGAAAGTTTGGATGACAATCAAGGTAAGCAGATAATAAGATGGTGTACAGACGTAGCCTTGCCTTATCAGTCTGTGTGCCGAGAGTACAGACTTCAGCTATAGTTGCTAGTCTGACGTGTGTTATGTGGGCTGGATAATTGCTCAATAAGAATAGGCTCATGGTACAAATTACGTTTTGGCAAATCGGGCAAGTGGCATTTTAAAATTCCCCAAATGATCAAAGGTTGCCCAGATTATGTTGAGTCTGCCACAAATGCGGATGCTGAGCGAAGCTGTTCAGTTATTGGCCTAAACAAGACTGACACCAGGAACAGACTGGCACTGATGGCACTGTAAGAAAAAATGAAGTGGACGTCAAAGATCTCAAAGATGAAGTTTATTACAGCATAGCAGTGGTGAGGTAAAGCACCTTGGGTTCACCGGCGTCAGAATGAACCCAGAACATCCCAATCTTAAACCTTTTATCCTGTTACAGTTTACAACTCTTCATGTAAATGAAGTTGCTCCTGTTGTAACAGCTGTGGTCTGTATGTTAATGAGGTTGGGACGCCCCACTGTCTGAGAAGGTTCTCTGTGTCCCACACCCAGTCCCATTCTACAACTGACTACCATTTGCTCAGGATGTGATCATCCCAAATGGTCAAGAAACAATATAACTCGACTGCCTTAATCTCTATGATAATGAAGCCATTTTGGGGATGAGCTCATTCTAAAATATATTTATGAGTGTAATCTGGGTCGAGGCAGACTACAGTTTCTTACGGCACCCTGTGAGTGATGGGAAGTTCGGATCGTTTTACTGACTCGCTTGTTCGATCTCGTTCATTAAAATGAACAAATCTTTTTTCGAGTAATTTCGTTCATTTAAGGGGCTTTAAATGTTATACTTTTAACAGCCAAATCCCCCGAACACATCCGCCTACGCAGTCTTCATCATATTCTGAATTAAGAAATCATTATAATGCAGTCAAAAATAATTTACAGGGAACATAAATAATTACTTTCCGAGTCTTTCGTTCATTTGTCACGTGACGGACGCAGTGACCGGACTGACCCCTGCTTCAGATCCGAGCTCCTGCAGAGGTGGTGATCAGGCCAGCACTGCCACTATAGGCTACAGGCCTCATGTGGGGAACTTGTGTTGGGGTTTTCTGGAGGTGGAGGAACTATTATGTGTCCCTTTTGTTTTGAGATTTCTTATTGTTTTGATGTTGTTATTTAATCACCTCTACCTTAATTTTTTTATATCAATCGATCAATCAATAAATTAATTGTACTTTTTGAAAACATGTTTCCATTCTATTAGTTTTTTTTGTTTTAAATCAGGGTTTATACAAAGTAAACAAGGACTGACATTTTTTAATTAGGGTTACGCACGCGCACTGAAGTTTTACAGAGTCTCACTCCAGCCAAAGTCCCAAAGTTGGCAACCCTGGAAGTGACCAGAGGGATCACTGAAGTGTTGTTCATTATTCTCTAATGTGTGTGTGTGTGTGTGTGTGTGTGTGTGTGTGTGTGTCTGTGTCTGTGTGTGTGTGTGTGTGTGTGTGTGTGTGTGTCTGTCTGTGTGTGTGTGTGTGTGTGTGTGTGTGTGTGTGTCTGTCTGTCTGTGTGCGTGTCTGTCTGTGTGTCTGTCTGTGTGTGTGTGTGTGTGTGTGTGTGTGTGTCTGTGTGTGTATGTCTGTCTGTGTGTCTGTGTCTGTGTGTGTGTGTGTGTGTGTGTGTGTGTGTGTCTGTCTGTGTGTGTGTGTGTGTGTGTGTGTGTGTGTGTGTGTGTCTGTCTGTGTGTCTGTGTGTGTGTGTGTGTGTGTGTGTGTGTGTGTGTGTGTGTCTGTCTGTGTGTGTGTGTGTGTGTGTGTGTGTGTCTGTGTGTGTGTGTGTGTGTGTGTGTGTGTGTGTGTGTGTGTGTGTGTGTGTGTCTGTCTGTGTGCGTGTCTGTCTGTGTGTGTGTGTGTGTGTGTGTGTGTCTGTCTGTCTGTGTGTGTGTTCTTGGTTGCAGCCCTAGTGAAAAAAAGTATACTTTATTGTATTTGAAATATATTCCCTTTTCAACAGTACATTGCAAATATACTAACAAATTTTTTCTATCTTTAAACATATTAAAAGTATATTAGCATCATGCTTTTACCTATTTTCACAACTCAACTTTTAACACACTTTAAAATAATGTACTTGAGTATATAAAACTTTATTTTAGAAAAATATACTTGAAGTGAAAATTCTGTTCGTTTTTTAAAAAGTGTATTTATTTGCACTTTACTTAAAATATATTTTAGGTATATTTTTAACTGTGTGCTGAAAATTATCACTGTAACAATGCATTGAAAGTATACTTTTCAAATTAATTTTGTATACAATAGTATATTGTACAAAGTAATATTTGTTTATTAATGTGCATTTGTTATTGAAGACAAAGTGTGCAATTTGTAGTATTTGGAATAAGCCGAAGGTATTACTGAGCATATACTTTTTACCCAAATATAAAACACTTATGGTATATTGCTTAAAACACTTACTATCACTAATCAAGAATGTAATTAGTCCCTACAGGCATATACTTAAAGTATACTAAGTACTAATTTAGCAAACAAAAGTACACTAAATACACTTAAAGTTATGCTTTACTACAATTTAATTACAGCTAAAATATACTTAGTACAAAATTAGTTGTTCCAAAACAGCATGCTTCAAGTGAACTAATCATTAACACACTTGAAGTAAACTGAATTGCTCTGGCTGCAAGTATACTCAGTGTTTTCTTCACCAGGGCATTATTGGAGATCGACTGAGTTGTTTTCTTCGACATGTTGGCGCCCGGACACACAGTCATGTGACCTCGAAGGGCCACTGATCTCTAACTCAGGGTCCAGCCGTACAGACTATGGAGATCTGCTTCTGCCTATCAGTCCATGTGTGCAGATTTACTGTCTATCTATTTCTTAGCCAATCAGAATCTTTCAGCCTGAAGTAATGACGTAGCTTAGACCTTGGTAAAAAAATTGCAGTGATTTTTGTGAATGTAGAAGGGCAGCCTACGAACTGCTTGTGAGTCTTGAAGCTGACTTCTGCCTGATGAAACGGCAAACTATCTTCAGTAAAGATTTTCTTCAATTTATTATAATTCTGACTCTTGTCTTAAATTGACTGCACTTCTAACTCCTGGTCTTCATTAATCATATCTGGTCCTTGGGTCTTTAACTGTAAATTCCCTAACACAGGACTGTCAGGATTATGTTTTGTTTAGTTGTCTTTTGTTCCTCATTGATGTTCAGTTTAGTCCTGATTAGTCCCTAGTTTGTTACTGATTACGTTCACCTGTCAATCATGTTTAAGCCTTTAGTTTCCTCCATTCCTCCGGTATCATCTTTATTTCATTGTGTATTTATTTCGTTGTGTGTTTATTTTCTCCTGCGTGTATTTTTGTGGATGAATAAAAAAGTGTTTGTTTGAATTCTCCTGCGTCCTGCGATTACAACAAACACCAGTATGTAATGAGGACATGATTTACAGCAGGGGTTTGATTCACAAACTGACAAGATAATAATACAATAAATCCTACACATCACGTTTTGTGTTTGTTCACGTTTTGAATTTGTTTTTGATCCCGAGTCTGTTCCCGTGAGAGAAATTCCCAAGTCTGTTCCCGTGAGAGAAATTTCCGAGTCTGTTCTCGTGAGAGAAATTCCAGAGTCTGTTCCCGTGAGAGAAATTCCCGAGTCTGTTCCCGTGAGAGAAATTCCCGAGTCTGTTCCCGTGAGAGAAATTCCAGAGTCTGTTCCCGTGAGAGAAATTCCAGAGTCTGTTCCCGTGAGAGAAATTCCCGAGTCTGTTCCCGTGAGAGAAATTCCCGAGTCTGTTCCCGTGAGAGAAATTCCTGAGTCTGTTCCCGTGAGAGAACATCCCGAGTCTGATCCCGTGACAGAAATTCCAGAGTTTGTTCCCTGTGAGAAATTACAGAGTC
>JAJAQA010000011.1:42003201-42045701 GCA_021464565.1 Rutilus rutilus | reverse complement strand
TCCGCTATACCTTTAAGCATATCTAATAAAGATTTAAATTTTGCAACTTATAAAACGTTAAAATATATGTTTAAATTATATGTTAGAAGTGTAGGGAATATTGAATGTGAATTATCATTTTACTCCAAACATTGCATATGGTATGGAAAATGTAAATTTAAATACAGAAATGCATTGCTATTTTGCATATTACATTTTAAATTTAATATTGCTATCCACATGCTTCCATAAAACGTCTCAGTTACGTATGTAACCCTAGTTCCCCGAAGAGGGAAGGAGTCGAGACGCTGTGGGAACGCCTCCGCGTGATTCGTCGTGAAGTGCGTATGGATCACGATCACGGGCATGACGGGAGTATGGCAGTCCGACACAGGTCTCGGTCCCTCTTCAGGGAACTAGGGTTGTAAGAGCCATTTTGTCTTTATTTAAACCGTGTTATGTAAGTGTGTGTCCAGTAGGGGTCTCTCTCTGGGTAACTGGTTACTGAATATAGGTAGGAACCTTCCTTCAGGTGACAGGTGTTGCTGGAGGGAAGGTGCACACAGTGTTTGGACCGCTACGCTACACTATGCTAAGTTATGCTCAGGGGGGAAGGAAGTCGACCGGAAGTTGAAGTCGGCCGCGTGCCGCCATCTTGTAGCAGAACTTCACCTGCAGTTAGCATCCCATTGACTCCCATTCATTTTGGCGTCACTCTGACAGCGAATAACTTTACATCTGAGGCGTTTAAAGACTCCATTTGTCCATTATTTATTTCTAAAGAAACACGACAATGTATAAAATGCTCCATTACCTTGTAGCTTATGTTATGGCCCCGTAGAAGCAGTTTTTGTAAAAGTAGGCTAACGATTGCGTCATAACCACGCGACTCTCTGTCGCACAGTAGAGAATTACCGTATGGACAGGAGGAGAAGCTCGCGGGCAATTGGGGGGACGTGGAGGCAAAATGACAATATAATTAATCAGAATACTTAGCAAAAGTTGCTCCTGCTCCAAGCTCATGGACAGCTCCTACTCACTCTCTCCATCTCTGCAAGATTCGGAAGGGAATGATTCAGATTTCTCTTGGCACAGCTACTAGAAGACAGACGGGTTGCTCACGTGGTCCGTGTAAAGCTTTGCTCGGTTTGAGTCTGCGCGTCAGGAAAGGAAGTGCTAAGAAATCGCTAAAAATGGGCTTCACTTGTCTCAATTGAGTTCCAATGGGGTCGCTGTGTCCATTTCTTTTACTGTCTATGGTTATGCTATGCCACGCTGTGCAGTAGGAAATCTGTACTGGTGATATACAATATATATATATATATCATTTGTTTGTATTATTTAATTGTCCACCTTTCTCTGTCTACATTTACTGTTGTCTTTTCTTAGTTCTTGTGAATGTGTGTTACGGTTGTTCCCTGAAGAAACTGTATTTCGTTTTTAACAAATGCCAAAAACTACAATAAAATTGACTTTGACGTAGTGCTATATATACACAGGAGGGCTCTGTTAAAACTGTGAGAGAAAAATCTCTCGTCTTCACATGTGACCTTGACTAATTTAAAGACTGTGGGAAAAAATAGCTCAAAACCATCAAATTTTTTTGTTATCCTGTGTTGCAGGTTAAGGCAAAATGGCAGGCATTATTCCCAAGAGCAAAATAAAAGGAGTTGATTTCTGTGGATCAAGCAATTACTGCTATATAATCCGCTCTGATCTCGGCTGCTATATGAGGTTGAGTGATTTCAGAGCAGGGTCAGACCTCAGTGTTTATGCTCTGCACCCCTGCTGCCAACACGGAGACCATTACTGTGCTCACAAAAGTGGCCAGTTTTACATCATTAAGGGTGATGAATGCCGCACAGTCACTGACCTGACAGAAGACACTGATTCCTCAGTCTTCACCCTTCATCCCAACTGTCAGGGCGGAGACCATTACCTGTCAGCCTTTAGCTGCTTTTACATCATCTTCCAGGAGAAGGGCACTTACAGAAGAACATCAGACCTGAGTAAAGACTCCGACTCTATAGAATTTCCCCTGCATCCCAATTGCAAAGATGGTCTCTATTACTGGGGCGAGCCAAAACACTACTACTTCCTCAAGCCAGCCTCGAAGTGGGCAGTTCAGTACTACAAAGGGAAGGACTTCGAGAATGACAGATGTCTTGGTGTCTATTCCATTCACCCCGATGTTCTGAACTTCCTGCCAGGAGGGCTGTCCATAACCAGCAGCGCCGCATTCGGCAAGTGGGTGAACATTAAAACTGTTAGTAATGACAGTCCCACACCAATGACATGGCAAAAGAAAATTACTAAAAAGGTTGGATACAATAAGGAGAAGATGTCCGAGATCACACACAACTGGACGATGGAAACATCAGGAAAGATCTCAGCTGGAGCACTCGCAGGGTTAATTGCAGAGCGCCAGTTCTCCTTATCAGGAGTATATGGAGGTGCACATGTGAACACTGAGAAGGAAAACTGGAATGAAGAAACTGAAGAGGAAGAGCAACTAACATTTGAGCTGAAGCCGCACGAGTGTCTGTATGTGTGGCAGTACCAGCTGGGTCTCGGATCAGAACCGGTGTTGTTCTGCCGGGATTTGAAGATTACCAATAAGCCGGACCCTCCGACTGAAGAGCTTCAGGGAAATACCAAGGATTTGAAGATTACAGATGAGCCGGACCCTCCGCTGAAGTCCCGGAAGCGCTTCAAGAAAATGCCTTAACTCTGACTTCTTAAGCAATTATTTATATAAATACTGCAAGCATTGCTTCATTTACAGCACATACAAAGTATAAAAGACAAAGTTACTAATTATAACAATAAAACAATGCTTTAAAAATAACTTCTGACATCTGTTGCATGCTGTATATCATAAAAGGCTACATTATATAGTATATCAGTTGTCCTTATAGATGTGCAATCATAATCATATTCTAATAGTGTTTGATGCATAAGTCATAAAAAGCTTCTTTTTTATTTGCTTTCTGTGTAAAACATGGGCTTCACCTGTATCCAGCATAATCAATAATCTACTGTTAATAATCTGCATTAAATAATTCTATTAATCATTTTCTATTAATCTTTTCGATCATCATAAGTTTTTTATCCATTACTTTGTGTCTTACACCCTTCCATGGTAGCACATCAGCTAATTCATAGTTGATTATTAATAGTATTGTTGAAGCATTAACAGGCTATACACCAATAGTGAGTTCTTCATTCAGCACATTCAAATTTATGCATTTGGCAGACGCTTTTCTCCAAAGTGACTTACATTGCATTTCAAGGTACACATTTACATTCTTATCAGTTCTTGCTTTCCCTGGGAATCGACCCCATGACCTCTGCGTTGCAAGCGCCAGCGCTCTACTGTTAGAGCTACAGGAAACCATTCATTCATTGTCACTGTAATTTACAAATTATGATTTTTTTTTAGCTTCTATGTAATTTAATGTATTTTTATTATCCTTTGTTAACAACTTGATAAAAACACCTATCTGATGTATTTTAAACCATATATTAAAGTTGTTAATGTTCATCAAAACATGATGAAGCCCTGAGGCACTCCAGTAGCTAGATGATAACAGTGATGGGATGAACCATGTTTCTGAATAACAGATCCTAGTGATGACATGTAGATGGAGAAGAGAAGTGGTCCCAGCACTGAGCCCTGAGGCACTCCAGTAGCTAGATGATAACAGTGATGGGATGAACCATGTTTCTGAATAACAGATCCTAGTGATGACATGTAGATGGAGAAGAGAAGCGGTCCCAGCACTGAGCCCTGAGGCACTCCAGTAGCTAGATGATAACAGTGATGGGATGAACCATGTTTCTGAATAACAGATCCTAGTGATGACATGTAGATGGAGAAGAGAAGTGGTCCCAGCACTGAGCCCTGAGGCACTCCAGTAGCTAGATGATAACAGTGATGGGATGAACCATGTTTCTGAATAACAGATCCTAGTGATGACATGTAGATGGAGAAGAGAAGCGGTCCCAGCACTGAGCCCTGAGGCACTCCAGTAGCTAGATGATAACAGTGATGGGATGAACCATGTTTCTGAATAACAGATCCTAGTGATGACATGTAGATGGAGAAGAGAAGTGGTCCCAGCACTGAGCCCTGAGGCACTCCAGTAGCTAGATGATAACAGTGATGGGATGAACCATGTTTCTGAATAACAGATAGTAGTGATGACATGTAGATGGAGAAGAGAAGTGGTCCCAGCACTGAGCCCTGAGGCACTCCAGTAGCTAGATGATAACAGTGATGGGATGAACCATGTTTCTGAATAACAGATCCTAGTGATGACATGTAGATGGAGAAGAGAAGTGGTCCCAGCACTGAGCCCTGAGGCACTCCAGTAGCTAGATGATAACAGTGATGGGATGAACCATGTTTCTGAATAACAGATCCTAGTGATGACATGTAGATGGAGAAGAGAAGCGGTCCCAGCACTGAGCCCTGAGGCACTCCAGTAGCTAGATGATAACAGTGATGGGATGAACCATGTTTCTGAATAACAGATCCTAGTGATGACATGTAGATGGAGAAGAGAAGTGGTCCCAGCACTGAGCCCTGAGGCACTCCAGTAGCTAGATGATAACAGTGATGGGATGAACCATGTTTCTGAATAACAGATCCTAGTGATGACATGTAGATGGAGAAGAGAAGCGGTCCCAGCACTGAGCCCTGAGGCACTCCAGTAGCTAGATGATAACAGTGATGGGATGAACCATGTTTCTGAATAACAGATCCTAGTGATGACATGTAGATGGAGAAGAGAAGTGGTCCCAGCACTGAGCCCTGAGGCACTCCAGTAGCTAGATGATAACAGTGATGGGATGAACCATGTTTCTGAATAACAGATCCTAGTGATGACATGTAGATGGAGAAGAGAAGCGGTCCCAGCACTGAGCCCTGAGGCACTCCAGTAGCATGTATCTTTCTCTTTCTCTCTCTCTCTCTCTCTCTTTCTCTCTCTCTCTCTCTCTCTCTCTCTCTCTCTCTCTCTCTCTCTCTCTCTCTCTCTCTCTCTCTCTCTCTCTCTCTCTCTCTCTCTCACACACACGCAGGGCCGTAGCTAGAGGATTCGGGGCCTCCTGAAAAAATATTGATGTGGGCCCCCACCACCCTCCACCAATATCATATACTGTAAAATATCATAAAGGCCCACATATAACAGAAGAATGTGATGTTGTTGTAAAACCTTTATTTTAAAAGTTACATTTATATAAAAAATACAACTAATAAAAATAAATTGTTAAATAATAATAAAACCAATTTTAAAACAGTCTGTTATAATTCATAAATATAAAGTAAACATTTATAAATTGACAATAATGCAGTCAAATTTTTTTTTTTTTTTTAATGTAAGTCAACTCAACTCTGATTGGTTCTGTTCGCGAGCTGGGGCGGGACTTACAATTTTATTGGGTCCATCTGATGCTTGTCACTGACTGAATAATTAATAAATACTTTAGATCGGACTAAACCATTCATAGGGAGGTAAGAGAATATTTGGAAAAAATATTTAACCAAATTGCATGTTTTTGTGGTTTTCATTTAAATCTCAGGGATACAACTAGTATACATATTAGAATTATTCATACAACAGGGGCCTATATAGTATAACTGCTGGATTTCACCCCACTAGCGACGGCCCTGCACACACACGTACAATCTCTCTCTCTCTCACACACACACACACACACACACACTTACAATCTCTCTCTCTCTCTCACATGCACACACTGTAACAGTTTTATAAAGTTACTTTTGTAAAATCATAATATAGGGCCCTTAAACCTGTTTAAGATGCTTCAGAATCTTTGTGTCATTCCCCTCTTGCTGATACAGTGTAACTGCTGTTGCTATGGTTACTGGTGTAGCTGCTGTTGCTATGGTTACCAGTGTAACTGCTGTTGCTATAGTTACCATGGCAGCCTTCAGTCAGTGTCTCCCTCTGCTGGTCACAGAGAGTTATTCACATTACTGAATCACTTCAGTCTGAGACTGAACCACTGCATCTAACATTCAGGATATATTAACATTATTATATTTATTAAATTAAATTAACTTTAAATAATTGAACTAAATTAACATTAGAATGAAACATTTAGAGAGACTGAATGACTTTAAGGATGAACAGACTTAAACTTTATACACTTTAAGAGCCTCCAGAAAACAAAAGATCAACTAAAACATCAGGAAATAAATGTTATTCCATCAGTAATGTTCACAGGATGGTGTAGTTCTGACAGTGACCAGCAGGGCTCACACTAACAGCTTCAAGCACTGCTATAATAAACTGGAGAATCCTGCTGATCAAGATAGTTAAACATCTTTAAACATCCAGGACTATTTAAACTGATCAAAAGAGACAGTAAAGACATTTATAATGTTACAAAAGATTCTATTTCAAATAAATTCTGCTCTTTTGAACTTTCTATTCATCAAAGAATCCTGAAATAAAAATGGTCTAAAAAATATGAACTATTTTCAACACTGATAATAATCATGAATGTTTCTTGATCATCAGATCATCATATTAGAGTGATTTGTGAAGGATCATGTGACACTGAAGACTGGAGTAATGATGCTGAACATTCAACTTTGATCACAGGAATAAATTACACTTTACTAGATATTCACATAGACAACAGATGATTTACACTGGAATAATATTACACTGTTTTACTGATATTTTTGATCAAATAAATGCAGCTTTGGTGAGCAGAAGAGACTTTCACAAACATTAAAACATCTTAATTATGTGTGTGTGTTTGTGAGTGTGTGTCTCTTTGTGTGTATATGTGTGTCTGTATGAGTGTCTCTGTGTATTTTTAGTGAGCAGAAGAGAATCTTTCAGAAACATTAAAACATCTTAATTATGTGTGTGTGTGTGTTTGTGAGTGTGTGTCTCTTTGTGTGTGTATATGTGTGTCTGTGTGAGTGTGTGTGTGTGTGTGTGTGTATTTTTGGTGAGCAGAAGAGAATCTTTCAGAAACATTAAAACATCTTAATTACAAACTTTTCACCTAATGTGTGTCTGTGTGTGTGTGTGTGTGTGTGTATATATGCATATATGAAGACATTACAAACAAAGATGATGTTGAAGGCAGTAACTGGTTTGTCTCTCAGTGTAAAGCGACCACACACACGATCAGCAGGGTTTAAATCCATCAGCGTGTTCGACTGAGCTCAGATCAACTACAGTAATATCTGCTCCTGGAAGAGAGAGAGTGAGGTAATGTGTGTCCGAGCAACTGATCCGGAACACACACACACACGGATCTGTGTGTGTGTGTGTGTGTGTGTGTGTGTGTGTGTGTGTGTGTGAGTGACAGAGTGTTTGTTTTGGTGGTGTGTTAAGGAGGCTCAGGGACGTCAGTGAGAGAGCTGCACTGAAGGCACATTAGCTCCTCCACAGAGTAACTCCAGTAAAGCCTCTGAATCTCCTCATTCTCTGCTCATGTGTCCTCATCAGCCACTGGGGGCGTGTCTTCTGTCTCGCCTGGTGTGAATCACATTAATATTCATGATCATCTACACACCCACACATACAGCAGCGCTGACACAGAAACTGACATGCACAATTTAAATCACAAATATTGTTGTTTATGAAAGAGTGGTCCGAGTGATTTTCACATCATTCTGTAGTAAAAATCCTACAAGAAGGGTAACTCTGAAGTCTCATGGATAACTATTCAGTGTGTGTTATACGGCCTTATCGCAGTGACAATTCCCCCCCAAAACTCACTAACCACGCCTAATCTTTCTTTTCTATAAAATGCAAACATGTACATCCATTTTGCTCACATATTGTAGCCGAGTGTGTGCTGACTACAGCAGTATTACATGTTGGCCAGTAGTGTGCTGCAAGGGCCCCGAAACCCCTCAGACCCCCAGAGAGTGAACACACAGCTTTAGTTATTATAAATTATAAAGATGAAAAGAGAAGCCATTTGAAAACCATATGAGAATGTCCATTATTTTTATTTAAATGGACATTATTTATTATTTTCATAAATGGACATTATTTTCATCTGCATTTCCCATGCTTAAGTTAAACGTACCTGCACCTGCTGTGCTGTTAAAGGGATAGTTCACTTTGAAATAAAATTTTGGTATGTTTTAGCTTACCTCAAGGGCATCCAAGATGTAGCTGTCTTTGTTTCCGCAGTAGTTTCAATTTTGATATTTTTAGGTCAAACCGTTCTTGTCTGTCAGTCATATAATGCAGGTCTGTGGTCACTGTCTCAAAACACAAGCACAGAGTCCAAATGATCTGACGGCGCGGGCGGGTATAGATGTATACACTAGATGTCGCTTGGCTACGGTTTCGTTCCAATGAACTGCAGTAGCCAAGGCGACATCTATGTATATATCTATACCCGCCCGCGCCGTCAGATCATTTGGACGTGTGCTGTTTTCAAGAGATAACAACGATATAAATACTGTTCGTTTTCTCACACAAACCGCTCGTTTCGTGTCTTAGGCCATCAATGTGTACTTACGATGGGGAATTGTTTCATTTGGACGTGGGGAATTGTTTTAATTTGGACTCTGTGCTTGTGTTTTGAGACAGTGACCATAGACCTGCATTATATGACTGACAGACAAGAACGGTTTGACCTAAAAATATCAAAATTGAAACTACTGCGGAAACAAAGACACCTACATCTTGGATGCCCTTGAGGTAAGCTAAAACATACCAAAATTTTATTTCAAAGTGAACTATCCCTTTAAGGTTTGCTCCCTGAGGCTCGGTGTTAGCGTGTGTAGCCGAGGAGGAGTGGCAGGAGTCTGGGTGAAGGAGAGGCTGTGCACTGGCCGGGGGAAGGCCACTTCCATATTCACCACAACCTGGACCCGTCGCCCACCAGAGCTAGCATGGGACGGAGGACTGAGTCCACAGGGAGCCGTGGCGTCCGGAACCGTCACAGAAGGAGTCAGTCTCAAACGCGTCCCAACGGGTGGAGGAAGTTCTGAAATAGATCAAGAAAAGACAAAGTCAGTGTGTTTAACATTCTGAATTCATCACTCTAAACTTTAAATCAAACCACTTGTTTAAAATAACACTGTATAATTCTCCGTACAGGGAGTTGGTGATATCCCGCTGTAACCCTCTGGGGTCGAGCGTCTGCATCTGCAGTCTGATGTTTTCTCCTTACACACTAATGTTCTGTCCTTTCTTTGATTTTCTTAATATGCTCTAATTTCTGGTCATCTATAATCTGACTGTTGATTATACACTGACCCTTTACACTGAGGAAAGCACAGGGTCACTCTCTGCCGTCTCCATGTCCTCAGGAGCTCAGTGTATATCAGAGACATGAGGACACTTTCAGTTTTACTGACTTCATATAAAGTAGACATTTCAAGATTTCTATCAGAGTTTCTCTTGTACACACACACACACACACACACACACACACAATACAAACTAAACATTGTGCTTTTGTAAAATAAAGAATAACGGGCACGCTTTCTGCCGTCGGTTTCCTTTACGTGAACTTGTTTGTAACGTCTGATCAACAATGAATTTTTTTTTGTCACAGTTTTTTCTTCATTTTGTTAATCTGTTAATTTAAGTGAAATATATTTCATGTATGAGCCTATTTATTCCGTTTACACATTTTTATTCTGTTTTTCTCCATTCTCAAGCGTATCTACTACAGTATCGCATCGGACAGGGCACTGTAGTGTCCGTCAGGAAAATTTACATTAACTGAAACTCAGACAATTCTTCCCCTGCTGTTAAATCACCTAAAACAACACGTTAGAGCCTAATCCGACTAGCATTGTGTTTACCGAGTTTGATAATATCGTTTATTTCTTTTAATATCAGTCTAATGCATTGCATTATTAAGCCATGATAGTGTTTCAGTGCACGCGGGTTTCGTGACATCATCGAAGTCCCATTTCATTGGCTAGCTGCCAACCAATAAAACGGCTCCTTTGACCCCCCCCTCCTCCCGCCCCCCTTTCTCTCTCACCGCCTCTGAGTTTCAAGTGCACAAGTTAGTTTTGCATCTGATATATCACGAAAAGAGTAGCAAAAGTCAAGGCGCGAAATTTGAAATTGCAGTGACAAATTTGAGAAGTTGCAAGTGCCTAATTGAGGAAGTACCGCGAATGTGAATGTAAGATTAAACGCAAAATATATATTACAAGTTTGTGTCTGTCGTTGTATTTCTGTGAATGGCATTTTACACATTTGTGTCTACTTGTCTGCAGCTTCAGATTCAAAATACAGGTTTGTGACTATTGTATGCGAGTGCAAATTTCAACATTCAACTTCAGATTTTTATTTTACAGGTTTTCACATTGGAGCTGTGAGTGTAAATGTTCATGTACAAGTACCAATATTTATTGTACAAGTTCTCAAATTCAAATCTACGTGCTCTCGAGTTTTGCTACTGATTTACCTTCATAGTGAACAACTGAACCAACACATTCGGGTGATTCTCATGAAATCCAGATTTAGAAGGTGCCCAGCATCAGAAATCTTAAAATGCCCTTGAAGCCAATTTTCTTTTTGCACATATAAGATTAAGGTCTGAACTTACTAGAACCATTATTTTTAGAAGATTTAAAAAAATATTTCCTATATAATTATTTAAATTTTTTAGATAGTCCATAAAAATTACCGCAACATGACATTACATTAAATATATGGTTAAAAATGTGTATTTTTGGCTAATGTTAAAGTAGACTCTTATTACTCATGCTCAAAGCTGTGTAAAACTCTGGAGAGATTACTTTTTCATATTTATTATTTTTTGTAATTTCCTTATTTTCTCATTACCGAAACAGACGTGATGTGTTACAATTTCTTTTTAGTTGTTTTACTAAAAGATAACATACTCATTTTATGTAGCAGACCTTAAATAAGTAGTGTTATACATTTTATATGTATATACATTTTAAAACAAAATATGATTATCTAATTATTACTTAATTTGTAAAAAAGATACATGTTGCGGTAATGAAAATGCCATTTCGGTAATGAGGATCAATGTTTCTGAAATGATATTTAGCTCACACATTCACTGTTGACAAAGGGGTTTGATGCCTGACCCTATTTTACATATTTAAAACGCATACAATTTTTAAAAGAAAATTTATTTCATAAACAGAGTTTCATTTTCTCATTTATCGTTATCATCACAGTACCATGCCTTGTGTTAACAAGTGTTGTGTATACAAGTTACAATCTTATGCTCATAAAGAATCATGTCATGTAGCCTACACTGTAGTACTAACAAAAATACAACAATTAGTATAAATATTATTCTGGTATAACATACAATCATGTGTTCATGAGAACTTTTTCAGTGTAACAGCATCATGTGCTCTTGTAAAAAGATTTTAGTTTAGCTAAAACACTTTGGTCCTGACATTCAACCACACAACCTTTTTCTGAGAATAATTTAATGTGAAGAACTTGAATAGCAGCAACTCGATTTATGAATTTTTCTTCCATTTTATTTTTTTCCTTACGTTTCCGATACCTGGAAAAAGAAAAATGAATGAAAGGTGAAATGCAGTAAGCACCGACATAAATACAAACTTTGGACTATGATCAAAATTGCACACAATTGTTCATTTAGGAATGGTAGGTGTGTGTGCGTTTGTGAGTGTAAGCATGTGCACACACATGGGCATGCATATCTGTGTGTGATGTGTGTGAAAGGGTGTGTGTGTGTGTGTGTGTGTATACAATTATGTCAACCTTCACGTTTGCATGTCAGCATCAGTGTGTGTGTGTCTGTGTACGCACATGCATGTCTGTGTGTGTACTTGTGTTTCTGTGTGCGTGCATGTGTTTTATTTTGTTTACGCAATCTGTTCAAGAAGTGTTTAAGGCAAATATCAAGTTATATTGAAATGAGCAAGAGTTATAGAGCACGTCCCTCATTCATAAGTCTGTTTCTCATTACTGAATCATTGAGTATCTCCACCACAACAGGCCTTCAATTGTTGCGGTGAATGATAATGGTGTTGCGGAGGATGAGCGACCTTAAACATTCTTGCTAAATGTGGAAGCTAAATGAGGGTTAGCTAAACTTTTCCCTCTCTTTTTATATTTAGACCATAATGGGGGGTATATAGTAATCAAAAAATTAAAACGGCAAATTTTTTTAACACTTCATAAACTCATGTTTCAGTAATGAGAACTAAAAAGGGGTGTAGGTATTATGACAAACAAAATTTTAACTTTTATCTGGAGAGAAAAAATAAGAACTGCTTACCTGGAGCCATCTTGAGTGTCACAGTCAATTATGTCCCTTCCAACAAAATTCCTTGAAAATCTTAGTTCCTAGAGGACTTAAACAATGTTTGAAAATGGTTGCGGAGGATGAGAAAATTGGTCTTGGACACATTTATATTCCTTATTTTTGTCAGTACATTTACCAATGATCACCAAATACCACATGTTTCTTTACTGTAAATGTTTATAGTATAACATGCACTGAAGATTTTTATTTCTTATTTTTTAATTATAAATATTTCCATCTCAAAGAACCCAAATCCAGTCATGGACACATTGCGGTAATGAGAAATCTCCCTTTAAATGTGGAAGAAACAACAAAATTGGTATTTATGATGTCATTTGAAATCATGTGCAAAATAGTACATGAAGAGATGTTTATAACTTAATCCTTATTTTGATAGCATTTACTTTTATCTAGGGATGGCTGACGCGAAACAGTCGTTCCGAAGCTTTGCGAGATCCCGAAGCGCAGATGTTTCGAGACACTGATCCGAAGCGTGATTCAAAACACCCATGTCACGTGACTATGGCCAAACGAAGCCTCGAAGTGTTTCACTGAGTGTTTCATCAGGTGTGGTCCGCCGAATCAGCGTTTGATTGACACGGTCGGGAACAGACCACACAATCGCACATCTGTATAAAAGTGAAATCAACGCATATTGATCTCGTGGGTTTTTGTGAGAAGAGTTTGATTTTGAGATAGCGGATTTTTTTTATGATATAGTGACATATAGTGCGATTTGATTAGTTACAGGCTATTTAGGCTTAACGTTACATTTACACAACACATTGACTGATAGGCTAGAGACAGAGTAGCCTATACATATAGTGACACATTAATAGGCCTAGACACATAGATATAAATATATATAGACAGCTAGATTAATAGATAGATACATATATAGATAGATTATAGATACATATATAAATACATAGATAGATTATAGATAGATACATATCTAGATACATAGATTATAGATAGATACATATCTAGATACATAGATTATAGATAGATACATATCTAGGTACATAGATTATAGATAGACATATCTAGGTACATAGATAGATTCATATAGATAGATACATAGATAGATAGATAAAATGGAGGCTCCCCAGAATAGATGTCGTACATCTGTGGTGTGGGAGCATTTCCGTTTAGAAACCCCAAATAAAGTGAGATGTGTGTATTGTGATGGGCAGCTAGCCTACTGCAGCAGTCCATCATCCATGATGCGCCATTTGAGGAGCACTCATCCTGCCATTAGGGTGCAGAGGATGGTAGCATTCCCCCTGTACCTCGGCCTGCTACTGACACTGCTGGGCATCTAAGCAAGGTATGCATTGTTTGAAATATAATTATAATTGAAATTTAATTACAAACTTTTGGGACACTGTTTAGAAAGTCCATAGCCCTATGCCCTACTATCTAATGTCCCAATCACAAGTGCCAATCATGTTAAAAATAGCTTCAATGTCAATATAATATAATATTGTGTGAATATACATTTTATAGGTCTACATATGAGACACACAATGCTACAGCTGATGCCACAGTGGAAGTGAAAAAATACATCAACGATGCGTATTTGCCCAGAACTCATGATCCACTAACTTACTGGAAAGAGAGAGCAGTAACCTTTCCTCATTTGTATGTCCAGCAACAAGTGTCCCTTATGAGAGGATTTTTTCAAAGGCTGGAGAAATAATCTGTAAAAAAAGTAGTAAGCTAAGTCCTTCCACAGCAGAGAAATTAATATTTTTGAATAAAAATCCCTAAAAAAGTGAGACATTGTGGCTTGATTTCTTTTATTAAAATTCATTTTGCAGGCCCAAAATAGCATTATGCACAGTGAGGAGCCTATAGGTTACAAGCTTCACATATTAGAAAAATACAATAATAAAAAAAACACCAAATTTTTTTAATGGCTCGTCAAGGTTGTTTCAGATCAACACCTGCAACTGACCACTAGGTGTCACCGGTGAGACGGGTGTTGATTGATTCCAAGCCTCGAAACAATATGGCACATTTGGTTCAACTGTAGGGTTGCCAACTTCAGAAAAGAAAAATGCAGGACAATCGTGGTTCTTTACAGGAAAATGCGGGACACTTAAAATATTTGTAGCCTACTGTATCACACAGTAGGCTTTATGTCATTTCAGGTTCGTATGCATTTAAAATGTTCTCAGATAAAAACACATTTGTTTTGCTTAACCTATTTATATACAATTTAATTCTAAAACGAATTTTAGGGTCACACAAAAAAAGTCACATATAGCCTACACACAAACCATAGCTCAAAATAATAGAATTTATCTGAAATAGAAAGCTTTTGTAACAGTAGGCCTATACACTAAATTTTAAAGAAATTAAAGAAAGTAATAGCATACTTTTCCCTCAAGAAGATTTTATGTTTTCTTGCGTGGCTGGATGTTGGACTCATGAACAATAATCATGTTTGAATTCACCAAACTGATTTGCCGAAATCAAAACCCGGGCGGACAGTGAAAGGGATTTGCCGTTAGCGCGAGTCCGGAACCTCCGGATCGAACCGGGAGCGACTAGAAAGCAGAGGATTCTGTTCGCAAATCAAACAATAATTTGATATTCGATATGGTCTGATGCGCGTGAGTGTGGGCTGTGATTGGATGATGCGGTCTCGTGATAATTCTCAAGTGTCGTGTTGCTGTTGTATCAGTCAGTGCAGTGGTTAGATCAGCGTAGCAGTCTATTTAATCGGGACAAGGGAGGTCCCGTACGGCAGTGGTTCCCAATTCCAGTCCTCGTGACCCACTGCTCTGCACATTTTGTATGTCTCCCTTATTTAACACACCTGAACCAGATCATCAGCTCATTAGGAGAGACTCCATGAACTGAACTGAGTGTGTCAGATAAGAGAGACCTACAAAATGTGCAGAGCAGTGGGTCACGAGGAGGACTAGTGGAATTGGGAACCACTGCCGTACGGGACAAATAAATTAGACCCAAAATTCGGGACGTCCCGGCTAATTCGGGACAGTTGGCAACCCTATTCAACTGTTTCATTGCTTCAGGAAGCCTCGATCTGCCCACCACTACTTTTATCATCAAAATGCTTCATGCCACCTCATAAGTCTAATTTCACGAGAATCACCCATTCAATCTTTTGGAAACATTACCTTAATCTGGAGAGACTCAGACACACTGAAACCGAATCTTCTTCTTCTTCTTTCGGAGTTTTATGGCGGTTGGCAAACCAGCTAAATGGTGCATTTACCGCCACCAACTGGACAGGAGTGTGAAGCGTTAATCGAGTGAAGCAAAAATCAACTAATTATATAAAAAAAAAAAAAAAAAAATCATATAACCTATATTCTGTTAACCAATCCTGTTTTGAAACCGAATCAGCCGCTAGAAAGATCTTTTATACCTGTGCTGCGGTGCATCATGGGAGGTGGAAGAAACCAAGTGATTGTTTGGGATTGTTGGTTGTTGTTGTTGTTGTTTTTAAAAGAAAGTGCTTTAGAATGATGAAATTAGTGGATGTTAAATAATAATGTGTTGGTCAGGGCAGCAAGAAAGCTTATGGAGTTGAGGTCCGGTTATTTGGTGAGTTTAATCGCTGGTTGTTCGCTGCTCGTCGATGGTTTAGTCCATGTCTACTAAAGCAGGAGCTCAGGTGCCTCAGGTTAGTCAGGTGAAAGCTCTGTGTCTGTGAACAACAGCTGTGTGATTATACGCGTCTTCATTGGGTTGGTAAGATATTTGCCCTACTTTTGTAGCCTATATATTTTTTGAATATCACGAGTCAGTCAGTGTATATATATTGCCTGCTGTAAATCCTTGCTTTTTTCTGACTAGTTTAATATGGGCATTGTTTAATTCAGACTTCGTTGGCAATTGTGGAGATTTCTTATAGATTTTTTTTTTTAACAATATTGGTAAAACTGCACGTTGATGTTGGAGGCTATTCCTTCTAACTTGTGAAGTCTTATAAATTTTACTGTAATTTGAGCTTTAATATCCCACAACTATTATACAATATTCCTCAACTAGCCCAACTATTTATCCATATTATGGCAGACCAGAGACACATCACTGCTATTGTCCATTTAATTAGAACATAATATTCCATTTCCATGATTTTTTTTTTTTAAACATGAATTTTATTTTATTGTAATGTTTGTATTCCCGGGATGTGTTTCTCCTTTGAGGATATAAATCCACTGAAACAAGAATCCTTGTTTCATTTTAGCCAAATCTGTAAAACCTTTATTCTCTCATAACTTAAACTAACATTCTGATGAACATTAGGTATAATGCCTATTTATGAATATATTAGCCGACTGTATCATGTGTAATATGCACATAGGGCTCATACTAAATATTTTCTGTGCTCTACTTAACGCCTTCAGATTCATACTTTTATCACTGTCTTTTTTACTCGGAAATCTGTAATGATTTTTATAAAGTAAATATAAGAAACATTTTCTGGGCTGAGCAACTTGTTTACTTGATTAATCATACATTATTTTTGAATGTTAAAAATTAACTTTTTAAAAATGTTAAGCTTTTATTGGTAAAATAAGTTATTTAACGTGTATGAAATATGATATCGTTGTTGTTGTACATCATCTTTATACATCAGGCTTTATGGCTTATAATTGTGAATCAATGATTATTGAGAGATGGTCGAACAAATGTTCCACAAGAGCCTGTTGTGTCGTATCATGGTAAATATGGTAAATATATAAATTTCCTGATGTTTATTAGATTAGATTAGATTAGATTCAACTTTATTGTCATTACACAAGTACAGGTACAAGGCAACGAAATGCAGTTTAGGTCTAACCAGAAGTGCAATAGCAGCAAGTGCAGGATATACAGTGGTTCCATAAGTGCAGAACATGGATATGTACTGAATAAATATAGAGTTGAATACTATTATAAACAAAAATGTACAGATAGATTGTCCTATGAATATAATATACAGATAACTATTACTGTGAACAGAGTTTACAGCTAGATATGTACTGAATATAATAATATACAGATGGCTATTACTATAAACAGAATGTTTACAGATAGATATGTACTGAATATAATATACAGATGGCTATTACTATAAACAGAATGTTTACAGATAGATATGTACTGAATATAATATACAGATGGCTGTTACTATAAACAGAATTTTACAGATAGATATGTACTATGAATATATATACAGATGGCTGTTACTATAAACAGAATGTGAGCATAATATACAGATGGATATTACTATAAACAGAATTTTACAAATAGATATATGTATAAGTTAGGCTAATGAGCAGTATAACAATGGATTTAAAGTAGTGCAAATAAAGTTTGGACAGAAGCTATCCGAGTGAGTGCAGTGGAAAGTAATTGCATATTACAGTTAAGGTACGATATTGCAATGTATATATAACAGTCGGTACTGTAAATAAACAGTCGGCAGTGCAAATGAGCATATTCCAGTCAAGGTAGTAGTGCAAGATGCATATGTAAACAGTTGTTACTGTAATAACAGTCAGCAGTGCAAATGAACATTATAGTATTGCAAATAACAAAATGGAGGCAGGTGTGAGGAGGGAGAGGAGAGTCAATCAGTATATGAGGGGAGTGGGATCAATGAGGGTTAGAGTTTAATAAAGAGACAGCTCTGGGGAAAAAACTGTTCTTTAGTCTGCTGGTCCTGGTCCGGAGGCACCTGAAACGCCTGCCGGAGGGCAGGAGAGAAAACAGTCTGTGGGCTGGGTGAGAGGAGTCCTTAAGGATGCTGCGAGCTCGATGCAGACAGCGTTTCCTCTGGATGTGCTCGATGGCAGGTAGTGGAGTCCCAGTGATGCGCTGGGCGGTTTTCACCACCCGCTGCAGTGCCTTGCGCTCTGCAACAGAACAGCTCCCATACCACACTGTAGCACAGTTGGTCAGGATGCTTTCTATTGCACAGCGATAGAAGTTCACCAGGATAGTGGAGGAAAGCTGATTCTTCCTCAGTGTCCTCAGGAAGAAGAGGCGCTGGTGAGCCTTCTTGACCAGGCTGGAGGTGTTGGTTGTCCAGGTCATGTCCGCCGAGATGTGGGTCCCCAGGAACTTGAAACTGGAGACACGCTCAACAGCCATTCCATTGATGTGGATGGTGTCGTGTGTGCCTCTTGACACTTTCCTGAAGTCCACGATGAGCTCCTTCGTTTTGGTGGTGTTGAGGAGCTGGTTATTTTCGGTGCACCATGTGGCCAGGTGCTTGATCTCCTCCCTATAGGCAGTCTCATCGTTGTTGCTGATGAGACCAATCACCGTAGTGTCGTCCGCAAACTTGACGATGGAATTAGATCCGTACACAGGCTTGCAGTCGGAGGTGAAGAGGGAGTAGAGGAACGGGCTTAGCACACAGCCCTGTGGTACACCAGTGTTGAGTGTGATGGATGTGGAGCAGTTGGAGCCTGATCGAACATTCTGGGGTCTGTTGGTCAAGAAGTCCAAAATCCAGTTGCACATGGAGGTGTTGAAGCCCAGGTCTCCAAGTTTGGCTATTAACTTAGTTGGGATGACAGTGTTGAATGCTGAGCTGAAGTCAACAAACAGCATGCGTGCATAAGTGTTCTTATTGTCCAGATGTGTGAGCACAGAGTGCAGTGCCATGGAGACTGCATCCTCTGTGCTCCTATTGCTACGGTAGGCAAACTGGTGTGAGTCCAATGTGGATGGTAGAGAGTCTTTTAGGTGGTTATATCTTTTAGGTTTATATCAATATATTTGATCTGAAAGTGAGTAGATTTCCAACTACAGGTGGTCATGTTGATTTTTAAGCTATGTTGTGAGATCTGATATTATCTCATCTCCTGATTAGCCTCTTTCTAACCTAAGTTATTAAGAATAGCCTTGTGCTGTCAGGTCAGTTTCTTAGGATTGAATCCCCTGAGCTTGTCTAGCATATATCAGCGTGCCTAGGAATATCATACTCCCTACGTGTCACAATACATGTATACAAGTTCTAACTTATAGAACCAAAGTCATGCTTACCTTCCAGCAGAATCTGATCCAAAGGTGTTCTTTGAAGAATAGAAGTCTTATTCCCTATTCCTATTATGCTCGGGTATGATATTTATATGGCTATCTTGTGATGAGCTGAGATATACAATAACGATACTTATCTTTATAAAATAAAATTTATTTATACAAAAGATTAAGACACTGGTTATACAATACAGTAGATTTGTAGCAAATCAACAAAAGGTTACAGGTTATAACACATCCAGCTCTATCCTATTCCAGGGCAGTCCTGCGAATGGATTCACAAAAAGCTAAATACCTATTCTATGATTTAACAGAATTAATTAACTTGTTCTCCTTGGAGTTTAACAAGTAAAAAATACCACAGAGCAATATCAAGTCAACGAGTATAAGTGAAACTGAAGATGGGCTATATTCTCTTCAGGGCTTCAACGACATCAAGATCAAAAGGAAAAAAGCCTCGATTGATACAAAAGCAGTCATATATATAGGAACATTTTGGTTACATCAGTTCCTGTGCCTACGCTATGGTTTTCCCCTAAGAAGTAAACCATGTGACTAATAAATCACTTGACAATGTAAAAAACATGTGACATCCCTAAATCATGAAACAATGTGACTTTCAGTACTTCATTGTATTGACTCCTGGGAATCGTGTCCAATTTATGTTTACCCCAAGTGTGCATTCATATCACCATTCTTTCTTCCTTTCCTTCCCTTCCATCTCGGGAACCTGTGTGTGTGTGTTCTAGCGTAAAGGTCCGGAAATGGAGATGTATTAGTTAGTGCACTATAAACAGCACCTTCCCCTGCATCCCCGCTTGCAGTAACGAATTCATTTTCATTTCGATAATCGTCTAATAACATGTCATCCACACAGTCTAGGCTAACATGGAACACAAAAACACTTGGCAAAACAAAATCCAAGCAGCACTCAAAAAATCTGAATTTAAATTCTGATTCTCTAGCAAAAAATCCAATAACTAGATTACTACAATGCCTTGTCGACAGACTGCTCATGGTTTGTCGGTACCATCTTCTGCTCACTGGCCTCCATCGGAATGAGTCTCGGCTCCTCGGAGCCTGGTCCAGTCTCCAGAGATCTTCCGGATGCAGGGCTATTTCGCGGCCACTTCTCGCCAAGCCCTCGTCCAAAGTCCTTCTTTGCCACGAGAATCTCGTGAGTCTTTCCAGACATTCCTAGTGGATCAATGACATTTTGACAAGTCACTCGACCATCGAACTGTATCTGCCTCGTACAGAAACCAGGAATAATAAGACCCCTCCAAACAAAGCTCTGAATGTCGACACTGCATGTAGTACCAGTCACTTTTTCTCTATTGCCAATTAATAGCTCATAGGCCTCATCAACGCCAACAACGAGCCATTTCATTGCAATGATAAATCTCATTGCCTCATTTGTCAAATAATGAGTGCGGCCTGGGTTTTTGAAAGTGCCCCTGGTGTCACAAAAAGTAAAACTCTTCATCTCCGCCATGCAATAACCTTCATCAATTATACATTTTGCACAAAAATATTTAAATTCCTTAACACTCCTCATGAAAGCTTTGATTCTGATAGGATAACATGCAAATGTAAGACAATGATCACATTTTCTCCTCAGACCGTGCCATAAGGAATTCCTTCTCTTGGTCCGACCGTCTGCGACCTATACAATGACACAAAATGACATAAACAACAACATTTCCCCTGTCATCCAAAATGTACCATGAGACACTCCCAGGTGAACGGTACAAATATGGTCACTTCCAATTTCCCCCTATTCCACAAATCTTCGTTATTAACTGACAAATAAACCAAAGATAATAAAAAAAAAATTTTTACTTTTTCCTTTTTTTTTTTTTTCAGAACAATAAACGTATTGTGAAAACATACAGAGAGAAAGAAGAGAAAAAAAAAAAAACATCAAGCCCTTCAAAAAAGCCCCCTTTTTTTTTTTTTTCTTGTCGTTTACCAAACAATCCCTTAATCCCAAAAAAAAAAAAATCCCAATTTTTTTTTTTCTATTTTGGTCTCAACCTAGCAACCAATTGATCTGAAACAGTGGGCCCCCCGTTTCACACCAAGTGCCACCAGAACTTTTTAACAGACCAATTACAAGACACAGTTTTCAACACAAAATTGCTGGACTCCCATATCTGTTTTCCCCTAAAAAAAAAAATTTTTTTTTTTTTTTTTTCTGTAATCCCATTTTTGAGAGAAAGAAAAACGAAAAACAACATAGAAAGACACCACTAACATATATCATAATTTCCCATTCCAAGCGTTGTCTTAATCAAGCACTGAAGGTCTCTTCAACACCCCGTCCAACAATTTAAACAGATAACTGTAATCATTTATTCCCATTAAAATGGCTAAAAAGAATAATTTCGGCTCGTTGCAAATCTTGGAACAAGCCGACATTATTATGACAATTAAATACAGTATAGCCAGTTTAATCACTACTGGTCTTAAAACTGTATTTCTCCTATAACTGATGATGAATAAACAAATGTAGGTCAGGCTTGCAAGACCTACACCTACAAATTTTATCCAAGCCATTCCAAAATGGCACTGCGTCAAGTTATACACAGTAATCATAAAGGAGAACAGGACTACAATTATTACTCCTTTGTCTCCGAAAATTGCCACGTATCTTTTGCTACGTAATAACTGTGAAACCAATACTAACACTAACGAAAAATCATCTAAAATATTGTACAAGACCAGACTCAAACACATCAAAATTGCTTGTGGTTTAATTTGTACGGAAATAATTCCCGTTGTCCAATAGGAAATCAACCATATATTAATGGATATTATACTCACAATAGCTTGCGGTGGTTCACCGCATCTCCAAGATGAGTTAGTCTGATTTGATGCCATTTCACAGTTATTTTCGGCCAATTGTAAATTTAGGTTTTATCAAGGACCGCTCCAAACCCGTGAACCGTCAACTCCTTTAAGTTCTGAGAGCCCCGAGACCAACCGCCCTTTTCAACCTTAACCTACTTCCTCTTCCCCCTCTAGCAATAATTCATTCGGAGTCCGAAACCTCATTGGGGATGAGCTTTCTCAACGCCCCAGCGGACTTCCTCTTCGAAAGTTTACTGCATACCATACCTAATTTGGTAAATTTGATAAACATTACTGCTATCAATATTATTACAAAAATAATAGCCAAACAAATTGCAACAATCTTAATGTAATATCCATATCCCATAATCAAATCCCAAACAGATACAGCTAGTTCCTTGACATTCTCCATTACCCACAGCACGGCCTTCTTTTGTATCTTCCAATATACGGAAAATAGGTCTCCGCTACTCGGTTTAATCAGCTGATTCCCATAATCCAATGTAAAATAAAAATTAGGCCCCACCGAAAATCCTTCCAGATAGTCCATTATTGGGTAAAAGAACCCCCCTAATTCTTTTTCGTTATTAATCAAAGAGGACAGGGCACATTTGTTCAACACTTGATTCCGAGCTATCATCAATAACGGGCCAGCACCTGTTATCGTGCTGATATCATTCCAGTGCTTGCCCTCCCCGCTAACAACGTCTTGTCCCATTTTCACCAAATCTTTAAAAGTACAGTACACCTGCTCCTCCTCGCTCAACCACGTTCTAGCCGGGTGGAATAACACCCCAGGTGTCTTAACTGTCCAATCATTGAACATATCTGCCGTACAGTATTGTTTTTTGCCTGGATACCATATATACTTAACCTCGCCGCTATGCCTGTACTCAAATTTACCTAGTCCAAAATTCCACACGTTCGATCTAACCTTCTCACGATCTTTCTTATCATGAGCTGGTCTTAAACTATGTCGCGAAAATGGACTTGACGATTTAATATCAAAGTTATGAGACGCCATCAACACCTTATAATCCACAGAACGTCCTCGCCGCTGCTCGGACGGCTTCATCATAGGTAAATAATACACAGTCTTCCATAACCCCTGAGCAAACTTATGGGTTTTCAACCCTTTAGTTTTATTCTCTCGATAATAAATCGTGATCGGGAAAATATCCCCATTTGCATGTGGAACTGGTTCTATCCATGTCTCCGTTCGGTTAGTTATTTTGCGCAGACCCATAGCTACAGGGAATACATCCCAAATCCTATTCTGAAAGGTTGAGAGTCCAATCCAACGCAACGTTCCTCTATTGCCTGCATCGCTGTGATTCCCCCAGATTCCCTGATTAGTGTGTGTCACACGTAAAGGTCTGTCTAACCCCATGCAGTACAAGACGAGAGCGGATCTATATTGTTGGTCCGTGACATTACTTATAATGTAATCCCATATTCCAGAATAGTTTGCCAATTCCAGACTCAAGCCCGGTCTTGGTGCATAAGCTAACGTAATAGGATGTAATCTCTTACCCCCGACTCCGTTCCTCCACAAGGTGGCGTTGATGGACCAGGTCGTGCGCTCGCTTTCTGCCTTAACCATTTCATTACTCTGATCCTGCAACATCATCCACTCATGCCATAATTCAATAACATTAGCACCATGTCTCTCGAACTCTTCATCATTCCACAAGGCACTGCTATTTAAATAACAGACCCACGCTTTGGTCTTGCCGTATTCTGAAGAGCAATGAGTGCCCATGTCATACCATAATTGGTCCTCAACATTAGGCCCCAAAAATTTATTTTTCTTCAAAAAGGGACAGTTCAAGTGACTCTCACACATTTCAACGGGCATGACTAGGAAATCGCATGTAACCCATTCTAATTCCACGTATGCCGGCTTAGGTTTATTTTTAAACACCCCCAAAATTAAGGCATAAGGGTTCAAATCCTTTGGCCAATAACTTTTTTGCACCGGATTATCATAATCAATATTACGCCAGGTATTATGCGTTAGTCTATATCCATTACCCAAAGAAGCCGCCCGTCTATTGCGTCTCTTAGCGGACCTCAATTTACCTATAACAACAGGAACTCCTTTTTCAGGCTCCTGACGCCCCAACCAGTTATACATTACAATTAGACTGGGCTGTTTACCCAAACAGTCCCATCTGTTCTCGTGCGTAACCTTTAGGACGGGGCTATTCCAAATTCTATATGTACGAATGCTGGTTGTCAAATCGGTGCTATCAGACAAGTTATATAATAGGCCTGTTAATTTCACGTGGGTTTTATTATAACCCCTTAGACTCGACCAAGTCAACCGTGATTTACCCCTGACTTCACGTCCTCCATATAGCCTAGGGGCTTTAGCAGCATCAATCTGCTTACTACCAGTACAATTCCAAAACGATTTGTCTATGTTCCCTATCATTTTCTTGATCATGTCCCTTATCATTTGAGACCCATATTTCGCAGAGCCTATCGTCACGGTTTGTTTATAACAAATTTTCACGACTATCTTTTCAATTACAGAACAAGATGCCACGCTGCTAACAGTACGTTTATCCTCAACTGTTATTCCTGCGCTAATTATAACTAAAGTAACCAGTACACACGTGACCATAGCCGACAGGAACAGGCACAATTCTTTGCGGTTTCGCTGAAGTCTCTGCCACTTCCTCTTCTTCATGTGTCCTGTCCTCGCCATTTCTGCGCCTGTGAAAACAAAAGGAACAATAGACCCAGATCAACCTACTCTCTCCCTAACTGTTTTCTAAACCATTGTACTGCTTTACTGGTAAACCCAGCCTTTGTAATTACTTTTCTGGTAATTTTAATACCTTCCATGGATCTTCCTATACCCAGATAATCCGTTGTAGTAGACACAGCTGCCCTGATCTCCCACACCTCACTCGGCTCACCTGGGCCTAGTTTAACTTTGACCCTTCCTGTCCCTGCATATGTTTGTTGAGATCTTGCTCTCACTGTCAAGGATGTTTCCGTAACATAAAAGCTGTAATCTCTTGGCATATAAACAGGATGTTCCTCTTGGAACGACATGTCCTCTAATACTTTTACTAACACATCTCTGACACTTGTTTCTTTGTACAATCCGTTAGACTTATGCAAAATCAAACGATCATTGTCAAAAGTCACGTCTCTAATCACCTTCTTCCAAAGGTGCAGGTTTGTATTTCTGGACAGCATCCTATCCAGTAAACTGCCTTTAGCAAATGGTTCTGATTCAGATGGTAACGGTTCTCCCATCTCCAAAAGCCTGTCCCACACAAACGCTTTGTCTGTACTGGGCACTAAGGCTAACGGGTTCACTTCCCATTCCATCATGATCTTATCATCGACTAAACACCCCAAACCAGTTTCGCTCTTTCTAGTCTGCCAGACTTCCTTTGAGCTAATAGATATCATCCACAATTTATCCAGTAATAGTTTACATCTTGGACATTTGATAAAATCACCATTATCATTCATTATACACTTACATTCCTGGCCTCTCAAGTAATATTTCAACTTACATGCCGAGCAGTGTTTACAGCCACATTTATCTGCTGTAAGCTCGTACTGACAGATTGTCCATAGCTGAGTTTGCACTCTGCAATCTGCACATACACACACGTCGCCCAGCGCACAGCACCCAACCTCTCCGTTAGGGCTGTACCACTTCGGACTTAACGTTAGCTGGGCCCTCAGCCGCGCTTGACTCTCGCGCCTGCTCCTAGGCCCACTCCAAAGAAGTTGGCATACATTAATCTTGCCACAGACCACACAATCGGTAGGTCCCCGCTGCAACGCTGGGGTACCTGTCTGACACCCTCGGTGCCACATTTTAACTGTTAATCTGTCACTGAAATCTTTGCACACCCTCACGGTCCCTTCGGCCGGTAACTCGATTACCTCTAGGAAAGTCACTTTACGTGCCTCTGTGCTATTCATCCTGACAGTATTAGTTTTTGCTACCCACAAGATGCCTCACACTCCAAATGCCGTTAGCCTGTAGCCTGACTGAAGTGTTTGATGTCAATTCGGTAACAATATCTTCTGTACCCGTTTTACTTTTAAACCGTCCCCTTTTTTGTTTCAAAAGAATATAAACCTTCTGCCCTACCGTGAACGGATTTTTGCTTGTGTCGCTGGGTTCCGAATTTTCAATAGGCTGCGTTACCCTATAGTTGAGGAAATGAATACAATCATCAATAAATTCATCCCAGTCGCCTAGCCGTTCGTTCTTCACGTACCAAATTTTTATCAATTTCACGCAATTCTCAGCCAATCCGTTACTTTCCGGCGTGTACTTAACGGATTTTATTAACTTGATTCCCTGTTCTTTGCAAAAACCCTCCACCAGACTCCCTGACAGGTTATGTGCGTTGTCCGCACGCACTCTCTGAGGCAATCCCCGATAGCGAATCCACTGCTTGAGACTGTCTACCACAACCTCACTAGTAGCCTGTTTGCACGGATATATTTGCATGAAATTCGAACAGTTATCAACTATAACCAAGAAATATACATTGTTTCTCTTGGTTTTTGGCCTAAGAGGCCCACCAAAATCCATTGATATCTCAACGTTCTCTTCCTTAGTTTTGATTGTTCCATAATCATGGTACACACTGGACATGACTTTTCTACAATCTGGACAGTCGAGTTTAATTTTATGATACTTCGTTTTCAAATTGGCCACATGCAAACCCATCTGCTTGCAATATTTAGTGATGTAGGAAGTGGAAGGGTGTTTCAGTTTCTCGTGCAGATCCTGCAGCAACCCAGTTTCACTTCCTGCAGTTATTACTCTTATCTGCACAAAACGGTCGACCTCTCTATTTCCCTCCGCAGCCGCGGTTTTCTGCAATGTATGAGAAGTTTGATGCAACACTTTCGGTTTTACTAATTTCACATTTTCACTGATGCTCTTCCATAACTCAGCCTGTACCAACGGCTTACCCTTGTCGTTATGAAAATTGTTTTGCTCCCATGTGGACAAATGCTCTGTTAAACCCAGAAATGCATATTCGCTATCCGTAATCAAAAAACTATCTTTACGACTAGTTTCTCTCATATGGGCAATAGCTCTCTCGACCGCGCAGACTTCCGCGTGTTGAGCACTCAGTCCATCGCACAATCTCCCCTTTTCCTGGTGTATTATCTTGCCTTGCTGCTTGACTAGAAAAGCCCACCAAGTCTCATCTTTCAGAGTACTCCCATCGGTAAAATAACAAACCTGTCCTGGGTCTATTATTGTACGACGCTCTTTCTTCGGCGTTTTTTCGTTCCTAAAGATTAACTGAGTGTCGCTGATCAGCTTGGACCATTTGTTCCAAGTATATTTGTGAACCAATTTAGACTCAGAAACTAAATTTCTTGCCTCTCTAGCTAACATGTCTATTCCATCTCCTTTGGCTACGATGATTATTAGCTTTTCTGCGGCTGCTGATTTAATGGTCAACAGGTTCCTGGCGATCGTGGCTAAGATATCAACAGCAGACATATTCTCATGCTTCTTTTGATTAGCAGGTTTCTCGTGCGAAATAAACATCACCGGTGACTTAGAATTTCCCTCGTTATATAATATAACTTCCATTTCTTCACCGGTATTTTCTATTTTGACTATTAGGTTTTTCTCTGGGTCCCTTCTCGTGATTCGGCCTGAACCTAACGCCATGTCTATTATGTCACACTTAACGGCTTCTAATTTATCATCCCATTTAAAATCATTCCCTGCCGTTGCTTTATACAGTATTTTCGCCTTAGCACTGTATCCTGGAATCAAATCTCGTACGAAGTTCAATCTGCCCAGTAAGCTTTGCAACTGTTTTAAACTGGTCACTTTTCTTTCCTTTAATTCCACCAGTTTATCATGGGTTGATTTAGCAATTCCTCTGTCAGTACCTGATATTTCAAACCCCAGGAAATCTACTTTCTCTTTCCCTAGCTCTAATTTCTTCAGGTTTAATAAAAAGCCCGCGTCCGCTAGTCTTTTTATTGTCTCCCGCAGAATTTTCATGTGCTCTTCAACCGTTTCTGTAGAGATTAAAATATCATCAATATAAACGGTTACCGGCAATTCGGCCAAAATATCTAAAATTACGGACTGAAATACATTCGGGCTAGTGCTCAGGCCCATAGGTAAACGGTTATAGACGAATTGTCTTCCCCCGAACGTGAAGGCGGTACGCGCACGGCTTGCCTCTGCTAGTGGCACACTATAAAATCCGTTTGCTAAATCGATCTTGGATAGTATTTTTCCGTTACTCAAGCAATTGGTATCATCTTTGGCATTGATAAGATATCTTGTATCAGGCACCGTTAATTTATTGAGCGCTTTGAAGTTCGTAACAAGACGGTACGTACGGTCGGTTTTACAAATGGCTTGGATCGGGGAATTAGTGGGACAATTTTTTCCCTCACTGATTACCCCTTTCAGCAGCAATTCATTGAGAGTCTCTCTTATCTCCCCATACGCCGCTTTGTTTAACGGGTACTGTCTTTGCGGAGGTGGGATACCTCCCACAATGGTATATTCGTATTTATCAGATAATTTCCCGCAATCATTTTTGCTCTTCGCGCAATTTCCTTTATATTTCTCTAATAATTCCCTTAACTCCTTTTTTGGTAATAGGCTTTCGTTTACCAATCTATTGATTTCGTACTCCAGGTCAACCGTTTTTAGCCAACTAATCTGTCTAGTCTCTTTCTGATTTTTTTCTAGTTGTTCTTTTATTAAGGACGCATCTTTTAGGCACATTAGATTTGAGCTATCTATAATGCAGTGTAAACCTTCCCATAGATATTTATCTCGGGTTACTGGTTTCATTTCTTTACTGAAACCATAGACCACATATGTACCTTTTAATTTTTTAGCTCCCTCCGGTTTTTCAGCTAATGTACTAATGTCAGCTCCTGAATCTAACCTAAACCTGAGTCCTTTATATTCCACGAACAACTCCTGATCTTCTGTTTCTTCTACCAGACTAGAGGCAATGGTTGCTTTTCCTAGAGCTTCTACTTCCTATTTTTCTTTTTCTCGTTCTGTTTTATTGGAGTTAATGTTACGGATTTTCCCCGTCTTCTGCACTGCCTTCTTATTTTTCTTTTCCATATGCTCTTTTCTTTGTTCAACCGTCATTTTTTTCCACACGTCTTCTTCGATATATGTACTTTTCTTGTCCGATTTTTTTATTCTCCACGGGCCTATTCGATTTTCTGCTTTTTTGATAGTAGTCTTTACTTGGTTCCTTAGACCCTATTTTTTCTTTAGCTGTCACCACCGGTTTGTACCTGCTAGTGGCTCTATCTTTGACAGCAGGCCTTTCGAACTGTTTTTGAAAATTTGAGCTTTGTTTTATCTTGGCTCCCTCTGCTGGTCTCTTCCAGTCTTGACCCGTACTCTCTCTCATTTTATTTCGCCGCTTTGTCTCCCTATCATATCGAGCAGCGAATTTAGACAGTTCACTCCAATCTGTTTCGGCCCCCCACGAACCTAACACTTTACAACCGGGTAGGTCAGGAGCTAGCTTTTGCAGTTTGCTTAACATTTTGTCAGCAGTCCAGCCAACCCGCGCTTTGCTAGTAAGATAAGGCCATAACCCCGTTTTTCTTACGGAGGTCACTTCCTTTCTGTATTCGTCATCTTCATCCTCGCCTAAGACTTCCTCATAATGGGCCAGCAAAACATCTAGTTTTATACACACCCCGGTATGATAGGTAATGATACGCTCGATTAGAGAAGTAGAAACATCTAGATCTTTTCCTAAGTCAGCTATCATTTTAGCCTTATCCATATCATCCTTAACTCCAGGAAATCTCATATTTTGTAGCAACTGCATTGCAGTAATGCTATCCCCTTTGGCCTCCCTAGCGGGTCCCCGCCTAGGCTTGCGGGTTTTTTCGTCCTTTTCTGACTCTGATTCCATTCTAACGTTTTCTTTTTGAGCCATTAAAGCCACGAGTGACAAATCAATTTTTTGCTTGCGCACAGGTGACTTTTTCTTTTCTTTCACTTCTTCTTCTGACTCTGATTCTGAATTTTCCGAACCGGTCCGATGATCAGAAAAGTCTTTTTCTTCTCCATAGCTATTTTCGTTTGGTTCTGCTATTGCTTTCGGTTCTCTGCTCTTTTTCACCACTTCGTTATTTTTTCCCCTGGCCAATTCCCCTTTCTCCTTGCGCCTGGGTGCTTTGCCCTTATTTGGAGCTACTGCTCTATGCGTTCTGTCTCGCAGTTTCCATACGTCATTTATCGTCGGTTCTTGCCTATCTTTCTTAGGTTCTCCCAACAATAGATAACACAATGATTTTTGCATGCAGTCGAATTGTTCTGCTAATATATCAATTTTTGCTCTTGAACTTGTTTCTGGTAGGTCCAATATTTCATCTGCGGTCGGCCCACCAGCTAACCTTATTATCTTTCGATTTGTCCCTTTTAGCTCTGCCAAATGTGAATCTCGTGGGGCGAACACAAGTCCAGGGCACGTTAAAAATTTTCTGCCTCCCAAGCAATCGTGTTCCCGCTGGTGAGAGCTACTTCGCCGCTCACGAGATTGACTTCGAGATTTTCGATAATTAACTCTCTTTCTGGGAGCTATTTCTTCGTCCTCAGTATATTCCGAAGTTGAATCCCCATCTACCTCCTCTTCTGCGGATATTCTATATTTATTATCTTTATCCTTTTTTTCGGTAGATGTTTTACACGGTCTAAAACCTGTTTCTCTTATTTCCCAAGTTTCTCCCCCTGATATGAGCGGGCTGAATTGGGCTAAGAAATTCGGTAGTTTAGGTTTCGTTCCTGTCTCTAAGGCCGGTCTTTCGAACGATTTTCCTAAATGATGAAAATCAACTCCCGTAGCCCCCTCCCTGTCTGTGTATTCCGACAATGATGGAGACCCGGCCCTAGTTATTGCTTTAGGATCCACCTCGCCGTGTCTAGTTACTCGTATGTTTGCGCCTTGCAGTATTGGTATAGTAATATCACTATCTCCAATTTCCACGGTAACTTTCTTATTTGGATTTATCGAAGCAACGTTTTGGGCTAATCTTCCTACTCCTCTTTCGTTAGAGGTGTATAGTGTGTCATCAGTGGTCAATATTTCCTCACCTTCCATCTGCCCTGCTTCTTTTAATTTTTTATTTAGTGCATCTTGTGAGAGCAAAGCAATATTAGTTATTTTATCCATTATTGTGTGTCTGCCTCTCCGGAGTTTGCTATTTAGGTAATTATCTCTTTATTTTGAGGTTATTTTAAAATTGGGTACTCTTCTGGTCCCACAGCGCTGTCCTCGAGATATTTTATTACCTTATTTGTGAAACCATAGAATTTTTTCTCTCAGGCGTCCCCAAGATTTTATTCTATAGTTTCTCTCATTCCGAGATAGTTACTTTTAAGTAACTTTCCCTCTCTTTAGTACGGAGACTCTGCTTATGTGTAACAACTCTTTAAGCATTAATTTGTCCCCGCTATGTATTGCTCCACGGATTCTGTCTATTGATTTCTCAACAGTACATCCCGGCAACGAGCCCCCATGTTGTGAGATCTGATATTATCTCATCTCCTGATTAGCCTCTTTCTAACCTAAGTTATTAAGAATAGCCTTGTGCTGTCAGGTCAGTTTCTTAGGATTGAATCCCCTGAGCTTGTCTAGCATATATCAGCGTGCCTAGGAATATCATACTCCCTACGTGTCACAATACATGTATACAAGTTCTAACTTATAGAACCAAAGTCATGCTTACCTTCCAGCAGAATCTGATCCAAAGGTGTTCTTTGAAGAATAGAAGTCTTATTCCCTATTCCTATTATGCTCGGGTATGATATTTATATGGCTATCTTGTGATGAGCTGAGATATACAATAACGATACTTATCTTTATAAAATAAAATTTATTTATACAAAAGATTAAGACACTGGTTATACAATACAGTAGATTTGTAGCAAATCAACAAAAGGTTACAGGTTATAACACATCCAGCTCTATCCTATTCCAGGGCAGTCCTGCGAATGGATTCACAAAAAGCTAAATACCTATTCTATGATTTAACAGAATTAATTAACTTGTTCTCCTTGGAGTTTAACAAGTAAAAAATACCACAGAGCAATATCAAGTCAACGAGTATAAGTGAAACTGAAGATGGGCTATATTCTCTTCAGGGCTTCAACGACATCAAGATCAAAAGGAAAAAAGCCTCGATTGATACAAAAGCAGTCATATATATAGGAACATTTTGGTTACATCAGTTCCTGTGCCTACGCTATGGTTTTCCCCTAAGAAGTAAACCATGTGACTAATAAATCACTTGACAATGTAAAAAACATGTGACATCCCTAAATCATGAAACAATGTGACTTTCAGTACTTCATTGTATTGACTCCTGGGAATCGTGTCCAATTTATGTTTACCCCAAGTGTGCATTCATATCACCATTCTTTCTTCCTTTCCTTCCCTTCCATCTCGGGAACCTGTGTGTGTGTGTTCTAGCGTAAAGGTCCGGAAATGGAGATGTATTAGTTAGTGCACTATAAACAGCACCTTCCCCTGCAGCTAACAAAAGCATAAAAAAAAAAAAAAGCATCTAGGTATCAAGTGTGATAGAAATATTTTATGTAATGGGTAATTTCAACGTTCAACGTATTTCAACGTTAAATGTATAGAGAAACACAGACTAAGGATGCTCAGGTCAAAGGTCATATATACAGTATACTTAATCAAAAAGTGCTTAACACAGTAAAACTAACAGTGATATGATAGCTCAGATCATCACAAACCAATCACCAGAACAAATCACAGTGAAGAAGACTTTAGTGACATTGATTTTTACTCAACTGTACATGTCTCTTTCTATTCAGGAGACTCACTTGGTTGGAAGTATTGTATCTTTAACAACTGCAAGTTGTTTAAATTGTCTGTGGTGAAGAAGTCAGATTTGTATTCGTATTAAGAATTTCCACGACACCCCCCACTTTCAATTCTTTTACTTCAGTGAAAGGTTAGATTTTTGCGCTTTTAAAATTTTTTTTTTTTATGAAAGATCAAAAGAATAAACAATGTGGATTTATTTTTTACAGCCATTTTTGCTCATGTTTACCAGGGTGCCATTACTTCTGACCACAGCTGTATACACAGGAGGGCTCTGTTAAAACTGTGAGAGAGAAATCTCTCATCTTCACATGTGATCTTGACTAAATTAAAGAGTGTGGAAAAGATAGCTCAAAACCATCTATAAAAATACATGATTGACCGCAAACCATTCGATCTTTATTTATTTGTTTGTTATCTTGTGTTGCAGGTTAAGGCAAAATGGCAGGCATTATTCCCAGGCGCAAAATAAAAGGAGTTGATTTCTGTGGAACAAGATACTACGATTACATCATCCGCTCTGATCTCGGCTGCTATATGAGATCAAAGAATTTCAACAAAGGGTCAGACCTCAGTATTCATGCTCTGCACCCCTGCTGCCGACATGGAGACCATTACTTTGCTGACGAAAATGCCCAGTTTTACATCATTAAGGGTGATGAATGCCGCACAGTCACTGACCTGACAGAAGACACTGATTCCTCAGTCTTCACCCTTCATCCCAAGTGTCGGGGCGGAGACCATTACCTGGGAGCATTTAGCTGTTTTTACATCATCTTCCAGGACAAGGGCACTTACAGAAGAACAAAACACCTGGAGTCTTTCCTTTATACTCTTGTTTCTATGTTTAGTTTTCTTGATTCATCTTATGCTGAAGAATTTCCCCTGCATTCCTATTGCAGAGATGGTCTCTATTACTGGGGTGATCCAAAACACTACTACTTCCTCAAGCCAACCGAGTGGGGAGTTGAATACTACAAAGGGACCGACCTCAAAGAAGCTGATCGCACTGCTGTCTCATCCGTTCACCCTGATGTTCTGAACTTCCTGCCAGGCGGGCTGTCCATAACCAACGGCCCCGCATTCGGCAAATGGGTGAACATTAAAACTGTAAGTAATCACAGTTCCACACCAGTGACATGGCGAAAGAAAGTTACCAAAAAGGTTGGATACAATAAAGAGGAGATGTCCGAGATCACAAAACACTGGAAGATAGAAGCGTCGGCCACGATCTCAGCTGGAAAACTCGCAGGGTTCATTTCAAATGCCCAGTTCTCCTTTTCGGCAGAATACGGAGGTTCAAGTGTGAAGACTGAGAAGGAAAACTGGAATACAGAGACTGAAGAGGAAGAGGAACTATCATTTCTGCTGAAGCCGCACGAGCGTCTGTATCTGTGGCAGTACCAGCTGGGTTTCGGATCAGAACCGGTGTTGTTCTGCCGGGATTTGAAGATTACCAATAAGACGAACCGTCCGACTGAAGTCCCGCTGCTGCCTGAGCCTAAACACCGTCTACAAGAGAATGCCTCTGACTTCTTAAGCAATTATTATATATCTGCTGCAAGCATTGCTTTAATTACAGTACATAAAGCATAAAATACAAAGTTAGTTATAGTATAGTCTTTATAGATGTGCAGTCGAATTCTAATAGTGTTTGATTTGCTTTGTGTAAAACATGGGCTTGACCTGTATCAGCATATCTCATAATCTGCATTAAATCATTATATTGTGTATATTGTGTATTCATCTTTTTGATCATCATAAGCGTTTTATCCATTACTTTGTGTCACACACCCTTCCATGGTAACGCATCAGTTAATTCATAGTTTATTAATAGTATTTGCTGGAGAGGAAAGGATGCTGCTAGGCTCTAGTTCTACTTAGCAGAATACACCCCTGGGTCAGGACACAAAGAATAAGGAGACTGTTGCTTCTTTCCAAAGTGTATTGAAAAGTAGTCTAAAAAAAAAAAAAACATATTACATTAGTAGAAGTGTAAATGTGTACATTCACAGATAAATCAGTCACTTCTTAATTAAGAATATAACATATTCAGTATTATCTCTAAATCACATTTAAATCTCACAATATGCATAGGATGAGCAATTGACCCTTCGCTAAGCCACGCCTGAAAACCGCCACTGGCCAATCGTGGCTTAGCAACCGTAACTAGGCGCGGGAGGTCTGGCAAGCTTTCGAGCGAGGGAAATATGCCCAAGCGTTATGCGTGTGGATTGTGCAAATCTGATACCCGGTATCGTAAAAGTTTGGACGGGGTGATGGATTTTGTTCTCTTCCCGAAACCTAAAACCAAAGGGGAGAAATGCCGGGCGTCATCTTTATTTATATAGCGTTCTTAACAATGTAGATTGTTCCAAAGCAGCTTTACATTGATAATAGGAAATTAAAAGTAAAGTGTTTTGGCTTTATAGCAGCTCTAGAATAAAGTTATTGTCCAGCTCGTGGATCAAGCAGTGTGATTAAAGGCAAGACGGAGGCTCACTGACATAACTTAACGTTACTTAAAAATATATTTCAGCATTTTGTTAATCGACGGCTAAACTAGTACCCCGATCCGATCGCGACTCTCCCGGTGTTAGTTCTAGTATAAGTAAAAGGTAGTTAGTAAAAGGAGGGAACATCAGGGGGCTTGCCGGAGATCTCCAAGGAAAAGGTTGGTATGCAAACTTAATCAGTTCATAACAGTAACGTTAGTCACTTATGTGACCCACGACGTGTGAGCTGTAGCCTGGCGCACTAAAAATATAAGCGGGAGAATGTTATCATTGCACAGTGGTCAGGCTAATGTCTTGTGTTTATTCCACAATACTTATGGATAAGCTGTTTGATTTATAAATATTAGATTTTCTAATTTCACTCACCCTGCTGTGCATGCACATAGCTGTTCCTCAATTTGTGTGTTTCCCATTTGAATGGTCAGCGTATGAGGCGCTGCTGCTTGCGCTGGGACCTAACGATCTAGGCTTTAGCTTCAATTTTGATGAAATTATTCTCTAATCGTTTGCATATTATGTCGTGGATATATCCCTCGAATGCATACTGCAGTCCCTTTTGTCTTGCTCTCTCAGATTTTCACCTGTTCGCCAAAAATGACTAATTATCTCCTTGGGAATGTCTGAAACGGTGCTTACATACTGTAATAGACGTGCCAGGCGCAAAAGCTTGACAGGCGTAGCAACAGTAACTAAGGAGGGCGGGGCTTAGCGAAGGGTCAATTGAAGACAATAAAACTATTGCACACGGCGGCCATCTTACCACAGGGTGCTCGCTCACTCCTAACATGGTGCGTGTACTTTTAAATAACCATAACTTGCTCAGTTTTCAACCGATTTTCAAACGGTTTGGTTTGTTGTAAACGTCAGAGATGTAGTTATGACACTGCATACATATGAATAATTATAACAATGGACTTCCCTATGAAAGAATTATAGCCACGTTAATAACGTTTGTAAGAAACCAAACCGTTTGTAAATCCGTCCAGATTTCAGCGAGATAAGAGGATTTGTGTGCGTGCTGATCATTCACCGTAATTCACAGAGCACTGTGGTAAGATGGCCGCCGCTGATGCCAGAAGTGACTCTGCCTTAAGACATCTAGCCTTTATATGATATCTATGGTCAAACCTACATCAGGGAAGGAACGCAATTCCAGACTGGAAGTAATTTTTCAGACTTTGATTAAAGATTACGACGGCAAACAATTATTTTCTGTGTATTAACTTGCACGGATTAATTGTTCACCACAAGACTAGTAATATGCGCTAACAAAGTGAATAGGGTCAATTTTGATTTCAGTTGGACTTTAAATTAAACGTACCTGCACCTGCTATGCTTTTAAGGTTTGATCCCTGTTTATAATAACAGTGTACAATTCTCCGTACAGGGAGTTGGTGATATCCCGCTGTAACCCTCTGGGGTCGAGGAACGCATCTGCATCTGCAGTCTGACTGTTTTCTCCTTACACACTAATGTTCTGTCCTTTCTTTGATTTTCTTAATATTTCTTAATATTATTGACTGTTTTGTTGCTTTGATTATACACTGACCCTTTACACTGAGGAAAAGCACAGGGTCACTCTCTGCCGTCTCCATGTTCTCCAGGAGCTCAGTGTACAGTACCAGTCAAAAGTTTGGAAACATTACTATTTTTAATGTTTTTGAAAGAAGTCTCTTATGCTCATCAAGCCTGCAGTTTAAAAAAAACTAAATAAAAAAAAAACAGTAATATTATGAAATATTATTACAATTTAAAATAATGGTTCTCTTTTTTAATATACTTTAAAATGTAATTTATTTTTGTGATGCAAAGCTGAATTTTCATCAGCAAGTACTCCAGTCTTTGGTGTCTTATGATCCTTCAGAAATCATTCTAATATGTCGCTCAAGGGTTTTCTCCATTCTGTCACTGATGGAGTTTTGGTTCCACTGAGCTGGACGATGACATCACGATTTTCTCCAGAGCGGATATATATAAATATCTGATATGAATCCAGACTCACTCAGTTCTCCTCTGGCCAACAGTGTGTGATTATGATTATTATTCAGGAGCATTACAGGTCAGAGGTCAGATTGGATTAGAACATTCAGAATATTCTCCAGTTCACGCCGGTGTGGAGACGAGATGAGTTTGAGGATGAAGTGACTTCATGATCAAGGCAGAATAAACTACTTGCTGAAACGACCACATGTTGTGATTATGCTAATCCTCTGACGTGATTAGAACAATCCGTGCATTTCACACATGTAAACACACATAAGCACAAGCAAACATAATACATTTATAGTTTGTAAAATACACTCTGATGTCTATGGAAGCGGTAATAACAATCCTTTCTATTATACATTTACAACGCGTTTTATTCATATCACACACACACTGTGTAAGTAACTATAAAGTTTACTCTATTGTCTCCCACTTCACCGGCCTCTTACTTTCACGTATTTCAGGAGAAGTGGATGAACTTACATGTTGTAGATCCCACAAGATCCTCGTCTCTGAGCTCTGTGGCCAGCAGAGGGAGACACCGCTGCGTCCGACATCGCCTGCTATGTGAGTAGGGTTAGGGTTAGGGTTAGGGTTAGGGTACTACATTTAAATTAGAACGTTCTTCGCGACCGTTAAAAAAGTATATAGTATTGTATAGAGTTTAATATGGGCATTGTTTAATCCAGACTTAGTTGGCAATTGTGGAGATTTCTTATATAGATTTTTTAACAATATTGGTAAAACTGCACGTTGATGTTGGAGGCCATTCCTTCTAACTTGTGAAGTCTTATAAATTTTACTGTAATTTGAGCTTTAATATCCCACAACTATTATACAATATTCCTCAACTAGCCCAACTATTTATCCATATTATGGCAGACCAGAGACACATCACTGCTATTGTCCATTTAATTAGAAAATAATATTCATTTATCCAGTTTCAACGGCAAACCATATCCGTATACATATACAATAGACTTGTCAATCAGTTTCTAGCGCCTATGCGCCACAGCGGTCAAAAACCTTTTGCCCTTCCGGGTCAAACCCCCTTTCCCCCTTTGGCAGTTTGGATGCTTCCTTTATAACCTTGACCTCAGATAACATTAGAGCGACACCCACTGTACAAACAAAAAACAACACCCAATATCTAAATACACAAACAGCACATTTGGTTTCTATACACACACACACACACACACACACACACACACACACACACACACACATATACAGTGTAAGCCACTTTCACACACCACTTCTCTGTGAAGTCTTGAGTTGCCCATCATTTCTGAGCGTTACCTGTGTTTAATTGTAATCTGAACCGGTGTTGTTCTGCAAGGATTTGAAGATCACCGATAAGCCGGACCCTCCGACTGAAGTCCCGCTGCCGCCTGCCTAACATGGGCTTCAAGAAAATACCTTAACTCTGACTTCTTAAGCAATTATTATATATCTGCTGCAAGCATTGCTTTAATTACAGCACATAAAGCATAAAATACAAAGTTACTCATAACAATAAAAAAAACGGACAAAATGCTGCTTTAACAACTGCTGACAGATCTGCTGCATGTCATTTATCAAAAAAGGCTACGTTATATAGTATAGTAGTTATATATATGTTATATAGAGTAGTTATATATACGTTATATAGTATAGTAGTTATATATACGTTATATAGTATAGTAGTTATATATACGTTATATAGTATAGTAGTTATATATACGTTATATAGTATAGTAGTTATATATACGTTATATAGAGTAGTTATATATACGTTATATAGTATAGTAGTTATATATACGTTATATAGTATAGTAGTTATATATACGTTATATAGTATAGTAGTTATATATACGTTATATAGTATAGTAGTTATATATACGTTATATAGTATAGTAGTTATATATACGTTATATAGAGTAGTTATATATACGTTATATAGTATAGTAGTTATATATACGTTATATAGTATAGTAGTTATATATACGTTATATAGTATAGTAGTTATATATACGTTATATAGTATAGTAGTTATATATACGTTATATAGTATAGTAGTTATATATATGTTATATAGAGTAGTTATATATACGTTATATAGTATAGTAGTTATATATACGTTATATAGTATAGTAGTTATATATACGTTATATAGTATAGTAGTTATATATACGTTATATAGTATAGTAGTTATATATATGTTATATAGAGTAGTTATATATACGTTATATAGTATAGTAGTTATATATACGTTATATAGTATAGTAGTTATATATACGTTATATAGTATAGTAGTTATATATACGTTATATAGTATAGTAGTTATATATACGTTATATAGTATAGTAGTTATATATACGTTATATAGTATAGTAGTTATATATACGTTATATAGTATAGTAGTTATATATACGTTATATATGTTATATAGTATAGTAGTTATATATACGTTGTATAGTAGTTATATATACGTTATATAGTATAGTATAGTCTTTATAGATGTGCAGTCAATTTCTAATAGTGTTTGATTTGCTGTCTGTGTAAAACATGGGCTTGACCTGTATCAGCATATCTCATAATCTACTGTTAATAATCTGCATTAAATCATTATATTAATCATTGTGTATTAATCTTTTTGATCATCACTTTGTCACACACACCCTTCCATGGTAACACATCAGTTAATTCATAGTTTATTAATAGTATTGTTGAAGCATTAACAGTCTATACACCAGTAGTGAGTTCTTCATTCATTGTCACTGTAATTAACACATTATTTTTTATTTAGCTCATATGTAATTTTATGTATTTTTATCATCCTTTAAAGGAGCTGTATGTAAGAAATCTATTTCAATTAATCATAAAATGGGCCTGATATGTCACTAGACATTAAGAAATCATGTTCATTTCAAATACTTATATCACTGACAACAGTAGTCCGGCCAGGATATTGTCATTTAAAAAGTGGACTTGCAGCCCTCAACTGATGTTGATGTTGTCATCTTGTGTTTTGGCCTGACGCGCCTCCCTCCACCTATCTACCAATCACAAAGTCAGTAGTGTTTCGAGATCCGGGTTGCCAGCTTTGCTCTAAACTACCCTAACTCTAGTCGGATAAAAATGTCTAACGTAGACCTCGTTATAATTCAGAAAATCGTCGTGACAAAGTCCGAAATAAAACCAGAATTTGTATTGGAGATGCTTTTGAGAGATGGAGACGGCTGAAAACGGAGAAGAATTTGAACACAGACACCAACGTTGCTAATTTTCTCCTGGACAGGTAAGATTCATCTATGCTTGGCTAACTTGTACTTGATGTCAATGGACATTTCATATATTCATGACAGTCGAACAAAGTTATGCATGTTCGTGCAAAGTAACGTAACATTAGCTCACATGGACGTATGCTAACATTAGCAATGCATTATAGGAGCCCGTTTCTCTGTCATTATGCTGAGACGCTGAGGAAAACAACATTAGCACGCCCATTATGGCAATTTGAAACGTAATTGAGACAGAAGCCTAACTTTACCTCAGAAAAAATGATTCGTCATTCGTTCTTCACGTACAGTATATCGTGGACTAAGTTACACATGCTGCAAGTTGACCTGTATGACCATTGCTAATGTAATTTAGTTTCTGCTGAATCCTGCAGCTTATCTGGCAACCTGGAGTCAGGGGGTAGAGGGAGGGGATACACCGCTCTACAGTATTTTTAAAGTGATTGCAGTACCAGTTTTGACCACAATCCTACATACGGTTCCTTTAACAACTTGATAACTAGAGGGTTTTCACGACACGTCATCAATCCGGAAGTCGGCCATTTTGGAGGCACTGAATGTAAACAGTGCCATTGAACTGAACGGACTCGCAAATTTGGCTGATTATTGGTTCTGAAAAATGGTCGAGTTTTGGTCTGTACTCATCATTCGCAACGAGAAAAAACATTTCTAGTTCTATAGACTGCCGAAAGTTAAAGAGAAGAGTGCAAAAAACTGATGAAAGATGGCGTTTGTGGTAGAGAGAGGCACAGCATCAGCCACATGTGTAAATGAAGCGTTGACTATGGCTAAAATGTTGACGTAAAATAGTTAACTATGGGTACATTCACACTGTCAGTCCAAATCCGATTATCTTTGTATCCGATTGGAATATGATCTAAAATGATGTCCACACTGCAACTGTTCAGATCCGATTTGTGTGTCCACGCAGCTTTTTGACAATACGGCAATGATGTTGCGTTGATGGAGGGGTTTGCATTTGCAATATAAATGTTTTCTTATTTAAATTATGATATGGTACTTGATACTTATTTACCATATGGAAATGTGTAGCCGCCGCGCTGGACTGCTGCGTCTTGAGGCGGCTGCACAACTGTAGGAGGCTGGTATGCACCAACATGACATCATGACTTTGCGTAAACATACACGCCACTTTCAAGTCAAGTGGCGTGTTATCTATACGCATTTTGAGCTATCCGCGTGTATGTCCACGCCGTCATCTTCCGCGTGTATGTCTACGCCGTTAAATGTCCGAGCGAAACGAAGCAAAATGTAAATCTACATCTGGGGAGCGATATTTTTTTACTAGGATGGTAGGGGAAGACTCATAAATGGTATTAACCCCAGTGACGGGTAGGTTTAGGGACGGGGTTGGGGTAAGTCATATATATTTATATAGAGAGTAATGTAACGTTAAGTCAACGGCGTTGATAAACACGCTGAAAAGCGATTATGCGTGTTGATAGCACGCCAAAAATGGAAATACGAATTGGCGTGTCATACATACGCCATTTCCGCGCCGGTTTCAAAATACTTTTAAAAAATAATAATTTTCTGCTCGTCCGGCACTTTGCAACAACACATCCTTGTTTCGGCTGCAACTTTCAGCATGTTCCCTATAACAACGTCTGATGTTTACATTTTAAGTCACATAAACCATGCGAAAGAGCGTTCAGACTGGTGGATTTCTGGATATGTGA
>JAJAQA010000011.1:41983201-42000701 GCA_021464565.1 Rutilus rutilus | reverse complement strand
AAAGTCAATTTAGCAATTCAATCCAAGTTAAGATTAATTGATTGGTCTGAGTGCCATGTTGTCAAAAAAAAAGAAAGTTTTTGAGGCAGGGAAATTCTTAAAGGTGCTGTATGTAACTTTTCTACTAAAATGAATCCTTTTTTTATTGCCTGTGTGTGAAGGGGTTGTAATCTTAAAATGATCCACTCTGCGGGTTTTGCTATTACCTCGAAAAGCAAGTATTCTTATTTTTATGTGAAGGTGCCGGGTCGGATTTACCGCGGAATCCAGTGACGTGACCAGCACGCGCGCTCCCGAGCCTCTCGCCTCGTCTAGCCTACTGACTGCACTCAACAGCGACGACACTGCAACTTATGACATGGACTATTATGACTTATGCAACTTATGACATGTCTGATAACACTAAGAAACGACCTGCTCCCAGCACAACACAGACTCCAACACAAACATATTGATAAAAAAAAAATTTAAAAAAAGTTTTTTCTGCTGAAGCTCGTAAGGCCAGACGTGAATGAACTTCGGGTGAATAAACACGGCTCAACATCGGCAGGGTATTTGAATCATGGAGAAACCTTATCTACAAACCTAGAATGTACATTTCCTGAAGAAAATGTGAAGTGGTGCTTGCAGTGGCAAAATTCGGCACGGTTGATAGGGTTCCATACTAATGTAAAAAAAAAGTAGCCTATTATTGTAACGTTGCAGTGGGAGTTTACCTGAGTTTCCAGCATGTTGTGTGATGCTTTCTCCGGTGTGTTGCGTCTCAGTCTGAACAGTGCTCGCTCATAAATTCGAGCATGCGCTTGTAAACTTATTGGTTGCAATCTGAAACATCACCGCTAGAGGTCGCTGAAAACTACATACAGCAACTTTAATAGACTTCTCACTCATTTCCTCCACTTCTGCAGTTTTCTTTGTCTAGTTGCATTCACTCATTTCCCGACGTCATCTTCAATGTTCAATTGTCAATACAACTGAAAAATATGAGAGAACATCACATAAGCTGACTTCATAAGTCGATGTTGATTTTCCTCAAATGTTTCCTAAACTCACCATTATACTGATCAGTGTTCACTTTTGTTAGGCACTTGGAACTTCATTTATATCATTATAATTCCCTTCCTATTGAAGCAGTGATGTAACAAGAAATCACAGTTATTTGGTTTCAACAGAAGGGAAGTAGTAAATAGGTTGCTTTTAAAAGTTGACCTATCTTCCAACTAAATCATTATTCATGTTGAATAATATTTTAAAATTTTATTGCTTACACTTGTCATAAACACTTTGTGAAATTTTTAATTGGGTTGATATAATCCATATTTGTGACAGTATCTTGCAGTTGATCATGCTTGTCACACACAGACTTCAACATTCAGAACGCAAAACACAACAACGGTAACAAGAATGGTAGCTATACTCAGCCAAGAGTATCTAAAGCAAATGACCAAGTACTCTCTATACAGTTATTTTTTAGTTACTAGAACTCTTGTGTAATTTAATTATTCTAACTAAGCATTTACTTTACTTTTTTTAAAAAGTAATTCTAACTAACTGTAGTAACGGCACTAGATGCTTATGTCCACAGGGCTGCCCTGTGACGTAAAACTGATCCGCTGATTGTGTGTCACCCAGCTTCTCAGCAGAGAACTGGAGAGTGTGTAGTTAAAGCTTTCTCTCCTGCATATGAGTGGCACAGCCTTCAGCTCTGACTGTCCGTCGCCCGAATACTCCCGATGCCGAATACTGCCCACACCCAAATGCTCCAAACAGCCAAATACTCCCCACGCCCAAATACTCCCAACGCCCAAATACTCCTCACGCCTAAATACTCCCCACGCCCAAATGCTCCACACGGCCAAATACTCCTCACGCCTAAATACTGCCCACACCCAAATGCTCCAAACAGCCAAATACTCCCCACGCCCGAATACTCCCCACGCCCAAATACTCCCCACGCCCGAATACTCCCCACGCCCAAATGCTCCACACGGCCAAATACTCCCCACGCCCGAATGCTCCCAACGCCCAAATACTCCTCACGCCTAAATACTCCCCACGCCCAAATACTCCCCACGCCCGAATACTCCCCACGCCCAAATGCTCCCCACGCCCAAATACTCCCCACGCCCGAATGCTCCCAACGCCCAAATACTCCTCACGCCTAAATACTCCCCACGCCCAAATGCTCCACACGGCCAAATACTCCCCACGCCCGAATGCTCCCAACGCCCAAATACTCCTCACGCCTAAATACTCCCCACGCCCAAATGCTCCACACGGCCAAATACTCCCCACGCCCGAATACTCACAACCCCCAAATACTCCCAACGCCCGAATACTCCCCACGCCCAAATGCTCCACACGGCCAAATACTCCCAACGCCCGAATACTCCCTACACCAGAATACTCCCAACACCTGAATACTCCCAACGCCGGAATACTCCCGATGCCAAATACTGCCCACACCCAAATGCTCCAAACGGCCGAATATTCCCCACGCCCGAATGCTCCAAACAGCCGAATACTCCCCACGCCCAAATGCTCCACACGGCCAAATACTCCCCACGCCCGAATGCTCCCAACGCCCAAATACTCCTCACGCCTAAATACTCCCCACGCCCAAATGCTCCACACGGCCAAATACTCCCCACGCCCGAATACTCACAACCCCCAAATACTCCCAACGCCCGAATACTCCCCACGCCCAAATGCTCCACACGGCCAAATACTCCCAACGCCCGAATACTCCCTACACCAGAATACTCCCAACACCTGAATACTCCCAACGCCGGAATACTCCCGATGCCAAATACTGCCCACACCCAAATGCTCCAAACGCCCGAATACTCCCCACGCCCGAATGCTCCAAACAGCCGAATACTCCCCACGCCCGAATGCTCCAAACAGCCGAATACTCCCCACGCCCAAATGCTCCCCACGCCCAATTACTCCCAACGCCCAAATACTCCCCATGCCCAAATGCTCCAAACGCCCAAATACTCCCCACGCCCGAATGCTCCAAACGGCCGAATACTCCCCACGCCCCAAATACTCCCAACACCCGAATACTCCCAACGCCCAAATACTCCCCATGCCCAAATGCTCCAAACGCCCAAATACTCCCCATGCCCAAATGCTCCAAACGGCCGAATACTCCCCACGCCCGAATGCTCCAAACGGCCGAATACTCCCCACGCCCCAAATACTCCCAACACCCGAATACTCCCCACGCCAGAATGCTCCAAACGGCCGAATACTCCCCACGCCCCAAATACTCCCAACACCCGAATACTCCCCACGCCCCAAATACTCCCAACACCCGAATACTCCCCACGCCAGAATGCTCCAAACGGCCGAATACTCCCCACGCCCCAAATACTCCCAACACCCGAATACTCCCCACGCCCCAAATACTCCCAACACCCGAATACTCCCCACGCCCGAATGCTCCAAACGCCCGAATACTCCCCACGCCCAAATGCTCCAAACGGCCGAATACTCCCCACGACCACATGCTCCCCACGCCCAAATACTCCCCACGCCCGAATGCTCCAAATGGTCGAATACTCCCCACGCCCAAATACTCCCAACGCCCGAATACTCCCCACGCCCCAAATGCTCCAAACGCCCGAATACTCCCCACGCCAGAATGCTCCAAACGGCCGAATACTCCCCACGCCCAAATACTCCCAACACCCGAATACTCCCCACGCCCGAATGCTCCAAACGGCCGAATACTCTCCACGCCCGAATGCTCCAAATGCCCGAATACTCCCCACGCCCAAATGCTCCAAACGGCCGAATACTCCCCACGACCACATGCTCCCCACGCCCAAATACTCCCCACGCCCGAATGCTCCAAATGGTCGAATACTCCCCACGCCCAAATACTCCCAACGCCCGAATACTCCCCACGCCCGAATGCTCCAAACGGCCGAATACTCCCCACGCCCCAAATGCTTCAAACGCCTGAATACTCTCCACGCCCAAATGCTCCCAACGACCGAATACTCCCCACGCCCAAATGCTCCCTAACGTCCGAATACTCCCAACGCCAGAATACTCCCAACGCCAGAATACTCCCAATGCCCAAATACTCCCAATGCCAGAATACTCCCTAACGTCCGAATACTCCCAACGCCAGAATACTCCCCACGCCAGAATACTCCCAGCGCCAGAATACTCCCAGCGCCAGAATACTCCCAACGCCAGAATACTCCCCACGCCAGAATACTCCCAGCGCCAGAATACTCCCAGCGCCAGAATACTCCCAACGCCAGAATACTCCCCACGCCAGAATACTCCCCACGCCAGAATACTCCCCACGCCAGAATACTCCCCACGCCAGAATACTCCCCACGCCAGAATACTCCCAGCGCCAGAATACTCCCAACGCCAGAATACTCCCCACGCCAGAATACTCCCAACGCCAGAATACTCCCAACGCCAGAATACTCCCTAACGTCCGAATACTCCCAACGCCAGAATACTCCCCACGCCAGAATACTCCCAGCGCCAGAATACTCCCAGCGCCAGAATACTCCCAACGCCAGAATACTCCCCACGCCAGAATACTCCCTAACGTCCGAATACTCCAAACGCCAGAATACTCCCTAACGTCCGAATACTCCCAACGCCAGAATACTCCCCACGCCAGAATACTCCCAGCGCCAGAATACTCCCCACGCCAGAATACTCCCAGCGCCAGAATACTCCCAGCGCCAGAATACTCCCAACGCCAGAATACTCCCCACGCCAGAATACTCCCTAACGTCCGAATACTCCCAACGCCAGAATACTCCCTAACGTCCGAATACTCCCAACGCCAGAATACTCCCCACGCCAGAATACTCCCAGCGCCAGAATACTCCCCACGCCAGAATACTCCCTAACGTCCGAATACTCCCAACGCCAGAATACTCCCTAACGTCCGAATACTCCCAACGCCAGAATACTCCCCACGCCAGAATACTCCCAGCGCCAGAATACTCCCCACGCCAGAATACTCCCAGCGCCAGAATACTCCCCACGCCAGAATACTCCCAGCGCCAGAATACTCCCCACGCCAGAATACTCCCTAACGTCCGAATACTCCCAACGCCAGAATACTCCCTAACGTCCGAATACTCCCAACGCCAGAATACTCCCCACGCCAGAATACTCCCAGCGCCAGAATACTCCCCACGCCAGAATACTCCCAGCGCCAGAATACTCCCAGCGCCAGAATACTCCCAGCGCCAGAATACTCCCAACGCCAGAATACTCCCCACGCCAGAATACTCCCTAACGTCCGAATACTCCCAACGCCAGAATACTCCCTAACGTCCGAATACTCCCAGCGCCAGAATACTCCCAGCGCCAGAATACTCCCAGCGCCAGAATACTCCCCACGCCAGAATACTCCCAGCGCCAGAATACTCCCAGCGCCAGAATACTCCCAACGCCAGAATACTCCCCACGCCAGAATACTCCCCACGCCAGAATACTCCCAACGCCAGAATACTCCCCACGCCAGAATACTCCCAGCGCCAGAATACTCCCAACGCCAGAATACTCCCCACGCCAGAATACTCCCTAACGTCCGAATACTCCCAACGCCAGAATACTCCCTAACGTCCGAATACTCCCAACGCCAGAATACTCCCCACGCCAGAATACTCCCAGTGCCAGAATACTCCCAACGCCAGAATACTCCCCACGCCAGAATACTCCCCACGCCAGAATACTCCCAGCGCCAGAATACTCCCAGCGCCAGAATACTCCCAGCGCCAGAATACTCCCAACGCCAGAATACTCCCAGCGCCAGAATACTCCCAGCGCCAGAATACTCCCAACGCCAGAATTCTCCCAACGCCAGAATACTCCCAATGCCCGAATACTCCCAATGCCAGAATACTCCCAGCGCCAGAATACTCCCCACGCCAGAATACTCCCAGCGCCAGAATACTCCCCACGCCAGAATACTCCCCACGCCAGAATACTCCCAACGCCAGAATACTCCCCACGCCAGAATACTCCCCACGCCAGAATACTCCCAGCGCCAGAATACTCCCAACGCCAGAATTCTCCCAACGCCAGAATACTCCCAATGCCCGAATACTCCCAATGCCCGAATACTCCTAGCGCTCGAATACGTATGTCTTTTTAATGTATGTGTGAGAGTGTGAGTGAGCGTGCAACTCTGTGTGTTTCTGTGTGTGTCTGTGAGTGTGTATGCATCTCTGTGTCTGTGAGCGTGTGTGTATGTGCGTGTGTGTGCGTCTCTGTGTGTGTGTGTGTGTGGTATTCAGTGGGTGGCAGGCCTCTCTTCTTCTGCTCTTCACGGGTGGAGTATTATGGCTTTGACCGTAAGAGCAGCTCCAGTGATTCGGCAGAAGAGCGTCAGACGTGCAGCTTCACAAATAAACCTCTGTGTCTGTGGAATCTGTGCAGATGAATGACTGAACATCTACAATATCTCACACTTCTGCTCATCATTAACTGAACTGTTCTACACTGATCACTGCATTATACGAATCTTCTTTAAAGTAAACAGAAGTCAAGATCAGACACTGACCCACCACAGGGTCAAGGGTCAAAGGTCAGAGGTCAAACCGTCACTAATGCAGATTGAGGTCATCAGAACAATTTGTTTTACATTAAACAAACTGCACGTTACACACTCACTGTCAATCAGCAATGACGATGAATATTCAAATCAATGGAACCAATAAGACTGAACTGTGGGCGGAGCTGAAGATCAGTCACGCATCACGATTCTAAAAAACATGTGTGTGTGTGTGTGTTTATGATCTATTTGATGGACAGGTGTCAATCCCCCCCCCACTCCCACTGTAGCTACAATCAGCGTTTCCATGGAAACAAATCATCTGTTTCCGTAACGATTTAACAGCTCACGAGGAGTGACATTAATCCAGACGTTGTTAGTGCCGGTGACGAGACTGTCAGCACACGTCACACACAGCTGAAACAACACACACACACACACACTCCAAACACACTTCAGACGCTTACCGGGAAAATCTCTCATGCTGTTTTTCCCGCATGATGACTTTCAGCACTAATGAGCTCTGATCTGCGGACACACGGATGATGGACAGCTGTAATTACAGTGAGCTGCAGGAAGTTACAGAGTCAAACACACACACACACACACACACAGCGGAAGAGAGCAGTTTACAGTTGGACGGATCTGCTGTCTGTGGAAAACACACACTGCTGCTTTTTGCAGAGCACATTTTGTTTAGAAAGAAGAAAATAAGTTTTCATCAGTTATTTAATGTACGGGTCGCTACATGTATTACAGATTTCTGCTCATTCGAGATCAAACACAGACAGCACTGTAAGTTACATTTGTTTGAATGCAATGCATTAGTGAGAGAGCGACTGCGTGTGAAATGAATAAGTGTTAACCGTTTAAAATGTGCTTTCACCCGATCCAGCCCGATCTCATGAAAGTGTGCATCTATAGCACTAATTTTATTTCTCGTGCCATTTATAAACCAAAAATAGTTTTCGCATTGCATATGATATGCATTTTATGGCATGTAATACGTATGCACTCCACACCCCTAAACCATAGTGTGTATCAATTGCACGCAAAAACTATTTTATTTCTCGTACCATTTACAGTGAGGAAAATAAGTATTTGAACACCCTGCTATTTTGCAAGTTCTCCCACTTAGAAATCATGGAGGGGTCTGAAATGGTCATCGTAGGTGCATGTCCACTGTGAGAGACATAATCTAAAAAAAAATCCAGAAATCACAATATATGATTTTTTAACTATTTATTTGTATGATACAGCTGCAAATAAGTATTTGAACACCTGAGAAAATCAATGTTAATATTTGGTACAGTAGCCTTTGTTTGCAATTACAGAGGTCAAACGTTTCCTGTAGTTTTTCACCAGGTTTGCACACACTGCAGGAGGGATTTTGGCCCACTCCTCCACACAGATCTTCTCTAGATCAGTCAGGTTTCTGGGCTGTCGCTGAGAAACACGGAGTTTGAGCTCCCTCCAAAGATTCTCTATTGGGTTTAGGTCTGGAGACTGGCTAGGCCACGCCAGAACCTTGATATGCTTCTTACAGAGCCACTCCTTGGTTATCCTGGCTGTGTGCTTCGGGTCATTGTCATGTTGGAAGACCCAGCCTCGACCCATATTCAATGCTCTAACTGAGGGAAGGAGGTTGTTCCCCAAAATCTCGCAATACATGGCCCCGGTCATCCTCTCCTTAATACAGTGCAGTCGCCCTGTCCCATGTGCAGAAAAACACCCCCAAAGCATGATGCTACCACCCCCATGCTTCACAGTAGGGATGGTGTTCTTGGGATGGTACTCATCATTCTTCTTCCTCCAAACACGTTTAGTGGAATTATGACCACAAAGTTCTATTTTGGTCTCATCTGACCACATGACTTTCTCCCATGACTCCTCTGGATCATCCAAATGGTCATTGGCAAACTTAAGACGGGCCTTGACATGTGCTGGTTTAAGCCGGGGAACCTTCCGTGCCATGATTTCAAACCATGACGTCTTAGTGTATTACCAACAGTAACCTTGGAAACGGTGGTCCCAGCTCTTTCAGGTCATTGACCAGCTCCTCCCGTGTAGTTCTGGGCTGATTTCTCACCTTTCTTAGGATCATTGAGACCCCACGAGGTGAGATCTTGCATGGAGCCCCAGTCCGAGGGAGATTGACAGTCATGTTTAGCTTCTTCCATTTTCTAATGATTGCTCCAACAGTGGACCTTTTTTCACCAAGCTGCTTGGCAATTTCCCCGTAGCCCTTTCCAGCCTTGTGGAGGTGTACAATTTTGTCTCTAGTGTCTTTGGACAGCTCTTTGGTCTTGGCCATGTTAGTAGTTGGATTCTTACTGATTGTATGGGGTGGACAGGTGTCTTTATGCAGCTAACGACCTCAAACAGGTGCATCTAATTTAGGATAATAAATGGAGTGGAGGTGGACATTTTAAACGCAGACTAACAGGTCTTTGAGGGTCAGAATTCTAGCTGATAGACAGGTGTTCAAATACTTATTTGCAGCTGTATCATACAAATAAATAGTTAAAAAATAATATATTGTGATTTCTGGATTTTTTTTTTAGATTATGTCTCTCACAGTGGACATGCACCTACGATGACAATTTCAGACCCCTCCATGATTTCCAAGTGGGAGAACTTGCAAAATAGCAGGGTGTTCAAATACTTATTTTCCTCACTGTATATGCCAAAAATAGTTTTTGTGTGCTGTATAAATGGCACGAGAAATTAAATTTATGCTATAGATACGCACTTTCATGAGATCGTGTTGCCCGATCATATTCAGTAGAACTATAACCTTCCATAGCCACTCATGTCTATCAGCGTGATCATAACTTTCACATTTTTTCTGATTTGAGTGATCCATCTGTATCATGCTAGCTAAATGTGTTTAACGTGTGAATCCTTACTAAAAATGCAGTTCTGTAATGTACCGTTGGCATGAATTGTACTTGTGATGGAGCGGTAGTGGAGCGTTCTCGGAGCATATATCACATACTCTGATACGGGTGGGCTTAGCATTTTTTTCAGAAGTAATTACAGAAATTAATTACAGCTATGATTACATGCAGATGCAGGTCTTTTTTTAAATATAGGCTAAGTACAATGTAAAAACATGCATGTACACATTAAGTGCATGGTATCAATTGATTATTTAAATGTTATAGTTCAGTATGGAGTGCCTCAAGGCTCAGTGCTGGGACCGTTGCTCTTCACCCTCTACATGCTTCCCTTGAGAGATATCATTACAGAACATGTATTTATATTTCTTCATTACCTAGTAAAGCAGAATAACTTTTAAAATTTTAGTTCATTTGTGCAAATTCAGGTAATATTTTGTTTTGAGGACTGAAAACATTTGTTGTGTGAAACGATAAAAAGTATCATGGCATTTTTATGATCCCATTTATTATTATTAATATTTAGCATATTCTACAAGGTGTATATAAACTTATGACCTCATCTCTGTCTATCTTTCTTTCAAGCTTTTTTACTTTTCAAACAAATTCAAAGTCTGTCTTGATAAACTTAGCTTTTCTAGATAAAAATTACAGTTCTATTCATTTCTGTCCCGTTTGATACCTAAGTTCAATTACTAATCAGTTCTGTGTGTGAGTAGGTATGTGTGACTGTAAGTGTGTGTGTAAATGAGTGTGTGTGTGTGTGTGTTTGTGTGAGTGTGTAAGTGAGTGTGTGTGAGAGAGTGTATGAGTGTGTCTTTGTGTGAGTGTGTGTGTAAGAGAGTGTGTGTGAGTAAATGTGTGTGTGTGTGTGTGTGTGTGTGTGTGTGTGTATATGAGTGTGAGTGTAAATGTGTATATGTGTATGTGTGTGTGTGTGAGAGAGAATCATGCTAACAGCACGTGTCTGAAGCCGCTGACAGATTCACAGCATCGTAACGACGCGTCCCAAAGCAAAACACCATCAACCCGAGCGGCCATTAATCCTGAGGATCGGTCGCACAACCCCACAGAAGAGCACACACACACACACAAACATACACACACAGTGTGAAACTCCACAGCAACACAACGCTGCTACTTACTAACTCAATAAATCAACCACATCAATGACAGATGAATCAATAAACGCAGCTGAAACATTGATTACAGTGTGAGCAGAGAGTCGGTGTGTCCAGCAGGGGTCAGTGTGTCCCTGTGAGTCGGCTCCTATGGAAGATCGTTTCTGACACACAACAACCACACAAGTCAAAATGGTGAGGTAAAAAAAATCTAAATTATGTCATAATTGAAATTGTCATAATTTACTCGTCATAGTTTCTACACTTTTGTCCTAATTATGACTTTTAATGGCATAATTTTGACTTACAATGCCATATTTTTTACTTTTAAGTCAGTTTTGTAGTCAGTATATAATAATAATGGACTTTTTTGTCATAATTTCAACTTTTTGTAAAGTGACTTTTTCAGTTATAATTTAGACTTCTTATGTCATAATTTTCACTTAGTATGTGATGATAGACTTTTTATGTCATAATTATGACATTTAAGTCAATTAAAATTTTTCATTTCATTTTGTCATAATTTTGACTAAGTTATTTTTTTACTTTTTAAGCCTGATTTTTTTTCTTTTAATCAATTTTAACTTAGTATGTCATAATTTCATCTTTTTATATCATAATTACAACTTTTTCATATAAAAATGTACTTTTTACGTCATAATTTTGACTTAATGTCAATTATGACATTTAAGTCAATTGAAATTTTTTATTTCATAATTTCGACATTTTGACTTTTTCAGTCATTTTGATTGCATAATATAGATTTCTGTCAAATAATTAACATTATGTAATAGACTTTTTGTCATAATTATGACATTTTAGTCTATTTAACTTTTTCATTAATTTGACTTTTTAAGCCAGAATTTTGTCATTACGTAAATTTTAACTTGGTATGTCATAATTTCAACTTTTTATATCATAACTGACTTTTTCAGGCATTTTGATTGCATAATTTAGACTTTTTATGTCATAATTTCTACTTATTATTGTCATAATTATGACTTAGTATCACAATGACATTTTTGTCCTAATTAGGGTCCTAATTAATGTGTTGTGTGTCAGAAATGGGCTCCCGTAGCTCTTGCAGAGTTTCACTGATTCCCTGAACGACAGAGGGAAGTGAGGCTTTGGTTTTATTTGTGTCTGAATGAGTTCGAGCTCAACTCACCGCTGCGCTGATCCTTATGAAAATATTTGTGGCACTTTATCAGGCTAAAAATACTGGGCGTGCTTTTCATGATGTCAGCGCGGCTCACAGGAAACTGTGGTGTGTGTGTGTGTGTGTGTGAGTGTGTGTGAGCCGCGGATAAGAGCTGCAGTGTTTCATAACGGATCATCGGTGTGTGTGTGTGTGTGTGTGTGCTGGAATAAACTGCAGCAGAATCTCTTCAAACCAACACGAGTTTAATCATGATTGTGCCAGTGTATTATCTTCCTGGAATATGTTTTTGAAATTCTGTTTAGTATTAAGAACTGTTTTAAAGTAATGAAAACGTATTCATCAATGATGCATTAAATCAATCAAAAGAGACAGTAAAGACATTTATAATGTTACAAAAGATTCTATTTCAAATAAACGCTGTTCTTTTGAACTTTCTATTCAACAAAGAATCCTGAAAAATGAAATATATGACGGTTTCCACAAAAATATGAACTGTTTTCAACATTGAGAATAATAATAATGTTTGTTGAGCATCAAATCCTCATATTAGAGTGATTTGTGAAGGATCATGTGACACTGAAGACTGGAGTAATGATGCTGAACATTCAGCTTTGATCACAGGAATAAATTACACTTTACTGTATATTCACATAGAAAACAGCTGATTTACATTAGAATAATATTTCACTGTTTTTACTGTAATAAATGTGTTTACTGTTTCTTAATCAAATAAATGCAGCCTTGGTGAGCAGAAGAGACTCTTTCATGAACATAAAACATTAAAATTATTTTGAACTGTACTAAAAGCATTTGGACACTTAGAGAGTAAAGCTACAAAAGAATCTACTAATGTATTTGCATTTTGAAACAAAATTTCAATCCAAATAACATTTGTTGTATTTCACAATATGAAATATGTTTGTCAAATGGAAGATAAATGGTGATTTTCTGGTGGTTTTGATAGTGAATGTGATTCAGACAGACACTGAAATCACCAGCTGATTAATAATAATTTAAAGAGCGCTTCGTTAAGAGAAGTGAACGCAGAAGCAACTTGTGTTCATATTTTATCTCTAATGCAACAACATTCAGTCATATTGACTCGAATGCCTTTCCAATAAACATCCCAGAATCAGCTGAAACAAACGTGACCTGAAGTGTTTCCACTAATACTACAAACTCACTGATGCTCCAACAAAGTGTAGATGTACAGAAAGCTTATACATACTGTCTTGTTTTCCAGCACAAATATCTAAACATTCTTAAATCAAGATACATTTACTGGAGAAGAAGCAAAATGAATGAAGTTATTAAAAATGTATAAAAATGTACAAACTTGTCGGCGCCCGAGTTCGAGTCCCGGGTGGTGGACCTTTCCCGATCCCGTCCCCCATCTCTCTCCCACCTCGCTTCCTGTCCACTCTATACTGTCCTGGCACAAATAAAGGTCTTGATGAGCTCTATAATTATATCTATATAATATATATTGTGAAGAAGCAAGCAAGGACAATAGCGAAAATGGCAGATTATGGATATAAATGTTATTTCCATGACAACCTCTACCGCAAACAGTAAGTGACGTTAGTGATTTTATCCACTTCTTGACTGTTAAGGCCATTTATGTTTAAATCAAAAGTTTCTTAGTGAGCTAACAACATTAACGATAATTTACCCTTTGCTGTCGAGATCGAACGCAAGATGCTAGCACAGCAACGTAAACCTTAGCTAACTAGCAATCTCCAAGTAATGAGCATAGATAACTAAATAGTAATAGTATGATGACCTATTTACACGGAGGTTAGTATTATTTCCGGCCTGTCTTGTCATATAAACCTACAAAATACAACTGTAGATAGATCTATGTCAATCCCTTTTGTCGGGTAGTATTATAATTTCATCAACAACACATAACTCAGGAGCTAACTAGGTTAACGGGACCTTCTCCACCACTTAAGTTGGAACGATTGTCATTTGACAAATGCATCTAGTCAATTTGTTAAAATATTTTGTTGTTTGTGAACTGAAGTATGATTATTTTACACGTTTGTATTTCAGAGTACATCACAGCTCCTGCGTACAAATCTGTGAAACAGCCAATCAGAGCAGAGCTCAACATTATTATTCATGACCCCTTCCAAATAAGGTCATGACAGACAAATTTCATTCTAGGGACAAATCTTAGGGTTGTAAATGGACATGTAAAACCGTATCTGGAGAATTTTTGCCCTTACCTAAGCCATATACCTTCTATGTAGATGTCAGAGAACAATTTTAAATATTGTATCAATGCATTCTATGGCACTTTAAGAATGTTTATACTCAGAGAAATTATGACATTGGGACCCGGAAATTGCTGGCCGTTAAGATGGCGCTGGAGGAGTGGAGGACTGGCTGGAGGGGGCAAACACCCTTTCCTCACCTGACGGACCATCGGAATCTCGCCTACATCCGGGGTGCCAAGATGTTAAACTCACGACAGACCCGTTGGGCCCTCTTTTTTAACCGATTATTGCCCAGGTTCTAAAAATCTCAGGCCAGATGCAGAGTTTGAAGCACCTGAGAGGGAGTCCTGTCCAGAAACCATCCTCCCCACATCCAGGGTGGTTGCCCCTCGTGTCTGTCTTTGTTTTCACTGTTTTATGGAAACTCGGCTCTCCTAGTTTATTTGTATTTTGTATCTTTTGTTTCTCTAGTAAAGATTACTTTTATTTTTTGAAGACTCAAGTCTCCTGGCTCTTTTGATCTTCTGCTATTGGGTTTAAGTATTGGGGAGTTAGCCCAGTGAGTAACCACTCGCACTTAAGAGCACCAGAGACCCGGGATCAATCCCCACCAAGGGCAACTTCTTACAGCAAGACTGAACCATGGAAGCAAGCCCAGCAGAAGAGTCTTCACCACTCACTACCGTTGAACACATCCTGACTGCACTCTCCCAGCAAGCCACAACTATTCAGCGACATGATCAGGCTCTGTCTGTGAACCTCCAGTCCCAAACCTCTTCACCCCGGGAACCCCAACGGTCTCCTGGTCCTCTATCCAGATCCACACTGGCTTTCCCTTCTGAGCCCAGATGACCAGTCCCAGAGCGGCTCGACGGCACCCCTGAGAGATGCAGAGGAGTCATTACCCAGTCTACTCTGGCCTTTCAACTTCAACCCAGCAGTTTTCCCACTGAGAACAGTAAGGTTGCCTACATTATCGCGCTCGTCTGGGTCTCCACTTACCATAAACAGTCAACACTTCATTGAGGAGATGAAAAGAGTGTTTCAACATCCAGCCAGTAGGGGAGAGGTGGATCACCGCCTGTTGAATCTCTCTCAAGGGACCCGGAGTGCGGCTGAGTTCGCCATAGAGTTTCGTACTCTCGCAACCGAGAGTGGCTGGGATCAACGAGCCCTAAGAGCGACCTTTCACCATGCTCTGTCCCCCAAGCTTAAGGACGAGTTAGGATCCCGAGACCCCACTCCTGATCTTGAGTCCCTCATTGATGTGGCCATCCGGGTCGACCATCGCCTCAGAGAACACCAGCTGGAGCGACAGCGGGAGACCAGCTTACTTGAGGCCGTCAGTCCTGTTCAATTGTCTCTTCCCCCTGGGGACCTAGAGGAGCCTATGCAGCTGGGGGGAACCCGGATGTCCCAGGCCGAATGCAATCGAAGGATTAGAGAGAGATGCTGCCTCTACTGTGGGAAGCCTGGCCATTTTTGCATGGACTGACCTGAGCTGTCGGGAAAAAACAAGTCTCGTCCTGGAGTAGGGAGGCCGGGGCGATAATAGGAATCATCCCCTGCTCTGCGACCTCGGGCTTGATGATCCAGGCTACTATCACCCAGGGCCAGTGACACCATCAAATATGTGCCTTTGTTGACTCAGGGGTCTCAGGGAGTTTTATGGACTTTAAGATGGCCCAGAGTCTTGCTATTCACCCTGTGACTCTCCAAGACCCCCTCTTAACATTACAGCAGTCGTCGGCAGTCCGTAGGGGTCAGGTCGGGTCACTCAGTGCACTCTGCCTCTTCAGCTACAGGTGGAGGACCACCAGGAATGGATACAGTTTTTCTTATTTCATACCCCTAAACTCCCTATAATCCTTGGTTTCCTATGGTTGACTGCTCACAAACCACATATTGACTGGTCCTGAGGAGTCGTCAGAGAGTGGGGAACCAACTGCCAGGTCTCGAGCACTGCTTTCTGCTGTTACTCTGAGCTACTTAAGAACAACTCCCTCTTTATTCTCAAAGCTGCGTCCACGGAGAACGTGGCCGTTCCCAGGATGGAACCTGTCACTACCAAGTTCCCAACTCACCCTCCCAAGCCACCCCAAGTTCCCCCAGAATACACAGACCTCCTTGAAGTTTTTAGTGAAGTAAACCCCCCCCCCCCCCCCCCCCAATCTATCTATCTAACCAGCTGGAGCTGGTTTCTTCTTTGTTGAAAAGAAGGATGGTAGTCTCCAAACCTGTATCGATTATCATGGGGTTAAATAGCATCACCATCAAGAATCGTTACCCCCTCCCACTTATGACCACAGCTTTCGAGATCCTGCAGGGGGCCACCATCTTTACGAAACTGGACCTATGAAATACATACCATCTGGCCAGGATCCGGGAGGGGGATGAATGGAAGACGGCGTTTAATACCCCGACAGGCCACTACGAGTACCAGGTAATGCCATTCGGCCTAGTTAACGCTCCAGCTGTCTTCCAGGCTTTTATTAATGATGTGCTCCGAGAGATGCTTAATAGTTTTGTGTTTGTTTACTTGGATGATATTCTGATATTCTCCCGCAACCTCGAAGATCATGTTCAGCATGTCAGACAGATCCTTTAAGTACTGGGGAGTTAGCTCAGTGGGTAACCACTCACACTTAGAGCATCAGAGACCTGGGTTCAACCCCCACCAAGGGCAACTTCTTACATAATCATCATGATGGGGATATCACACACACACACACACACACACACACACACACACACACACACACACACACACACACACACGCGCAGCTTGATCTTGTAGTGTGTGTCTGATATTATTACTGATCATCAGCTCACAAATGGGAAGTTTTCCATCATGTTTCTCTCAATTATAGAGCAGCATGAAGACGGGAAACGACAGTAGAAACGTGTGTGAGAGCAAGAGGTTTCCACTGCAGCCGTGATGAATGAGGCTCTGTGTGTGTGTGTGTGTGTGTGTGTGTGTGTGTGAGTGTGTGTGTGTGTGTTTGTGTGTGTTTGAGTGTGTGTGTGTGTGTGTGTGTGTGTGTGTGTGTGTGTGTGAGTGTCTGTGTGTGTGTGGATGCAGAAATTTCACGGAGCACTTTTAATATGTCTATAAATCCTGCCCTGATGTTGTGATGAATCTACAGCGTGCTTTAAAGGGACGCGAGTCTCGCTGTGTTTTGTGTTTGTGAAGTGATTGGTGGCCTGTGTGGTGAAGTCGCCATGTTAGTTATGATTGGCAAAGATGGCAGCGCTGGTTTAACTCACACACACACACACACACACACACACACACACACACACACACACACACACACACACACACACACACACACACACACACACACACACACACACACACACACACTCGTCCTGCCAGCAGCGGTGGGACTTGAGTTCCTGCCCAACTCAAACACATATCAAATAAACATCTCAGAGTAAATATATTAAAAGTGTTCCATTAAATATGAGTGTGATATACAGCGCTTATTAAGAGCTTAATGAACAGAGTTACATTCAAACACACTGTGTTCATTATCGTAAAATAT
>JAJAQA010000011.1:41965701-41973201 GCA_021464565.1 Rutilus rutilus | reverse complement strand
ATTTTGCTATCAGATTAGGTCATGTGATGGACAGCTGTCTCTCCTCAGTCGACTGCTGTTTGGATTTCATGTGATTTCTCATTGTGGTGCTGATATTACAATAACTCAGTTTCATTAATTAATTTGATTAAGTAATTCCATTTTGTAAGATCATTTAGTAAGATCATAAGTAATTCCAAACTTCGCGAGGCAGACGACGACATTATGTGATCAAATACAATAAACTTGTTTTACACAACACTCCACAGCGCCACCCAGTGCATTTAATTATAACTGTGAGTTAGTGCTTGGTTTCACTGCATTTACGGCCAGCAAAGCAACGTAGTAAAATTCGAATAGTATTTTATTTTTCTAATTATAATTACATATCGAATATTCGAATATTTGTGCACACCCCTACCTCAAACTCAGCTTCACCCCCACCGCTAGCTCCGTGTGTCTCGTTGACTCCGCCCTCACCGCTAGCTCCATGTGCCTCGTCGACTCCGACCCCGTTGCTAGCTCCGTGTGTCTTGTCGACTCAGCCCTCACCGCTAGCTCCGTGTCTCGTTGACTGCGCCCTCACCGCTAGCTCCGTGTCGTCGACTCCGCCCCCACCACTAGCTCTATGTGCCTCGTCGACTCCGACCCCATCGCTAGCTCCGTGTGTCTCGTCGACTCCGCCCTCACCGCTAACTCCGTGTCTCATCGACTCCGCCCTCACTGCTAGCTCCATGTGTCTCGTTGACTCCTCCCCGTCGCTAGCTCCGTGTGTCTTGTCGACTCCACCCTCACCGCTAGCTCCGTGTGTCTTGTCGACTCCACCCTCACCGCTAGCTCCGTGTGTCTTGTCGACTCCACCCTCACCGCTAGCTCCGTGTGTCTTGTCGACTCCACCCTCACCGCTAGCTCCGTGTGTCTTGTCAACTCCGCCCGCACTGCTAGCTCCGTGTGTCTCGTTGATTCCTCCCCCGTCGCTAGCTCCATGTGTCTTGTCGACTCCACCCTCACCGCTAGCTCTGTGTGCCTCGTCGACTACGACCCTCACCGCTAGCTCCGTGTGTCTCATTGACTCCTCCCCGGTCGCTAGCTCCGTGTGTCTTGTCGACTCCGCCCGCACTGCTAGCTCCGTGTGTCTCATTGACTCCTCCCCCGTCGCTAGCTCCATGTGTCTTGTCGAATCCACCCTCACCGCTAGCTCCGTGTGCCTCGTCGACTCCGCCCGCACTGCTAGCTCCGTGTCTCGTTGACTCCTCCCCCATCGCTAGCTCCATGTGTCTTGTCGACTCCGACCCTGTTGCTAGCTCCGTGTATCCAAGGTTTTTATTTAACACCGTGGCTAGACTAACAAATAAACAAGCGTCACCTGAACAAAATATCCTGTTACAGTTTAATAGTAATGATTTCATGAAGTTCTTCACTGAGAAAATAGAAAGCATCAGAACCACAATTGTAAACGTTCAATCTTCAATCGCGCCTTAAAATTCAGCCTCAATTAAAACCCCGTAAGAACAATTACAGTGCTTTACAACTATAGAACAAAAAGAGTTAAACTTATCACTTCATCTAAAACAACAACATGTTTATTAGATCCTATACCAACTAAACTACTGAAAGAAGTGTTACCTGTAGTGGAAGAGCCTCTTCTCAATATTATTAACTCGTCTTTATCTTTAGGTCATGTTCCAAGAACATTTAAACTGGCAGTTATAAAACCTCTCATTAAGAAACCACAATTAGACCCAGATAACCTAGCAAATTATAGACCCATTTCAAATCTTCCATTTATGTCTAAAATATTAGGAAAAATTGTGTCCGCTCAACTGGGCTCTTTCTTGCAAGAAAATGACATCTATGAAAAGTTTCAGTCAGGATTCAGGCCGCACCATAGCACTGAAACTGCGCTCGTTAAAATCACAAATTATTTACTTTTAGCTTCTGACCAAGGCTGTATCTCAATACTAGTTTTACTTGATCTTAGTGCTGCGTTCGATACTATAGATCACACGATACTCTTAGATCGACAACAAAATTATACTGGTGTTCAAGGACAAGGATTAAGCTGGTTTAGATCATACTTATCTGACCGCTACCATTTAGTATATTTAAATGGAGAAAAATCGATCATAACTCCAGTAAACTATGGAGTGCCGCAGGGATCTGTGTTAGGCCCTCTGTTATTCTCAATATATATGCTGCCACTTGGAAATATTATAAGGAAACATGGAATTAGTTTCCATTGTTATGCTGATGATACTCAAATATATATTTCATCACGGCCGGATGAAAACGCTAAATTATCCAAATTGACAGAGTGTGTTAAAGATACATGACGCGTAATTTTCTTTTATTAAATCCAGTCAAGTCAGAGGTACTAATCATCGGTTCAAAAAACCGCCCACAAAACCTCTCGCAATACAACTTTAATATAGTAGGATGTCCTGTTACTTTATCCTCTACAGTAAAAGACCTGGGTGTTATACTCGATTGCAACCTGTCTTTTGAAAATCATATTTCATATGTTACAAAAACAGCCTTTTTCCACCTTAGAAACATTGCTAAGCTACGTAATATGCTATCAGTTTCTGATGCAGAAAAGTTAGTTCATGCATTCATGACCTCGAGACTAGATTACTGTAATGCTTTATTAGCCGGTTGTCCTGCATCCTCAATAAACAAGCTACAGTTAGTCCAAAATGCAGCCGCTAGAGTTCTTACTATATCAAGAAAATATGATCATATAACACAGATTTTATCATCACTGCATTGGTTACCTATAAAGTTCCGTATTATTTACAAGGTATTGCTACTGACTTATAAAGCCCTAAACGGCTTAGCTCCAGTCTATTTAACGGATCTTCTATCGCCCTATAATCCATCGCGCTCTTTAAGATCACTAAATTCAAGGCTTTTGGTCATACCTAGGATATCCAGATCCACCAAAGGAGGGAGAGCATTTTCACATTTAGCTCCAAAACTCTGGAATAGCCTTCCTGATACTGTTCGTTGCTCAGACTCGCTCTCCCAGTTTAAAACTAGATTAAAGACGCATCTCTTCAGCCAGGCATTCATATAATATTTTAATCTTACAGTTCAAATTACAATCTGGCCTCTAGTTCATAAACGCCAGAGGAGAACTGGCCCCCGACTGAGCCTGGATTCTCCCAAGGTTTTTTTTTTCTCCATTAGGTCACTTGATGGAGTTTTTCGGTTCCTTGCCACTGTTGCCTTTGGCTTGCTCAGTTGGGGATATTTTGGGGATATTTAATTTTATCAATCAATAAATTCCACTAGAAACAAACCTTGTTGTATTATTTTAATTTAATACTGTAAAGCTGCTTTGATACAATCTGTATTGTGAAAAGCGCTATACAAATATACTTGACTTGACTCCACCCTCCCCGCTAGCTCCGTGTGTCTCGTCGACTCCGCGCCCACCGCTAGCTCTGTGTGTTTTGTCTCGTCTCGTTGTGTCCTTGTCTCGTCTCCGTGTGTCCCGCCCTCACCGCTAGCTCCGCGTGTCTCGTCAACTCCGCCCCCGTTGCTAGCTCCGTGTGTCTCGTCGACTCTGCGCCCACCGCTAGCTCCGTGTGTCCCGTCGACTCTACCCCCACTGCTAGCTCCGTGTGTCTCGTCGACTCCGCCCCCGTCACTAGCTCCGTGTGTCTCGTCGACTCCGCCCCCGTCGCTAGCTCCGCGTGTCTCGTCGACTCCGCCCCCGTAGCTAGCTCCGTGTGTCTCGTCGACTCTGCGCCCACCGCTAGCTCCGTGTGTCTCGTCGACTCCGCCCCCGTCGCTAGCTCCGTGTGTCTCGTCGACTCCGCCCCCGTCGCTAGCTCCGTGTGTCTCGTCGACTCTGCCCCCACTGCTAGCTCCTCCCACCGTCAGCTCCACCCTGGCTCCTCCCACTGTCAGCTGACTCCTCCTCTTCTCTTCCATCCCCCGCTCCTCGCTCGCCCCCCTCAGGTGTACTGCAGCTACTGTAACCGTTTCATTCTGTTTTGGTTTTGTTTGCCTGTGTTCCTGATCATTAGTTAACGCGTTCACACCTGTTCTGTTTCACCCTGATTATGTTCCTGTTATTGAATCCCTGTTTCCTCAGTGTTCCTCAGTGTAATCTCCTGAGTGTTGTGACTGACCCAACTAAAGACTCTTTTGCCACTATTCCTTTGTGTGCTTTCTCTCCAGCCACTGCACACTGCAGAATAACACTTCAGCTTTAGTAACACATCCACACAGTGAGTGTGTGTAAGAGTGTGTGTTTGTGTGTGTGTGTGAGAGAGAGAGAGAGAGAGAGAGAGTGTGTGCATGTGTGTGTGTGTGAGAGAGAGAGAGAGAGAGAGAGAGAGAGTGTGTGTGTGTGTGTGTGTGTGTGTGTGTGTGTGTGTGTGTGTGTGTGTGTGTGTGTGTATGTGTGAGAGAGTGTGTGTGTGTGAGAGAGAGAGAGAGTGTGTGCGTGTGTGTGTGTGAGAGAGAGAGTGTGTGTGTGTGTGTGAGAGAGAGACAGAGAGAGTGTGTGTGTGTGTGTGTGAGAGAGAGAGAGTGTGTGTGTGTGTGTGAGTGCCAGCTCGACTCTTAAAGATGTATTTAACGGAGCTCCTGCAGTTGCTGCTGCTTGAATGAGCTCTTTATTAGTCAAAATAGATTATGTAAAATAAATTACAGAGCACTTTGGTAGAGTAAACAGAGCAAGAGTTTGTGTGGAACAGACGAACACACACACACACACACCACCAGACACACACGTGAGCACATGACCACTTCACATGAGGAATACACTAGACATCAAATCATCATATTAGAGTGATTTCTGAAGGATCATGTGACACTGAAGACTGGAGTAATGATGCTGAACATTCAGCTTTGATCACAGGAATAAATTACACTTTACTATATATTCACATAGAAAACAGCTGATTTAAAATTTTCATAATATTTAACAATATTATTGTTTGTTTTTTATGTGTGTGCGTGGTATTTTTAATCAAATAAATGCAGCCTTGGTGAGCAGAAGTGACTCTTTTAAAAACATAAAAAATCTCACCGATCCAAAACTTTTGACTGGCAGGATATATATATATTATTGAGATACTATTTTAGTTTTATTAATATTTTGAATTAATTTTATTTTTAATATTTTCCATTTCAGGTACTTAAAGTTTGATGTATACCTATATAGAATAGAGTTATATATATGTAATGATAGTGTATATATGTGAGAGTGTAATAGAGCGGTGAGCGCGCTGTAATGACGGGCGTAGATGTGATGCAGGGCTCGTCTCCTGCCGCTCGGGTATTTTTATTTTTAAACATGTGGTCAACATTCCACTGGTTCCATTTCCCGGAACCTTTATTAGAGCTGGACTCACATTGGCTCAGGACGTCTGTGTGTGTGTGTGTGTGTGTGTGTGTGTGTGTTTATGGGTGATAATACACACCATACGTTTGACTGCACATTCTGCTTTAAAGCGGCACGTCTTTGCATAACAACTCTGATCGTTCGGCTCTATCAGGCGGTTTTGCTCATGATTGTGTTTTGCAGAATGGTTAATTCAGCTATTAGTGCTGCTGAATGGATCAGTGTGTGTGTGTGTGTGTGTGTGTGTGTGTGTGTGTGTGAGAGAGAGAGAGAGAGAGAGTGTGCAGTGACAGACTACTCTCAGTTCTCATGCTGGCAAATGAAATGAACCGTAATGATCTTAAGAACACACACACACACACACACACACACACACACACACACACACACACAGAGAACGGTTTCACTAATGTGTTGATCTCTGACGAGAACATTTAACACATAAAAGTCTAAACATTGCAAAAACTATTTTCTAATAAAGTGTATTTGTCTAATTTTGACTCGAGGTGTTTCTGAAGTGTATCTTCTGCCAGTGGAGTCATAAAAATAATGTTGTTTTCCTCTGAATTAAGGTCATTTTTCTGACTCTGTTCTTGTTTTAAACACAAACTCAAAAGTCTCAATATCTTCAGTCATGCTTCTTCTTCAGTAAATGTATCTTGATTTAAAGATGTTTAGATATTTGTGCTGGAAAACGAGATAAAATAAGTTTGACAATCATTTCGAACACTACAGGTTTGTGTAAAGTGACAGTTTGAAAAATGTACATTCATTTATTTAAGGTTTAAAAAGTTAAACTTTAAATACAATGTAGACGTCAAATTCTTCATCACATTCCCTTTTTTTCCATCTAATGTTTCCCTTGGGAAACCCTCAGAGGGTGTTGATGACATCATCATGCAGTCTGAGTGTGTGCAGCCGAAGCTCCTCCCACTGCCAACATAAGCCCCACCCACTGTCAACATAAGCCCCTCCCACTGCCGACCGAAGCTCCTCCCACAGTGCGGCGCGTTTGACGTTTCCGTGATTAAACGCAGGTTTGTCTGAGAGAAACAAATGCGTTTCGAAAGAGAAACAAAGACACACTCTGACTCAGGGACTTTCTGTGTGTGTGTGTGTGTGTGTCTCAGGGGCCCCTGTGAAACACACACACACACACACACAGGGATCTGTTTGACTGCAGTGTGTCGCGCTGATGTTTATTTGTGGAATGTTTTCTGACACTTACTTACACAATTACCGTCCTACTGCAGGACCCTTCAGACACCCAAAGAAAACACACACACACACACACACACACACACACACACACTCACTCACTCACACGCACACATACACACACACACTCTCTCTCTCTCTCACACACACACACACACACACACACACACACACACACACACACACGCAAGGGCACACACACACACACACACACACACACACACACAATAGGGATGTTTAATAGGGAACAGGAACATTGGATACTCAGAGACTGCATGACCTTACAATGTTGAGCTTTTAAAACGGCTTCTAACTTTCTGAAGCCAACATAAACTAGCTAAGCTTTTCTCAACATAAAGTTAGTCTTTAACTGGTCCTGCTCACAGTCTCTCGGTCCGTCAGTACACACACACACACACACACACACACACACACACACACACACACACACACACACACACACACACACAGCCGCTGTGCAGATGTTCAGACTCCTGAATGCGCATCTGAAGATCCCGCTATTAACCCCTGCAACCCGTCAAGGATACACACGTGACACGCAACACGGCCTTGTGCACATGTGTGTGTGTGTGTGTGTGTGTGTGTGTGTGTGTGTGTGTGTGTGCACCAGGTGTTTCTTAATAAATGTCGTGTTTATATCCAGCTCATTTATGTGATCACGTTTAACAAGCTGCTGCCAAACGCTGAACAAAGCGAGGTCATGACCTCTGACCTCTACATGTCACAGAGCATCTCTTCAGTTTCACTCGATGCTCAGCGTTCACGATCCACTGTTGGACTAGCAGAACTATCACACACACACACACACACACACACACATACACATAGTGGTTTAGAAACATCAACATTATCTACATTAGAAAGCAGAGGCCAGAAACTGTGTGTGTGTGTGTGTGTGTGTGTGTGTGTGTGTGTGTGTGTGT
>JAJAQA010000011.1:41958201-41960701 GCA_021464565.1 Rutilus rutilus | reverse complement strand
CGACACACAATACAGGGAAAACTATTCTCCCGCTCGCATTAGAAGCTCAGAGGCGTTAAAGCCTGACAGGCACACAAAGACGAAATATGTGTGTGTGTGTGTGTGTGTGTGTGTGGCTCCGGTTTCACCTGACATTCTCCCCACACACACCTGACATTCTCCCCACACACACCTGAGATTCTCCACACACACACACCTGAGAGCGCTGGCTTCGGATCCGTGCCACTATTGTCCTCGAGGAGAGGGGGAAGATCGGGATGAAAAGACGAGTGAATAAATAAATAAACAAATGAAGAAGGAGAAGAAGAGCCGCAGATAGTGTGTCCACACACACCCTGAATATCTGAGCACATAATCGGTGCGGTTAATTGGTTGCGAGGCATTAAAGTGTGAGTGTGTGTGTGTCAGAATGTAAGCAGGGCTGTAAGTGTGTGTCTCTGGCCACTTACGGATGATGACAGATGGGGTGTGTGTGTGTGTGTGTGTGCAGGTGTCAGGTGAGCGTGTCTGTTCTCTTTCTCTCGCTCAGGGATCAGGTTCTTCTGGCTGAGAAGAAGCTCATCACACATCGGCTCTTCTCTGTCACGACGCTCAATTATTTAAACATATGATCAGACAAAACTCAAAATTCACATATCATATCCTCACACACCAAAGGTCAAGAGTTTGGACGCAACATTTGAAGCGGATTAAAACCTTTCATCAAAGGTATACATGAATTTTGAACAATACCCGTTCTTGTCTTAGGACAACTTTGATGAACTTTTCTGATCCACTTCAAATGTTGGCTACTGTATTAACATGGAAACACTGGGGAAAGTGGAGGTCTGTGAATGATGTGACACAAATTTGAGCTGTATATGATATATTTCTAGTGTATGATTGTAAATGAACAGTTCACCAAAAGAAAATCTGTAGCTCTCCAATCTAAATTGTATATTAAAGTGCCCTATTATGGCTTTTCTTTCATGCAGTGTGTGATGTAGCTGTGTGTGACTGTAAACCGTCTGCAAAGTTGTAAAGCTGAAAATGCATCATAAATAAAGCTATTTTATCTCAAAAGAAAGAGTCGACTCTGAATCGCTCGAACGAGTCGTTTGGAGTTCAAATCTATTTTTGTGAAGTGCTCACGTCACGACTTACTACATTTGCATAATGCCCGTCTCCATCTTGCTGTCGCTCGTTCGTGTGGATATCATGTCGTCGAGTAGCTGTGCTCATCTGTGAAAGTAAACTCGGTTTATAATCACTTCCAAAGGATGAGGCTGTGAAGAATCAGTGGTTAACGTTCATGTTTTCCACGATACCACAGCAGTGTAATCCCAAACTTTTGCTGTGTTCCCTTCCTTTTCCTGACGACTGCTTCCCGAATCTCTGAGTTCAACACGGGAATCGCAAAACGCCTGGTCTAGAAAGGCAGGTCAGTACTCAGTTTATTTGGACCAACTTGCTCCTCAGAATCACAACCTGTAAGTATGATTAATTATTGATGTATATATTTTCTACCAGGTATATGGTAAATAAATACGTAGTTTTGTGTTTTATATTGTGTAAGTTTCCGGCGAACTCACGTTATCACTGTCTTACTGAAGTACTTCTGCTGATCAGCTGTGGGCCACTGTTAGCTGAAACTGATCGTCTGTCGTTCTCACTACTTTGAGTAAAGATAAACGTTTGTGTTACATCAGTCATTCACGCTAGAGCTCGGCTAATGTGTGCACTGTTATTGATACAGTTATTGATACAGTTATTGATACAGTTATTGATACAGTTCCAACATGTGCACCGCAATAAATTAGAAATATAATTGGCCAATCAGAGAAGAGTAGACCAATCAGAGAAGAGTAGACCAATCAGAGAAGAGTAGACCAATCACAACAGACTGAGCCGTCTGGCCAATCAGAGAAGAGTAGACCAATCACAACAGACTGAGCCGTCTGGCCAATCAGAGAAGAGTAGACCAATCGCAACAGACTGAGCTGTCTGGCCAATCAGAGAAGAGTAGACCAATCACAGCAGACTGAGCCGTCTGGCCAATCAGAGAAGAGTAGACCAATCACAACAGACTGAGCCGTCTGGCCAATCAGAGAAGAGTAGACCAATCGCAACAGACTGAGCTGTCTGGCCAATCAGAGAAGAGTAGACCAATCGCAACAGACTGAGCTGTCTGGCCAATCAGAGAAGAGTAGACCAATCACAGCAGACTGAGCTGTCTGGCCAATCAGAGAAGAGTAGACCAATCACAGCAGACTGAGCTGTCTGGCCAATCAGAGAAGAGTAGACCAATCACAGCAGACTGAGCTGTCTGGCCAATCAGAGAAGAGTAGACCAATCACACGGAAAGGAGGGGTTTAGAGAGATTGATTCATCTGACGAGTCGTTGGAGAATCATTGAAGAATGTGGTGATGTGAAGGTATATTATGAGAAAATGAAAGTGTGTGTGTGTGTGAGAGAGAGTTAGTGTGTGAGTGTGTGTGTGAGTGTGTGTGTGTGTGTGTG
>JAJAQA010000011.1:41935701-41955701 GCA_021464565.1 Rutilus rutilus | reverse complement strand
TCACAGGAAACATTCTGCATTTTTACATTTAATAAAAAACACTGCTTAGTATGTTTTTAAAGCCATTTGAAAAATGAGGACACCCAAAATGTCCTCATAAATCACCTATTTTCCCGAGTGTCCTCATTTGCAGGTGTGTTATCATAAAAATGTCCTCAGTTGTCATGAAAACAAGTACACACTAACCCTACCCCTAAACCGACCCATCACACACACACACACACAGCATCTCATACACACTCCCACACACACACACACACTAACCCTACCCCTAAACCTGCCCATCACACACACACACACACACACACACTAACCCTACCCCTAAACCTGCCCATCACACACACACTAACCCTACCCCTAAACCTGCCCATCACACACACACACACACACACACACACACACACACACACACACACACACACACACACACACACACACACACACACTAACCCTACCCCTTAACCTGCCCATCACACACACACACACACACACACACACACACACACACACACACTAACCCTACCCCTAAACCTGCCCATCACACACACACACACACACACACACACACACACACACTAACCCTACCCCTTAACCTGCCCATCACACACACACACACACACACACACACACACACACACACACACACACACACACACACACACACACACACACACACACACACACACTAACCCTACCCCTAAACCTGCCCATCACACACACACACACACACACACACTAACCCTACCCCTAAACCTGCCCATCACACACACACACACACACACACACACACACACTAACCCTACCCCTAAACCTGCCCATCACACACACACACACACACACACACACTAACCCTACCCCTAAACCTGCCCATCACACACACACACACACACACACACACACACTAACCCTACCCCTTAACCTGCCCATCACACACACACACACACACACACACACACACACACACACACACACACACACACTAACCCTACCCCTTAACCTGCCCATCACAGAAAACTTTCTGCATTTTTACATTTCCAAATAAACTCATTCTGTGTGATTTATAAGCTTGTTTACCCATGAGGACCTCAGTTTAGGTCCCCACTGTGACACGAGTCCCCATGAGTCTGTGTGCATTCAGGTTGAAGTCCCCACCGGGATAGAAAAACATGAACACACACACACACACACACACACACACCTCCTCTTTCCCTCAAACACACACACACACACACACACACACACACCTCCTCTTTCCCTAAAACGCGTTTACACCTCCGGAACACCAGTGTGATTAACTGGAGAGTAGGGTTGTAACGGTATGAGATTTTCACGGTATGATAATCGTCTCAGAAAATATCACGGTTTCATGATATACGGTATTAAACAATCATTATTATTATTTTAATCATCTGCTACAATGGCTCTTAAATGAATGAAAACAGATAGGGTTTTTTGGTTGAACATATGGTTTATTAAAACAAACTTTTTTGTATGAGTCTACCTTTTGAAAAAATAAGAAAGAAAAAATTAATTCCCAATTGAACAAACATATCTAATCAATTGAATTCATAAAACCTTAACTTATTTTTATTCTTAATTTATTAATTATTATTTCAGATAATTATAAGATAGTAGAGTCTTATAAAATGTATTTCCTCAGAAATTCTGGGTAACTTGTCTGATATAATTTGTCTGGATTCTATGATTTAATACAAATATATTATTGAAAATGCAATCAGATGAAATGTAACAACTTTTGTTTGTCTGGATAGGTTTACTAAATTAAAACAGACAAAAAACTATATTTCTTAATGTTTAAATAAACTTTATTATTGTTGTTGTTATAACTAAGCTATATTCTATTGTACAATAGTAACATTTCTTTAAGCTAAATCGAACTTTTATTTTGACAGGTTGTACTAAACACCTATGAGTTTCAGTCAGAGTGTATTTGATGATGATTCTTTTAAATAAAAGCAGAGCAGCTCTGGATATGTTCATGTGTTCACGTCCTCATAACACCATGAGCGTCAGCGTCACACATACTTGAGTAGGCCTATGTACTAGGCGAAATGGCGCTGCTCATTCACACAGAACAAGCAGAATATAGTTTTACAGTATAGCATTGTTTTCCACTGTATATTAATAGACACACTCATAGCGATTTGGATTAATTTACCATTTAGAAATTTAAATATGTTCGACATATTTCCTCCTTTTGCAGCCACTCTTCGTCAATTTTTCTAGACACAACTGACCTGTTGAAGTTTCCGAATGCCTTCCTACAGTTGCTTAATAAAAGCGGGCTTCCCACACAAACAAACGTACATGTCTCATTAGTATGAGAAAAAAAACAAACAGATTTTAACTGTCGGTCTCGGGTCGAGCTCGGACATATCTTTATGCCTGTCGGACTCGGGTCGGGTTCGGTTACTGCTCTGTCGGACGCGGGCCGGGCTCGGACAGAAAAATTCCCGATCAGCACTCTAAACTGGATATCCATCTTCGAGGAAAATCCCGCGTTCGTTTTTCAGATGACAAAAGTGTTTGTTTTCGGCGGGGGAAAACGAGATTAGAATTCGCAGCCTCTGTCTGCTGCACATGTATTGGGTGGAGTCTAAGCAGTCAAGTGAAAAGAAGTTGCATATGCGCAGATGAGATCTGGTTTAATTAATTTATTTTTTTTCAAAACCGTGGATTAGCAAATGTTTATGATATGATAATCGTACATGCCAATATCGTGATAAATCGCCATACCGGTATACCGTTACAACCCTACTGGAGAGTGACTCTGTGTCTCAGATGTTTCTCTTAAAAGACCACAGTAATCTCACACACACACACACACACACACACACACACACACACACACACACACACACACACACACACACTGTGTTATCCTCAGTAATCTCACAAATGCTCAGATTTGTCAAGAAACCAAAGTCTGTATTTGTCACTTGTTTTAAGCACAAACTAATTTCTTTCATTACACCGGTCTTCATATCTTCGGTCATGAACTTCAGTTTCTTCTCCAGTAACTGTGTCTGGATATAGGAATGTTTAGATATTAGTTCTGGAGAACGAGATGAAAACACTTCTGTGCAGTGAACACGAAACAGCGTTTGCTTCCATAATCTGATCATTTTCAAGAGCAAAATGTGCCCTGACGTCGCTCAAAAGGAGAGTGTTTCTGCTCCAGAATCCCGTCACTGATGAAGCGCTCTCAGGAACACCAGGAACAGGAGGAACACCAGGAACACCAGGAACAGGAGGAACACCAGGAACACCAGGAACAGGAGGAACACCAGGAACACTAGGAACACCAGGAACAGGAGGAACACCAGGAACAGGAGGAACACCAGGAACACCAGGAACAGGAGGAACACCAGGAACACCAGGAACAGGAGGAACACCAGGAACAGGAGGAACACCAGGAACAGGAGGAACACCAGGAACAGGAGGAACACCAGGAACACTAGGAACACCAGGAACAGGAGGAACACCAGGAACAGGAGGAACACCAGGAACAGGAGGAACACCAGGAACACCAGGAACAGGAGGAACACCAGGAACAGGAGGAACACCAGGAACAGGAGGAACACCAGGAACAGGAGGAACACCAGGAACAGGAGGAACACCAGGAACAGGAGGAACACCAGGAACAGGAGGAACACCAGGAACAGGAGTTAGGGATGTAAATAAAGTCGATGTTGATTTCATGTTGACTTTAAACTCATCGGAGAACTCGATAATAAGAGTAATGATCTTTGACAGAGCAAACTCTGAGCCGTAAGAGTTCCTCTGGGAGCCGTCACACACTCCCGACTGTAGGAGAACCTTCAGGAACACGAAGAAATCACAATAAAGCTGACGTGTGTGTGTGTGTGTGTGTGTTCGGGCAATGTGGCCTGTGTCACTGCGCTGGGTGGAAAAACACAAATCTCTTAACAAACACTCAAACACGGCTCCAGCGAACACACACAAACACACACACACACCCACATACACACTCTCACTCTTTCTCTTTCTCTCTCTCACACACACATACACACACTCACTCTTTCTCTCTCTCTCTCTCTCTCTCTCTCTCTCACACACACACACACACACACACACACACACACACACACACACACACACACACACACTCACTTTTTCTCTCTCTCTCTCTCTCTCTCTCTCTCTCTCTCTCTCTCACACACACTCTGGATCCCATCAGACGGAAAAACAACTCCTAAATCAAACCCGGACGATCATCATGGCTGTTCACACACGCTTTCCACTTACTGAGGTCTTCAGGGCAGACGTCACCGAACTCTCTCACACACACACACACACACACACACACACACACACACACACACACACACACACACACACAGAAACGTGATCTGGACTCGTTCGGGCTCCTGGGAGCCTCAGTGTTGGGGGCCGAGAAAAGCGCTTATCCAGAACTCACATTTGTCATTCCTTCTCATTCACACTGTCACTGACAAACATGTGAAACTGGACGAAATCATGATGTTCTTCCTCAGAGTCTCTGACTCGTTTTCCAGCACAAGTATATAAACATTCTTAAATCAAGATACATTTACTGGAGAAGAGGCATGACTGAAGATATGAAGACTTGTTTTCTTCACTGCCGTTCGTAAATCCTCTCCCGTGGCCTCATGGGATAGTAAAGTGTCCATCAAACGCACACTTCAGAGGAGGGTCTGTGTTCATGTGTATCAGTGTATTGGATCCGTGCAGCTCTTAAAGGGACAGCAGCCTAATATTCCTGCTCTATAATAACACTAATATTCCTGATGCCGTCTCTATAATAACACGGTAACACTTTACAATAAGGTTCATTAGTTAACATTAATGTATTAACTAACATGAACTAATAATGAGCAATACATTTGTTACAGTATTTATTTAATCTTTGTTAATGTTAGTTAATAAAAATACAGCTGTTCATAGTTTGTTCATGTTAGTTCACAATGCATTAACTAATGTTAACAAATACAACCTTAATACAACATTTTAATAATGTATTAGTAAATGTTGAAATTAATATTAACTAAGATAAGTAGTATTGTTCATTCTTAGTTCATGTTAACTAATGAACCTTATTGTAACGTGTTTCCAATAACACTAATCAAACAACAACACAGAGAAAATTCCCTCGTTGAGGCCCGGGGAATGGAGACTCCACCCCGAGACGGTGGAGTTATTATGGAGGAAGTTCGGCCAATCGGAAGTGGATCTGTTCGCCTCTCACGAGAACACCCTGTAGCTCAAACAGTAGAGCGTTGGCGCTTGCAATGCCAAGGTTATGGGTTCGATTCCCAGGGAAAGCAAGAACTGATAAGAATGTAAATGTGAACCTTGAAAAATGTAATGTAAGTCGCTTTGGATAAAAGCGTCTGCCAAATGCGTATATGTAAATGTAAATGTAAACACCCACTGCCCGCTCTGGTTCTCCCTCACTCATCCAGCTCCCTTAGGACTGGATGCCATGGTACAGACATACGCATTCCCCTGATCGCTTTGCTCCCAGGGGTTCTAGAGAGGGTAAGGAGGTACGGAACCAGCTTGCTCTTATTAGCCCCGTACTGGCCGGCCCGAGTATGGTTTTCGTACATCATAACTCTACTTGCAGGCCCTCCGTGGCAAATCCCGATCAGGAGGGACCTTCTTTCTCAGGCCGAGGGCACAATACATCACCCTCGGCCGGAGCTGTGGAAGCTGTGGGTCTGACCCCTGAGGGGGACCAACTCGTAAATGCTGGTCTCTCAACTGAGGTTGCTGAGACCATCCTAAACTCTAGAGCCCCCTCCACGAGGAAACGGTATGCATTAAAATGGAATGTATTCAACTTATGGTGCAGAGAACATCAGTTGGACCCAGTTAACTGCCCAGTGGCTTCAGTGCTGGAGTTCCTCCAGAGTCGCTTCTCTGATGGGCTCTCCCCGTCTACGCTTAAGGTCTATGTGGCGGCCCTAGCTGCCTTCCACACGCCTCTAAGGGTGGGCCCCTTGGGGAGACACCCACTTATAGTACGTTTTCTTCGTGGAGCTAGGAGGATGAGGCCTGTCGTCCAGTCCTAGTTCCCCACGTGGGACCTGGCAGTGGTTCTTGAGGGGTTATCCCTTGGCACCCTTCGAACCATTGGACGAGGTGTCTGAGAATGTTTTATCTTTTAAGATAGCCTTCCTGCTCGCTATTACTTCCCTAAAAAAGAGTTGGCGACCTGCGGGCACTATCTGTTGCTCACTCTTGCCTCGAGTTCACTCCCAGTAGAGTAAGAGCCATTCTCCACCCCAGACCTGGCTATGTGCCTAAGGTGCCCGCAAATGTGGCACGGTCTGTAATTCTTCAGGCACTCCATCCTCCACCGCATGTGTCGGATGAACAAGCGAAGCTACATATTATGCCCGGTCCGAGCCCTTGAGGTCTATGTTCGAAGAACCTCGGGCTGGAGGAAGTCGGATCAGTTACTTGTGTGTTTTGGGTCACCTAAGAAGAGTTCCCCTGTTTCTAAGCAAACTATCAGCAGGTGGATAGTAGAGGCTATTTCTTCAACGTACGAGGCACGCAATTTGCCTTCGCCTCTCCTGATAAGAGCCCACTCAACTAGAGGAGTGGCATCCTCTAACGCCCTGCTAACAGGGGTTTCCCTTCAAGAGGTCTGTGATGCTGTTGGCTGGGCCTCCCCACACACCTTCATGAGACATTACAGTCTGGATCTGCCCTCTACACCGGGTTCACAAGTTCTCTCGTCTTGAGTGTGCCAGATTGCTTCACACCAGGGCGTTTATCTCTCAGTGTGGCGCAGTGGGCATTTCGTTCCCCAATGTGTCGATTCTCGACGCAGCGCGAGTTCCCTCGAAAGGGAACGTCTCGGGTTACGACTGAGAAGGGAACGAGATGCTGCGTCCCTCGGCCACACTTTGCGCGCCCCTGAGAACGACTTGCTTCGACCAATCAGAAGCTGATGCGGTTATGTTCCGGCGTCCTTTTATAGCTTCCTCATCACCGTCACATGCGACGTCATGACGCAACACCAATCAAGATTGGACTAGTTCTATACAGACTTCAGACACGTCACGCTGAAGGCGTTCCCCAATGTGTCGATTCTCGACGCAGCGTCTCGTTCCCTTCTCAGGGAACAAGGGTTACAGTCGTAACCCGAGACGTTTTCCTTATTGGAATCGAAATTAGGAATCGATAAGAATCAGAATCAGAATCGTTCATTTTCAAACAACCCTCATAAAGCAGCTCATTAGTGTGAGTGCTTGTGTGTGTGTGTGTGTGTGCGTGTGCATGAGTGAGTGAGTGAGTGTGTGAATGTGAGTGTGTGTGTTTGTGTGAGAGAGTGTGTGTGTGTGTGTGTGTGTGTGTGAGTGAGTGTGTGTGAATGTGAGAGAGTGTGTGTGAGTTCAGAACCTCGTCAGAAGCAGCAGGAACACTGTGAATTCAGACACACTTCTTTAGTCACACACTGTTTAAGTGTGTGATTTGGGATGACGCTCTTGCTGTTTCGCACACCTCAGATGTGGAAGTATAAGGAATAAAAGTGTAGTGTGGCGGCCCTTAAGAAAATAATTTTTGATGTACATCTGCAACCACTGCAAATATAATATCTGATTCCTGACCACAGCACACGACCTGAAACCACACACACTTCACACGACCTGAAACCACACACACTTTACACACTAAAAACCTCCAGAAAACATGTTGACTGCACCGATGGAGAAGGTTTTTGACTCCCAGAAGCTGTAGTTCTGAGATCTGCCAGCAGGAGCCACACACACACACACACACACACACACACACACACACACAGCCTGGAGCCGTAACACCTGCCTACAGCATAACACTGTGTGTTTGATAGCAGTAACTCACACACGTAATGTAAACGCTGTGGGTTAGTCTTAAGTGAATGCAAACAGGCCAGAGAAAACAATCTGATTTGTGTCAAAATATGAGCATAGGTTTGGCATCGACACGGCAAGAGCGAACGCAAGGATGCTACTTTTATTCAGGATTATGAAAAATGTGTGCAGATTTGATGCAAAGTATATTTACATACAGTATATATTGTAGTTTATACATAATAATATTTCTTGTTCTATCAACAACTGAAATTTTGGTATTGTAAGAAAGCTAACGGGTATGAAGCTTGTTTCTGCCACAGAATAAAACATTTAAAACATAATTGCAACTTTATAATACGCAATTCTGACTTTCTTTATATCTCGCAATTCTGACTTTATATCTCGCAATTCTGACTTTATATCAGGCAATTCTGACTTTATATCTCGCAATTCTGACTTTATATCTCGCAATTCTGACTTTATATCTCGCAATTCTGACTTTATATCTCGCAATTCTGACTTTATATCTCGCAATTCTGACTTTATATCTCGCAATTCTGACTTTATATCTCGCAATTCTGACTTTATATCTCGCAATTCTGACTTTATATCACACAATTCTGACTTTATATCTCGCAATTCTGACTTTATAACACAGATGTGACTTTATATCACGCAATTCTGACTTTATATCTCGCGATTCTGACTTTATATCTCGCAATTCTGACTTTATCTCACAATTCTGACTTTATATCACGCAATTCTGACTTTATATCTTGCGATTCTGACTTTATATCTCGCAATTCTGACTTTATATCTCACAATTCTGACTTTATATCACACAATTCTGACTTTATATCTCGCAATTCTGACTTTATATCTAGCAATTCTGACTTTATATCTCGAAATTCTGACTTTATATCTCGCGATTCTGACTTTATATCACGCAATTCTGACTTTATATCTCACAATTCTGACTTTATATCACGCAATTCTGACTTTATATCTCGCAATTCTGACTTTATATCTCGCAATTCTGACTTTATATCTCGAAATTCTGACTTTATATCTCGCAATTCTGACTTTATATCTCGCAATTCTGACTTTATATCTCGCAATTCTGACTTTATATCTCGCAATTCTGACTTTATATCTCGAAATTCTGACTTTATATCTCGCAATTCTGACTTTATATCTCGCAATTCTGACTTTATAACACAGTTGCGACTTTATATCTCGCAATTCTGACTTTATATCTTGCAATTAGGGCTGGGCGATATATCGCATGACATTGTTATGCGCATCTCGTCAGTAAAGCCGGTTCCTTGATTAGTAGTAAATCGCCATCACCTGCTTTCAGATGGAGCAGCATTTACAACATTTACAACACATTTACAACACAGAGCCGTAGTTCACTGACAAGCTGAGCCATATCGCATTAATTATCGCCATTATGCCCATATCGCCCAGCCCTACTTGCAATTCTGACTTTATTGCGACTTTATATTAGCAATTCTGACTTAATATCTCGCAATTCTGACTTAATATCTCGCAATTCTGACTTTATGACACACAATTCTGACTTTATGACACACAATTCTGACTTTATAACAATTGTATAAATTCTAAGAACTAAAGTCAGAATTGCGTGATATAAAGTCAGAATTGCGAGATAAAAAGTCGCAATTACCTTTTTTATTTGTGCTTCTGTGTCGGGAACAAGCTTCCACAAGCAGGCTTGAGTTAAAGTGTCCCGGACTGTTTTGATTCTGACTGGCTTCAGGCCAGCGACAGCATTAGCACTGAGAGCCACTTGAGCATCTCGATATCAATAACAACGAGAAACACTGAGACAAAGACACACACAAAGAGCCGTGAGTGATGATCCTGAAACCGGCTCCATTATATGAGCACGCAAGACAGAGAGACAAAGAGAAAGAGAGAGAGAGATTAATGTGCTGTAATCTAGCCGTCTGTATTAAACCGGAGATGAGTGTGTGTGTGTGTGTGTGTGAGTGTTATTAATGATAGTCGCTCACTTCTCTATAACACACATAGTTGTCTAATGAGCGAAGATACACCCTCATCTGTCACACTAAACTCTGCCATCTCTATTAGACTCCACTAGACTAGAGGAAGAAAAACAGTACGTGAACAATGGAAATGTGAAGAACTCAAACTGCAGGGATTTGGTGGTGGGAACAATATGTTAAATGCATGTAATCGTACGAGAGCGATTTGTGATGGAAAATCATCACATTTGGATAACAAACATTTTATCCTTTGGAAAGAAATGCACTGATGGATCCTCTACAAGAAGAGTAAACGGCAAAACATGAACAGAAATCTGACAATGGAGTCATTTCCCTTTGAATGAAGTTCTCCATAGGCAGATATCGGTTCTTGTTTTAAGCTCAAACTCACTTCATTTTGACATTTTAACTCAATATCTTCAGTCATGTTTCTTCTTCTCCAGTAAATGTGTCTTGATTTAAGAATGTTTAGATATTAGTGCTGGAAACCGAGACAGAAACACTGAGGAAAAATCTTTTTTTTCTTTTTTTTTTTGCAGTGCAGGAACTTATTCTTACTCGTTCAGTAAACAAAGTCAACTCTGATTTCATTTCAACTTTAAGCTTTACAACCTAATTGCAATTTTACAACGAAATTAACCATAAAATCGTGAATTAAGGATCATGATTGTGTGACGACTCAAAATCTGTGAATCTTTTCTTGAGCCAGTTCGTTTTAACAAACCCTCTGAATGAATCAGACTTGAACACACACACACACACACACACACACACACACACACACGCACTCACAGACACTATATGTTTTAATATAGCAGCACATTATTGAGGAATGTCTGGAGGCCGGGCGAATGTAAGCGTATACTGGAGTAATGCTTTACACAGAAATATTATAAATCAGCTTGATCCATCACAGTCCCGTCTCAGACAGACTCTTGTTTCTCCACCGCAAGTCTATTTAAATCTGTGACTTACAGCAGAGTTTAGCAGAAGAGCTCAGCTCTGAGAGTGTGTAGGAAACAAGGAACACACTCAATTAAACGTGAAGTTTAGACGTATAAAGACTGAAACGTGTCAGATGTACTCCACACATCAGAGCTCGTTGGACTGAGAGATTAATGATCTAGAGATGCTCACGACTGATCCAGATGAACCGACACCACATTCCTCCGCCGATACTGATGTAGATTATTCAGAATGACATCAGCCGATTCTGATAGTTTGGCTTTTCTTAAGGAAAAAACCTCTCCCAGATAATGCTGCCGACTACACAGGGATCATATTAGCGGTTACAGTTAACGACAGAGCTATTATATTCAACTTCCAGATATAATATTTACACTCAAATAAAAGCTGAAATGTTAGTATGCAAACACAGCTGCACATAATGTCGTTTTCATAAACGCTTCTTCATGGCAAATATATTCAAACATGCATATATAATTAACAGTAAATAAGCTTTAAAGCTAACTAACAAACTGATAACTTTCCTGAGGTAAATGCAACATTAACAATCACAATAACTGATTCACAAGCTGTTTATTGACATCTTTCCGCGGCTGAAACACAGATTGAGTGATTACATGCGTCATGATACGGATTACGGTAAGATGTTCGGTCTCTTTCAACATACCTTCTGATGTTCATGCATGTTTTTCTAGATAATTTGTATTAGAGTGGAAGAAAAGACGCTTGAACTGAGGCGCTACAGCCATCTCTCACGTCACGTGTTTTAATTTCGTGACAGGAGGAGCTACAGATATATGTATAATTTATATCTATAAATAATGTTTGATGTAGGGAAAAAACGTAGATCTGGCAACCCTTGCAACCCTTTTGATTGACAGGATATAATCGGCACTGATCATCGGCTGTTTCTAAACATACAGTATGCTTCAAATGGTTATTCATATATGTAAATATGCACTACTTTAACGACAAAACAAGGCGATGTAGATGTTGTGGAAAAACTAGTAAAGAATAGCAGTCACGAGTAATGCTTCTTCTCTCCTCCACTATGTTTAAAGATGATATGTGACCCTGGATCACGTCACCAGTCTCGAGTCGCACGGGTTTATCTGTGGCAATATCCAACATTACATCGTACGGGTCAATATTATTGATTTTTCTTTTATGCCAAAAATCATGAGGATATTCAGTAAAGATCATGTTCCATGAAGATATTTAGTAAATTTCCTACCATAAATATATAAAACATGTATTTGTGTGAGTGAATGCTGCACAGGGATGGAAATTAGCACCCGCCACCAGCCAAATGCGGGTGATTTTGTGTTGTGGCGGGTAATCTCGCTTCACCTACCGGCCACCGTGGCGGGTAAATAAAAATAGCACACTGTTTCACACGGACGGCGGACACTTTTAGAGGAGGCACACCCTCTCCGTGGTTCTGACCAAAGAAGAGCGCTTTGTAATCTGCATTACGCATCATACCTGGCGTTGTCTCTTAGTGCGCTCCGGAAACTCTTGAGGTATAACTAAAGGTATACCATTGCTAGGCGTCTTCAGGGCTATCATCCACTCACGAGGCAGAGGCGCTGGCGCCCTCCTAGCAACGGCGCTGGTCGCCGAGAAAGATGTAAAACATCATGAGATGAGATGACATGTAAGACATGATTTTGACCACTTCATTGAGTTTTGTTTTGTAGAAAGTCTCTTTTTAAAAGATTTTCGTTTTGTATAAATTGTATCTTAATTTTGATCAATGTTTTATCAACCAATTGCCTGTATTTAATAAATAATAAGAAAATATATAGCAGACAATAATAAGACGCCGGCATGATCACTTGCATTGCACGTGAACTGAAGGGCGCCGAAACTCAGCTTGTGCCTCACAGATTTTAGAAATATAGGCTATCTATTATAGAAAGCTTGAAATGTATACTTTTAAACTAAAATATTCAAAACCAAAAGGAATAGGCTACTCTCTGATTATGTAATCCATATGAAATGTGCATTTCTCTCTGGCGTTCATGGCGAATCCGCATCGTCAACTTCATCTTTGCAGCGACACAGAAAACACCAGTTTATTAATAAGTAATTATTAATAAATAATTAAATGTCTCCTTGCTATTTTAGACACATTCATAATCATTACTTTTACCGGTTATTTGTGGCAAGCTTTATGCGTGCGGTCGTGCGCTTGAGTGCGGCTATATTAGCCTACGTAAACCTATATAGCCTATTTAAGTAGCATAATTAAAATAATATACAGGGGCGATTTGTCCACGAATGGCTTAAATGAACAACTACTAGTCGACTAGAAAACATTTTTTTTAAGTCGGAGGCAGCCCTATTCCACATATTTTCGAACCTGCAGGCCATTCTGGGTTGAGCGAGCGACCCGGCGGAATGAGCGAGCGGAGCGGAATATTCAGAAATGCGCTCTCCACTCACGAGCTCTGATCGGAACAAACCCATCTGCAGAATTTGCGCAGAAACATCAAAATAGACATAACCAGCTTTTTAAAAAATTAAAAACTTTATGAGCTTATTGACGATTTTTTATAGTTCTTGACAAAATTAGAATATAATAAACTTTTTTTTTTTCTTTTTGTTTTTTTAAGAAAAGTTTTGGGTGGGCCTGTTGAAAAGTGTGTGGGCCTACTAACGCACCCATAACGCCGTGCCTGGTGTGTGTATAAGAAAGAAAGAGAAAATGTCAGTATTTCATTGAGACTTGAGATTAAATAAACTGCTGTAGATCTTGTAGTATTAATTTTCACATGCAGTTACACATTGTATGTTAAAAACAAGAAAGTGGCTGGTAAAAACATTGAGTGGCTGGTAGATTTAGAAATCCACCAGCCACAGTGGCCTGTGGACAAAAAAGTTCATTTCCATCCCTGATGCAGCACTATCGCCAACATTAATGAACAACTTTAAAGGAGATTTTCTCAATGTTTCGATTTTTTTGCACCCTCAGATTCCAGATGTTCAATAGTTGTATCTCGACCAAATATTGTCCTATCCTAACAAACCACACATCAATGGAAAGATTATGTGGTGATGTATAAATCTCAATGTCAAAAATTGACCCATGTGACAGTTTTGTACACAATTAGATAATACCAGTTTAGCTCAACCAATCACCAAGCAATGCTTCATTGTGTTCAGTCTGTGTGTAAAAAGAGCATTAGCAATTAAAGAAAACACACTTCAGCAGAACATGATCAGCTCAAAGTGTCCCAATCATTTTAGTCACTGTATGAAGAGTTTCTGGGTATAATATGTCTCTCCTCACTTACATAAATGAACTATAGTGTCCTGATCACACTAGTGAATAAATATATCTATAGGCTAAACACGTAATACGCATGTGAACGCCGTCAGCGTTTTCACAGATTCACGGTTTTTAATAATATTCATCATAATGAGATGATAATGTTTGTAAAAAACTGTTCAAAACTTGCACCTTTGAACCTATTTAAGGTCTGCGTTCTCGAGCACCAAATCTACAGTGTGTAAATGATCGGCCAGAACACATTACAATGTTCTGTCTTCTGTTAGAACGGTAAAAGAAGTGACAGAAGTGAATCAATCAAAACTAACTTTATCTGGACAATAACTTTATTCTAGATCTGCTGTAAAGCCTAAACAATCTCTGTTACTGTAATCTCCTGTTATCACTGTAAAGCTGCTGTGAAACTCTGTATTGTTAAAGCGCTGTATAAATGAAGGAGACTTGACTTGACTATAAAAAATGATATCTGGTGTCTGAATAATTGTTGATTTGACTGTAAATACAGTGTTTGGACGCGCCACATCCTCGACTGTAACTGCAGCAAACCACAGAGTCTGATAGACACAAGCCTGGTGTACGCGAGCTCGTGACGGGTGAAACCACACACACACACACACACACACACACACACTCCTTCAAGTTCTGTGGCTCTGGCTGAAGAACAGAGAGATACGAGACGCTTCTCACTGTCATCGCTCATCTCAGACCAGAATAAAGAGACACACACACACACACACACACACTCACACACACACACACACACACACACACACACACTGTGAGGAGGATTCACAGTTTCAGCACAAACGGCCCTTTCAAACATCTTAACCTGTTAACATATTAACATATTTGAGTATAATCATCATAAATTATGTATCATTCCAAAAGCGTAAACATTCAGAATTCATCCTGTGAAACCGGTTGTGTAATCGGACACGGCGTTGCCATGGAAACGGGACTTTAGCGGCGGTGTCACATTTTATAATCACAGGAACCTCAACTTCACATTTGCAACATGGGTAGACATATGATGACATCACAGTTTTCTCCAGAGCGGCTATATATATATATACAGTATATGAGCTAGATTAATAACTTCTTTTGTTTAAACAGAAATGAAGCATCACTGAACTTCCTTAAGCTGGACTGAGACGCTATTTTCTTCCGGAAACAAACTCTGCATTATTCTCCTGTTATCTCTGTAAAGCTGCTGTGAAACACTCTGTGTTGTAAAAGCGCTATAGAAATAAAGGAGACTTGACTTTATTTATCAAAACAGATGGTTTTGATTTTCTAGCAATTTTAGAGCCCAAATGATTTTGTTAAATATTTATTTTGTATAAAATAAAAAATGTTTAGTTCATTCCATTTGCTTCACAGTAATCCTTTTACACTTTCCCTTCTTTACATCAGTCTGCCGAGTGTCTTCTTTAGAGAGATCAACCTTACACTGCGAAATAATCTCTCATTTTCAATATCTAAGCATTCTTAAGCTGTTCTGCATCTCAAGTAAATCTAGATTTAAGATATTAAGATCAAACTAAAGTGAGTTTGTGCTTAAAATAAGAACAAAAATCTGCCAATGGAGTCAGAAAAATCCTCATGTTTTCCCTTTGGATTAAGTTTATTTTTGTATTTTTTATGCATAAACACTTCCTTTCGATACAGTTTTCAGAAAACAAGACTTAATATCTTACATAATTTTGCTTCTCCAGTAAATGTATCCTGATTTAAGAATGTTTATAACCATATAAGTTCAGATCGATCAGTTAGCTGATTCAAACCTGTATGAACACTGGCAAAACATGCTTTTCTTAATTGGTATTTTTGTCTCGTTTCCAGTCCAAATGTCTAAACATTCTTAAATCAAGAAGCATTTACTAGATGAGGAAAATTACAAGAAGAAATTACATCTTGTTTTCTGGAAAAAAAGATATAAAATTAAGTGAGTTTTTGCTTAAAACAAGCTAAATTGTCTTCAAATGGGTATTAAAACTTAATTTAAATGGATACAAGATTATATTTCTTACTCCATTGGCCTGTAATTTAGCTTGTTTGCAAAAACTCACTTAATTTAGTTTTTTTTTTTTCACAAAACAAGATAAGTGAATTTCTTTCTTCTGTTATTAAACACAAAAGAAGATATTTTGAAGAATGTCGGTAACTAAACTGTTGACTTTTTGTTCCATCTATTGAAGTCAAAGGAAGATATATCCATCAACTATATATCTACGATATATCTTCTTTTGTGTTCGGCAGAAGAAAGAAACTCATGCAGGTTTGAAACAACTTGAGTAAATGATGACAGAATGATCATTTTGAAGTGAACTATTCCTTTAACAGGTTTGGCTGTCTTGGGTTTCGCCGGATCTGACCACCCAAACGCACTTTAATGCAGTCGCCATTTATTTTCCCTGCTTTAACAATCTTCCAGCTCCGGTCCCCGTTTCAGGGTTGAGTTGGGATGATGAGTCCAGGGGCCACAACGTCTCCTCTGTGCTTTGTGCGAAAGGGTTCACGGGAAGAGCCCTAAAACGTTCCACTGTATAAAAGGTCACGAGTCTCGAGTTACAGGTCAGCGTGGAAGAGGCGAACACATGCTCACACACACACGGTTAATGTCACTATTACCATCTGACATCACTCCAAAAACACTCGTAAAACAGACACACACACACGAGATGCGGCCAGAATCGGAGCGAATGTCCCTCATCCACAATAATCACTTATTCTCCTATTTTCCTTCTGGGTCCTGCACATGTTGGTCATTTCAACGGCCCTATTCACCGCTCCATTTTAACATCTCCAATAAAGTGTAATTGAACCTCATTACTGGCTAATTGTAGGGTTTTACCGCCTCAGCGCATTCAGAAGCCTCTGGATCATCGCTAACCTGCAGTTACGGCTGTAAAAGTTCCTGCAGTTTATATGAACACTGAAATTGTTCGTCTAATTTTGATCGCCAATTTTTAATTCAATTCACATTTATTTGTATAGCGCTTTTCACAATACACGTCGTTTCAAAGCAGCTTTACAGAAAGTGCATGAGTCCACTGTTATCAGAGGAAACTGTCTAAGTTATGTATTTTAGAAATGTACATACGAATCTCAGTTAGCTAAAAATGGGTTAATTTAAACAATGTAATAATTTAAGGCAGAAACACTGAGCTCATTGAAGTAATGAATACTTGTTTGTTAACAAATGATTATGACATTCAGAAAAAATTACATGTAAATTAATCTTGACATGTTACCAGTACCTGCTGTGTGAAATCATAATTTGAGTTAAGATGTTTTTCACCCAAAAGGTAACGTTTAAAAAAAATCTATAATGTTATAGATCGTTAATTTAATGAATAAAGCAGTTCACCTGGTCCTTCTGTCATCATTTAAGGCCCAAGCACGATCATCATTAACCTCAACACCGACTATAACGTTGTTTATTTGAAGTTTTGTCATTCAAGCGCTTTAAAACCGGGTGTATTCTGACTGGCTGTCCTTGTTTTTACTGTTAATCAACCGGGGAATAAAATCGATTCCATGTTGTTATAGGTATAGTTGTGTATCTTCTCTTTTCCCAGTGAAGTAGAACAATTATTAAAACTTTACTTACAATTATTTTCCTTGGTGTGAACTCATCTACTACTCGGTCTCATGTTGTTTCAAACATGCAAGCTTTGCTCTCTGGAATATAAAAGAAGATATTTTCAGTTTCAGATTTGTGATTCATTTAAGAAATAATTTAGGTTTGGAAAGACACGATAAGTAAATAAAAGAAGTAGCATTTTGAGTGAACTATACCTTTACTAGGATAATTTTTATGGAATGTCATACCTAAAGTGCTATTCATGTTAAGAAGTTGACAACAAACGTTTTTAATAACATAACTACTAAAAGGTTTCTTACCTGTGTTGAATCATAGTTTGAGTTGTGATGCTTCTTACATGTGTTAAATGTTAGTTTGAGATGTTCACTTAAAATCTCTCCTCAGAGTTAACGGTCACTCGACAAATTAGTCACGCCATCACTCAAAAAGACCGCGCGCGGGAAACAGACTCGAACTCCCCGACGACCCGCCGCTCATCTGTCAAACCTTCAGCCGTTTTCTCGCATTATTTTCCACCATATATTATTCTTTCCTCGCGTCTTTTTCGAGTAGGCCGGGAGTGCGGTGGGTGTTTGAACTGGAAGCGTCTTGCCGTTGTTTTCTTTCCTAAAACACCTGTACAAACAGCGGCCGCGCCAAGTGACAGCTCTCGGTCTGACACAGCGGGAAGCGCGTACCCGCCACTTTAGCGGACGCGCACATACCCGACCAAGACGGTCGCGTGCGCTCAATATCTGATTTGCAATAAAATACTTTATTAATTAGCGACGATTTGACCCTCAGTTATCGTCACCATTGCACAGAAACAATAATATAGCCTAATAATAGAAAAATAAATTAATATAAATATGCAGGACCATGTTTGAAGTCCCCCTGAGGTGAAAATCCAGCTTGTAATGTTGTTTGTGTCTATGTGGTGTTTTTAATACGCTTTAAGACAAACCATGTGTAAATTCATAAGTCGACACCATTGCTGAGTATTTTCTCCTTAAAACTGCAGTGAACCAAAGACAGTCTCAAAAACAGGGTTGAAATCGCTGGTGTTTCTGACGTCACAAACTACCTTGTAACCAATCAGATCAACGATTGGATCTCTGAGCTGCTGTGAGTGAGTGGAGGCGGGGCTCATTTGCATATTCATAGAACCTTGTATACTAAAGAGGCAAGAGCAACCATGTATACTAAAGGCAAGCTATTTTAAGGCATAATATTGGTGATTAAAGAGGAGTTTTAAGGGGATAAAATTGTTGACTGCATGGCTTTAAGCAAAATAAAAAATAAAATAAAGCAACAATTACAATTGACAACATACTGCATAAAGACCTACAGATAAAACATAATTTAGCTGATTACTTGTATGTAGATAAAACAACTTAAAGGCCTGTTCACACCAAGGACGATAACTATAATGATTGGGATAACTATACAGTTTTAATCGTCCACACCACAATTATAACGGCACAGGAGATGATGATGTTGGAATCGCTTTCAGAATGATTTTTTTCCAACAGATGAAAGATAAAAACATTGACAGCCAGTCAGAATCCTCCTTATTTTAAAGAGATCGAGCATTTAAAGCTACAGACCACAAAACTACAGAGCGCATAAACAGAACATTATAGTTTAATTATCAGTATAGCTACCTTTGTAGTTGTTTTTGCTTATATATATATATATATACATACACACACACAATTTTGGCAGATACTAATAACTCTTTACATTTGAAAGCCGGTAACTGATATATTGGCCAATAAATCAAAATGCTAATTTTTATATAATTTTTGAGAGCCTGATTACAAAAACAAAAGTCTCACCATTAAAAGCCAAGCACACAGTTATGATGACGTTCTCATTATAATGTTATGTAGCCAATATGACAGACTTGTGCTGCACAAGGTGCACTGAACCGTATTTTCCTTTCCAAAGTGATTTCAATCATATGTCAAGCAATTTAAAACCATCATGTTGAACAGAGCGCAACTGAAGAGTCTAATCTGAAGGAAAAATACATTATCGGCTTTAATATATCGGCCAAACGTTCTTATGAGGCCAATATATTGTGCATCCCTAATATATATATATATATTTACAGGGTTTGAAATTAATTTGGCTACTAAATTGTTAAGTTACCGGCAATTCAGAACTTCTACTAGCCATAAAAAAAAAAAAATGAATCAGATTAACTACGCCACAGCTTTTTCACATGCAGTTTGCATCATATATAT
>JAJAQA010000011.1:41923201-41930701 GCA_021464565.1 Rutilus rutilus | reverse complement strand
GAAAATTCGTTTCGCGTACCTACCCCGAAGTGGCAAAATAAAATAAAATTCTGTATCAAAATTTATAAGGAAAACACAGTACTTTGTTTAGGCTTGGTCTGTAGGGAATTCCAAACCTGCGCACATATATTCAAACGCACATAACTATAGAACCCGTTCTTAATGCGTATCTGAACGCCATCAGCGTTTCTCACAGGTTCGTGTTTAAAGTCTGTGTAGAGAGAATGGTGTCGTCTTAGCGGCCCCTAATTTAATAACTAATGATCGTTGCGACGGAAGCGAATCAATCAAAACTAACTTTAGCTGGAAAATAACTTTATTAAAGAACCGCTATAAAGCCAAAACAATCTCTGTTACCATAAATTATACGTTTATCTCTGTAAAGCTGCTTTGAAACAATCTCCATTGTTAAAAGCGCTATATAAATGAGAATGACTTGACTTGACTTTTATGATGGATAGATGCACTTTTATGATGGATACAGTGGGGAGAACAAGTATTTGATACACTGCCGATTTTGCAGGTTTTCCCACTTACAAAGCATGTATAAGTCTGTCATTTTTATCATAGGTACTCTTCAACTGTGAGAGACGGAATCTAAAACAAAAATCCAGAAAATCACCTTGTATGATTTTTAAATAATTAAAGCTACAATATGCAAGAATTTTTTGCCTCTAGAGGGCGCTACATTCCAAACAACAACAACGGCGTAGCTTGATGACGATGTGAAGGAGCATGGAATGATGGGAACTGTCGTTTTAAACTCCACCGTGGATGTAAATCAGTCAGACGGGAATCGAAAAATCATGTTCATGGATGAGGCTAAGTTCTTTTTTTATAATGACATGCTTTTTGTGGCGAGGGGGGCGTGGTTCAGCACGGTCTGTAATGGGAGAGAGAAGAGACGTGCAAGTAGGTCAAGTGCAAATGACGAACACCTGTGTCTTATTGCTGTGATCCGCGTGGAGAGCAGAGCATGTGAGCGGAGTGGAGCGGTGAGAATCTCCGCTCATCGCTCACTGAACTGTTCACCCCTCCGCTCCCCCGCTCAAAGCTACATCAGGCCGCTCCGCTCATTTTCGCTCAGCGCTCAACGCAGTTTGCTTCGCGCTCCACTCAAATCACCCCCCGCTCGCTCCAAAAAAGGAAAAAAAATCTACATGTATATCACTTGTAGCGGTCCCCAACCTTTTTTGCGCCACGGACCGGTTTAAAATCAGACAATATCAGACACGGACCGGCCTTCAAGGTGTGTGGCGGATAAATACAACAAAAATGATTAAAATGATACGACTGGCATAAAAACTGGGGTAGGCTATTTTTTTAAATAGCCTATAATAATAAACGTGAATCCAATGTGTAGGCCTACTCTCAACTTTATTAACAGCGTCCTCTAACATCGCGCAGGCAAATGAGAAAGTCTGAAAACAAACAAAATGCCCCCAAAAGAAAAAAAATCTCTATGTTTTCAGTGCTGATGCGTTCACGTAACATGTAAGGGCACCTAAAAGCTGTCACAACGAACCGGCAAAATGATTATGAATATGTAAAATATAGCAGAAGACATTTTAATTTTTTTTATGTCTGTCGGCTGGAAAGATGCTGACTCGTGATCTTCGCAGTAGTGAACGCGCCTGAGAGAAATGCACATTTCATACGGGAGAGCAGTCTGTTTTCTTTCGTTTTGAATTGTTCTGTTTAAAAGTAGACATTTCAAGCTTTATATATATGTCTCAGGTGTGTGAGGCAAGTTGGCTATACGCTGAGTTTCGGTTCATTCATGAGACAAACTCCAGGTTCACGCCGGCGCCTTCGTATCGTGGTTATCTATTTTCTAATATATTTACTTCTTATTAAATCCAGACAATGGTTGATGAAACCTTGATTAAAATTAAGATACAATTAATACAAAACGAAATTAATTTTAAAGACAGGCTTTGTGCTTTCTGTTTGAGGTCTGAGTGAAAGTTTTAAAGCAGTCTTAGTGCCGCTTTCAGAGCGCTCACGTCCGTAACGGAGAACTGTCCCGTCCATAACATTTTTTTTTTTTTTTTGTATAAATTTCTAAATAAATGTGACTTATAGTCCAGTGCGAGGCTAGGCCTATGTTTTTTCTTCTTCATGGCGCATTTTTTGACTGATGCGCCTTATAGGCTACTCCGGAGCGACTTATAGGGTAGAGTGGGGGAAAACGCCCCCCACCTGTTTTTCCCAAAATAACCACTAAAAGTAGTCAAGATACATTTTTACTGTTGCTATGCACTACGTTGATAACGGGGATATACAAATCTCTATGGATAAGCTGACACCAGCGACACATTTGAAGAGAAGAGGATTACATGGTAAATGCTATAATTTTCAGATATTAGTAAATAAGTGTTTAAGAGAATATTGTTCTGCAGGATATCGCAGTGATGTATGATAGATGAATAGTGAAGTCTGTAGTTTGAGATCATATATTATTTTTAAGGAATATAATTATATTTTAAAAATTAAACATTTTTTTAAAAAACTCATAGCTTGTGGGGTAAAACGCCCCCTACGCTGAGGGGTAAAACGCCCCCCCTGGGGGCATAGTTTCTCTATCATAATTACTATAATAAAATATTTCTGTCTATCAAATCCTTTGTTTTACACTTAATGCAGTATAACTAGGTGGTAAAATCAAAATATTTGAACAAAACATGAAAAAATTACCTCAAGTGAGCATTAACTAGCTAGCTTGCTATAGCACAGTTAGCTCACTGATGGAAGGTAGTTAATTTTGCCTATTTTGAACATTGCTGAAATAAATATTAATATATATACATGTTGATACATTACTTGCCTTTTACCTTTAGAGATTAAAAACTATTGTCTGTTAATTTTGCTGTTGATCTATGAAGCAAACTGGTTGGTAAGAAAGGGGGCATTTTACCCCACCTTGGGGGGCGTTTCACCCCACCGCTGGGGCAAAACGCCCCCTTTGTACAAAAATATTTTCAGTGAAAATACTAATTAATTATGAAGGCTGAGCAATTTTAATATTTGGTGAATAACTCCTGCCATAGTCACTCAAAACCGGGATGGCAATTCTAGTCACATTTATGTTTTGTTTCACTGTAATGTCACATTTTCCTTAAGGGGGGCGTTTTCCCCCACTCTACCCCTATTGATAGGCTACACCTGTATGAATTCTCATTTTACTTTTTGAACTCCATTATTGAGCCGAGTTTTGCCTGAAAATAGTCTACTGTTGATGACTGTGCAAGACAAATGGATTCAGGGTCAGGCTTGACTGAGCATGCTTCAGACTCGTGGTGTGAGCGGAGCGGAGCGAAATTGGAGCGGGAAATGCGACGCTCCGTCCTTTTGAAATTGCCGCTCTGCGCTCTGTCCAAGATCCGCCCGCTCGCGCTCCCCGCTCGCTCCCGCTCCACTCCGCTCACATGCTCTGGTGGAGAGACCGCTTATAAGCCGCGCTGGAACGAGAGACTGGAGAGAAAATTGGACGCAGAGAAAGAAAACCGGTGGATCCGAGCTCTCATTTTTGAACTGTTTTGTGCCGTCGCGGTTGCCACGGTGAATGCGCGTTGTGTGCGACTTTTGTTTGTTTTGCTTTATTTTAATAAAGTACGAGTCCCAGTCACGCCGACCCCTGTCTTCTTCCTTCCTGACTCTTGGACCTCATCACACTTTTATTTCATTAAAATGAATTAACCGCAAGAAAAGTAAGGTTTAATACTACATTGGTTATCATAGATGTTTACATTTACATTTACATTTACATTTAGTCATTTAGCAGACGCTTTTATCCAAAGCGACTTACAAATCAGGACTAAATTAAGCGAGTCATCATGAAGAGGCAAAAGACAACAACAACGCAAGAAGTGTTCAGAATACGAAGTTCAGGCATTATTCAGAGTAGCATAAGCATGATAAGTGGGATTTTAAGGGAAAGGTTTTTTTTATTTTTTTTTTTTATTTTTTTTTTATGAGTTTAGGTGCTCATGGAAGAGATGGGTTTTCAGCTGTTTTTTGAATGTTGTCAGGGATTCTGCATTCCGGATGAGGGTGGGGAGAGTGTTCCACCAGCATGGAACTGTGAATGAGAATGATCTGGAAAGTGATTTTGTGGCTTTCTGTGATGGAACCACGAGACGTCGCTCGTTGATCGATCGTAGGCGTCTGGTGGGGATGTAGGCTCGTAGGAGTGAGTGAAAGTAGGAGGGAGCTGAGCGTGTGATAGATCTGTAAGCAAGCGTTAATGCCTTGAACTTGATGCGAGCAGCGAGAGGTAGCCAGTGCAGAGAGATTAACAGAGGGGTGACGTGGGCCCTCTTGGGCTCGTTGAAGACAAGACGAGCTGCAGCATTCTGGATCATCTGAAGAGGTTTGGTAGCACATGCTGGAAGTCCGGCCAGAAGAGCATTGCAGTAGTCAAGCCTAGAAATGACCAGGGCCTGGACGAGGAGTTGTGTTGCGTGCTCAGTTAGGAAAGGCCTGATCTTCCTGATGTTGTGCAGGAAGATCACGCCTTTCCTAATGTTACTGTATGTCGAATTCATTGTTGTGATAACGCGGCGCAGTTTTACGTGTTCTAAACAATTGTTGTAAAAGTACATTGGAACATACCCACATCATTTGCCAAAATACTGATTAATCTTTATGTATAACACATGCTATATTTATTTACATGGCCATAAACACCAGACGTGATAAACAATGTCAATAAACTAAACACAAATCTAAAGCAATAATACTTTCCTTACATAAACATAACTATTACCGAATGCTACATTTGGAAAATATAAAATTAAGCATGCTTTGTCGACAGAACCAGCGGCAATCGGTAAAGAATAATTGTGTTCCATAACGACTGCACGAAACAAGCTAACGTTTGTTGCTTGATAGACGCTACAACTACAACTTCTGCATTTGTCCAGGACTCCACGCAGTACGAGCGGAAACCGAGGGGAACGCGGATATGACGCCATTGACTGGCGACTCCCAGCCCCCCCCCCCCCCCTGCTCTAACGCCCCGTTTCCTTGGTTAAAATCGCAATTTTCTCACGATTTAAAAATAGTTGGAGACATTTGGGATATTGTAAGTAATCAACTTAACAAAATATATAACACTGGCCTTGAGATTATGGGATATTTTAATGCAAAATTCTTGCATATTGTACCTTTAATTTGCATTTTATTGCATGACATAAGTATTTGATACATCAGAAAAGCAGAAAGTAATATTTGGTACAGAAACCTTTGTTTACAATTACAGAGATCATACGTTTCCTGTAGTTCTTGACCAGGTTTGCACACACTGCAGGATTCTGGCCCACTCCTCCATACAAACCTTCTCCAGATCCTTCAGGTTTCGGGGCTGTCGCTGGGCAATACGGACTTTCAGCTCCTCCAAAGATTTTCTATTGGGTTCAGGTGTGGAGACTGGCTAGGCCACTCCAGGAGCTTGAGATGCTTCTTACGGAGACACTCCTTAGTTGCCCTGGGTGTGTTTCGGGTCGTTGTCATGCTGGAAGACCCAGCCACGACCCATCTTCAATGCTCTTACTGAGGGAAGGAGGTTGTTGGCCAAGATCTTGCGATACATGGCCCCATCCATCCTCCCCTCAATACGGTGCAGTCGTCCTGTCCCCTTTGCAGAAAAGCATCCCCAAAGAATGATGTTTCCACCTCCATGCTTCACGGTTGGGATGGTGTTCTTGGGGTTGTACTCATCCTTCTTCTTCTTCCAAACACGGCGAGTGGAGTTTAGACCAAAAAGCTCTATTTCTGTCTCATCAGACCACATGACCATCTCCCATTCCTCCTCTGGCTCATCCAGATGGTCATTGGCAAACTTCAGACGGGCCTGGACATGCGCTGGCTTGAGCAGTGGGACCTTGCGTGCGCTGCAGGATTTTAATCCATGACGGCGTAGTGTGTTATTAATGGTTTTCTTTGAGACTGTGGTCCCAGCTCTCTTCAGGTCATTGACCAGGTCCTGCCGTGTAGTTCTGGGCTGATCCCTCACCTTCCTCATGATCATTGATGCCCCACGAGGTGAGATCTTGCATGGTGGCCCAGACCGAGGGAGATTGACCGCCATCTTGAACTTCTTCCATTTTCTAATAATTGCGCCAACAGTTGTTGCCTTCTCACCAAGCTGCTTGCCTATTGTCCTGTAGCCCATCCCAGCCTTGTGCAGGTCTACAATTTTATCCCTGATGTCCTTACACAGCTCTCTGGTCTTGGCCATTGTGGAGAGGTTGGAGTCTGTTTGATTGAGTGTGTGGACAGGTGTCTTTTATACAGGTAACGAGTTCAAACAGGTGCAGTTAATACAGGTAATGAGTGGAGAACAGGAGGGCTTCTTAAAGAAAAACTAACAGGTCTGTGAGATCCGGAATTCTTACTGGTTGGTAGGTGATCAAATACTTATGTCATGCAATAAAATGCAAATTAATTATTTAAAAATCATACAATGTGATTTTCTGGATTTTTGTTTTAGATTCCGTCTCTCACAGTTGAAGTGTACCTATGATAAAAATTACAGACCTCTACATGCTTTGTAAGTAGGAAAACCTGCAAAATCGGCAGTGTATCAAATACTTGTTCTCCCCACTGTATATGCACTTTTATGATGGATAGATGCACTTTTATGATGGACAGATGCACTTTTATGATGGATAGATGCACTTTTATGAAGGATAGATGCACTTTTATGATGATAGATGCACTTTTATGATGGACAGATGCACTTTTATGATGGACAGATGCACTTTTATGATGGATAGATGCACTTTTATGAAGGATAGTTGCACTTTTATGATGATAGATGCACTTTTATGATGGACAGATGCACTTTTATGATGGATAGATGCACTTTTATGATGGATAGATGCAGTTTTATGGACTTCAAAACAGAAACGGCATTCACTGCCATTATAAAGCTTGGAAGAGCCAGGACATTTTTTTATATAACTCTGATTGTGTTCGTCTGAAAGAAGAATGTCATATACACCTAGGATGAGTTGAGGGAGAATAAATCATGGGCTAATATTCATTTTTGGGTGAACTATCCCTTTAAAGAGAAACCTGAGAGTCATCAGAAAAAAACATTAGAAGTTCCAAGTCATTTAATATGACATACAAATTATTGCACACAAAAATGAAATATAAAAACATAAAAAAGGTAACTGGGACTTTTTAAATCACATAATTGCGACTCTCGAAAGCAACTCTTTTCTCAGAATCCGGCGTGTTCAGGCCAGGTGTCTAAACATCGGAGAAAAAACAGAATTGCAATATGGAAATTCAAATGTCCAAAATGTGAAATAAAGTGTCACAATTACCTTTTTTATTTTGTGGTGGAAATAAGCTTCCATACATTTCACCACAGCAGCACAGGGCAAAACATATGAGTGTGTGTGTGTGTGTGTGTGTGTGTGTGTGTGTGTGTGTGTGTGTGTGTGTGTGTGTGTGTGTGTGTGTGTGTGTGAGAGTGAGTGTGTGTGT
>JAJAQA010000011.1:41903201-41913201 GCA_021464565.1 Rutilus rutilus | reverse complement strand
GTGTGTGAGTGCGTAAGTGTGTGTGTGTGTGTGTGTGTGTGTGTGTGTGTGAGTACTCACCCTTGTTCCCGATCAGTGATATCGCAGGTTGTGTGTCTGACTCCTCGTTGGCTTTTCTCACCATGTTCAGCCAATCTTCAAGATTCTCAAAACTCTGAGAATTAGTGATGTCGTACACCAGCAGCACACCCTACACACACACACACACACGCACACACGTATAACTTAAACTTGTAATAAACTTGAACTTCTTTCAAACTTTTTTTTCTTCAGTTTTTGAAGTGTTTTCAGACCAGCGTTATATATAACTATATATATATATATATCTGTATTCCAAAGCATTTATGAGGAACAACCATTTAAGTTCAGTGTGTGTGTGTGTGTGTGTGTGTGTGTGTGTGTGTGTGTGTGTGTGTGTGTGTGTCTGAGCAGCAGGTGGCGCTACAGTGTGTGTGTGAGTGTGTGTGTGTGTGTGTGTGTGTGTGTGTCTGAGCAGCAGGTGGCGCTACAGTGTGTGTGTGAGTGTGTGTGTGTGTGTGTGTGTGTGTGTGTGTGTGTGTGTGTTAACTGCAGGTTTCTGCACACTAATTATCTTGCTAAACATTATTTAGCAGCACAAATATTCCTCCGCTCAAACATGCACACAAATAGCCATATGTATGAAGCGTGAAGAGTGTGTTGTGTGTGTGTGTGTGTGTGAGTGTGTGCGCGTCACCTGCGCGCCGTAGATGTACTTGTCGAGCATCTTTCCTCCGATGGTCTGTCCGCCGATGTCCCAGACCTGCAGCGCTACATTCAGGTTCCCTGCGCAGAAAAACACCTTCACATTACACACACTTTCAGATGAAACACACACTGATGTTTCCAAAGCAACTTAAACAAGTCATCTGAGTGTGTGTGTGTGTGTGAGAGTGTGTGTGTGTGTGTGTGTGTGAGAGTGTAGATCATCCCTATATTTAACTTCAATCATATGATCTAGAACTGATCACTAGTTTCTCTTCTCTAAATATATCTATTGTTATTTGCATTATAGCGCACTTTAGTTTTCATTACTTTGAAAATTTAAATAAGTTTTCATTGCAAAGCAATAAGCAATAGGTATAGTAACTGCATAATAGAAATATTTGCAATTAATATAATAATAATATTCTTAATTATAATTACATTTATTGAAACTGATCATGGAAAAATGGTTATGATGTTTTTTTCAATGCTAATTTAGAAAGAATAAATTTTCTGTAATAATATTATAATAAAATTAAATAACAGAAATGAAAATAAATATAAAATAAAATAATAAAGAAATTGTTTATAGAATGAATAACATAATAAATTAAATACATCTTAAATACATAACATTGATAATAAATATCATATTAATAACATTAATGAAAATATTTCTCCACTGGTCACACAGAGTCACAGTCACTGCACTCAGACTATACAGTGGCACACACACGCACACACACACACACACACACACACACACACACGAGTCTGTTCATCCCACACGTCTCCTCACATGCTTCTATAAAGATCTCTTCTTTATTTATTCTAGAAGTCAATCTTTACGGTAAGTGACGCTGGTTCTGCCAGCGTACAGTGAATGTGCTGACGCAGTGTGTGTGTGTGTGTGTGTGTGTGTGTGTGTGTGTGTGTGTGTGTGTCTCAGTTATGGTCCATAAGAGCGTGAAAACAGAAGCAGAGGAGAGAGCATTATATACGTCAGGAATAAACACACACTAACAGAACGACTCTGTTTAAAGACACGATTACACTCGTCTAATTCTGTCTTTCTAGACAATCGCTCTTTTTCTCTTTCTTCCTAACTAGTCTTTCTTTCTTTCTTTCTTTTAATCACGTTCTTTCTTTCTAACTAATCTTTCTTTCTTTCTTTCTTTTAATCTTTCTTTCTTTTGAATTAATCACGTTCTTTCTTTCTAACTAATATTTTCTTTTTCTAACTAATCTTTCTTTCTTTCTTTTAATCTTTCTTTCTTTTAATCACGTTCTTTCTTTCTAACTAATCTTTCTTTCTTTCTTTTAATCTTTCTTTCTTTTGAATTAATCACGTTCTTTCTTTCTAACTAATATTTTCTTTTTATAACTAATCTTTCTTTCTATTCTTTCTTTTGAACTAATCTTTCTTTCTTTCTTTCTTTCTTTCTTTTAATCTTTCTTTCTTTCTTTTGAATTAATTACGTTCTTTCTTTCTAACTAATATTTTCTTTTTTCTAACTAATCTTTCTATTCTTTCTTTTGAACTAATCATTCTTTCTTTCTATCTATCTATTCAAAATATAGCCTTTTAAACTTAAAACTTTTCAAACTTCAAACGTTCAAACTTCAGTATAAACTCCTTCAAGCTCTTAAGTCGCTTCAAACTCTCCGGTCCGGCTTTCCCAAGCCGACTTAAAGTGTGTCTCGACGAACTTTTTTTCCTAATTTAATTTCCATTCCAGATTTTACGGCCGTTACAAAAGACAAATTCTAACATGCACCTTTACATCTAAAATCTACATTTAAACAATAATAAAAAGTGACCTACATTTCACAAGAGCCAGGGTGTCACAGGTCAACGTTTCTTACGACTACTCTCCCCGTATTGTTCTCTGCGATGGATAATAACAGTAGTAAAGAGATCTGATTTCAGCCTTCACTTAAACATCAAACTCTCTCTCCGCCAGAGCTCTAGCGTACTCAATCTGCCTGTGAGGAACAGAGTTACGCCTGTGTGTTCAGGAGTTAAGAGCTTTCGTAGGTAATAAAGTTGAAAAGAGGCAGACGTACAACAAACACACACACACTGGAGTGATTCATGCAGAGGTTCAGGACACACACACACACACACACACGTCCAGCAGCTTCACAAACACTTGAAAACATCAGAATCAGGACAGAGATCTATTCATACGCATGCGTGTGCTTTAACACTGCTACACAACATCAGTTTCAAGACAGTTTTCAACAAAAACTTCACCTACAAATTACCTTATTGTTAGAAATATTTACTTAAATCACTTTCTTTTACAGTGTCGTTGTTACATCTGTTACATGTACTTACTATAGTAATAACAGTAAATTATGCATAATTACATGCAACTAACCCTCAACCAAACCCTAGCCCTATAGTAAGTACATGTAGTTCATTAATATTACTCTGCACTTATTAGTAGACGAAATTTCATCGTCTTTCTGGTATATGACTTTCTTCATCATGGACTGTAGATAAACAATTGTTGTTTATTTGTTTAAAATAAAAGTCATGAGTTCCCTATTAAAACAATTTTTTTATATATATTTTTGGCCACTATTTATCAGAGTTGGGTAATTTTTTTAGGGATTTGAAGAAAAATCAAACCCGATGACACAACAAATGCATTTCATCAATACAGCACAAGTAAAAAAACTTTTTTTTTTAAATTACATCAAATTTTAAATATATAATTTAAAACTAAAAGTATTCTTAAATTAGAATAAAAAGCATGCGTTCGGTTTGCTGGCTTATCTCAAATGCAGATATTCATGTGTAATTTAAAAGGCATTCTCAGTGCAGTTCTGAACGACACGCACGCCTGCTGATCAACTAAACATCTACTACAATTTGAATGAAAATGGAAAATATAAAGTGAAAGTTTCTCAATTATATTTTTAGTATCATTGAGATGCTATTATGGTTTCACATGTTTTTCCGTGTGGATGCGGCATGTTGGAGGACATGCTTTAATAATATTATTTTATAATTATTATACATGAGCTTAAATTAAAGTGAAAGAACATGGAATTAAGAGAAATGCAAGAAATCTGAAATCTAAATGTAGAATAAAGTTCAAGTTTATGTTATTCGTCAACTACTTACTTGCTTATGTATGTGTTTGTGTGTGTGTGTGTGTGTGTGTGTGTGTGTGTGTGTGTGTGTTTGTGTGTGAGACTGTGAGTGTGTGTGTGTGTGTGTGTGTGTCTAACCTGGTAGGGTGATTCTCTTGAGGAAGAAGTCCAGCCCTATTGTCTGTTTATACTGTTTCCCAAAAGCCTCTTGTGCAAAGCGGATGGCGAGCGATGTCTGAGAAACAGAGACACACACACACACACACACACACACACACATTAGAACAGTTTTATTCTGACCTATCCTGAGGCTCCGCCCACTTCCCTGTGGCTAAAGATGAAAACATCTCTGATTGACAGGTGCTTCATGTCAAATACCACAGCCAATCAGATCGTGTCTGTGTGGTGAGACAAGATCCCCATCACCACATAACATACACACACACACACACACACACACACACCTCTAAATATAATACACACAGAATAAAGGGGCTTTAAAACAAACGTGCAGTGTGAAGAGTACTGAGGGAATTGATGTGAATGTTGTAGAACAGAGATTTCCACAGATGTGTGTCCGCCAAACTCTACCCTTCAGTTGTTATTTCAATGATTTAACAGAACTTTCATATTCATAGTTTTCTGATATTAATGGTCACATGACATGCAGGTAACCGGATAAAATCATTCAATTTTTTAGTGGTTCATTTCGATTGTTTTAATTTTAAGGCAAGTAAATTTAAAGTAAATTTTCACCACAAGTAGGGTAAAAAGTGTAACTTATAGATATCACCATACTTTACAGCTGATTACAGTACATTAAGACAATTGTTTTGTGAAATGAAGTTTTGTGAAATGTCATGTTTAAATATGCATATGAGACATTGTCTAATTAAATTTGCATACATTTCCATCATATAAACCTGAACATTGAATAAAGCCAGGTTCAACATTTTTGTTTGATGTTGTTGTCATAATAGAGTTACTGTACATGTTTTTACAGGAGGGATTTTTGATTTCTCTTTTCATCATAAAATACCGTCAACAGCCGGAAAACAAAAACAAATTTATATCAAGTTTTTAGGAATAAAATGTTAAATAAATACCATGCAAGCGACATATGCACAAAGCCCTCAGTAATAACCTTCAGAATATAGATATGAATGAAACTGTAAGTTTTGGTGTTTATAAGTGTTACTGAAGTGGAGCAAAAAACTTTTAAAGATATGTATCGTAATTTAAATCTACAGACGCCAATAGATAAAGTGCAATAAATGTATGTGTTTATTTAGTTGCACTTTATATCTATGTATGATTTTGGATGTTTTCTTTCCACCAGTCTGAAAGAAGACCAGCGCATGAGTGCATGCAAACATCATGTTCCCAGTAGGGTATGTTAATGTAACATTTTCAGGATTTGTTATGAGCCGTTTCTACAGTCCCTCACCAGCCCCAGTGTGGTTAGGGTTAGGGTTAGGGTTAGACTAACCCTAGTCTAGTCCCAGACTCATACAGCTGGACTCTACAGAGAAACACATCAGATTCTTCAGCCACATTTCATTTCAATTTCTTTATAAAGCACAATAAAAACAACTGCCGTTGACCAATGTGCTGTACAAAATAAATACCCATTAAATAAAATACAGACAAAGACACATGTAAACAACAGAAAGACAGAATTCATGAATTGTAAGCCAGATCAAATAAAAAACATTTTAACTTAGATTAAAAAACAGATATTGTGGGAGCAGTTCTGAGTTGAACAGGTAAACTGTTCGATTTGATTTTGATTCGCAAGCTCTCAATTCCCGATTCGACTCAATGAATAGATTCTAGGGCTGGGCGATAAAACGGTATCAGTATTTATCGACGGTACACCATTGTCGGTAACGATATAAAAAAATATTTTCATTCTAACGCACGCGCGCGCTGACGCGACCACCACAGCCTTGCCCAACATTAAAAGGCAAACGTAATGAAAGCGGAACGAAACTGCGCTGCTCATTTGTGCTTCACGGACCGTTTATCGGTTTGCACCAATGCAGCGCGAGCCGATCTCCATCGAGCGACACTGTTTCTACACAGCGCTACGAGATCCAGTGAAGAAAACATTTGAGTTCGCCACAGAAATAATAACATCGCTGCGAGATCCAGTGAGAAACATTCACATTTCTCCATTATTAACGCATCAAACAGCGCTGACGGAGAACCCAGGAGAAACACTGTGCCATGAATGAACGTGTTATAGGCTTTAAGTCCACAGGTCAGCAACATTCACCGTGGATTTACTGTGGTAACACTCACTGTAACCGTGGAAGTTTGGCAGGAATAGTAAAATGCTCATGTCACACATCTTTTTCCAGCACTTCAAAACTCAAATATTATCATATTTAAATGTTATTTTTAATGTGATGACCGAAACATTATTTGTTCATCCTTCAAATATTACCCCCATTTATAAAACAAAAAGTTTCAAGATGTAGGAAAACTCACACTTATTTAAAAAAAATATATATATACATTTTTTTTAAATCAAGGAAATTTCTCAGGCTTTTTTTATCTTTTCGCAGTATCAAAAACGTACCGAACCGTGAGTTTAGTGAACCGTTACACCCCGACTTACTACAGATGTTGACCTCACAGTTCACCTTGATTGTTCCACGTTTACACTTTTACATTGCACACATTTTGTAACATTTAAGTTCAAGAGTTTCTTTAACACTTAATTTTGTATCTTAATATAAGACATAAAGAAGATATTTTTGTTTACATTTTATTTTTGATTAAAACTAATATAATTTGTTGTTTGCATTAATAATGTGGATAAATAAAATAAAAACCAGTGGTTTAAATTCAAACTTTTCTACTTGTCTTTAAAAAATATATATTATAAAAAATGTCAATAATTATCGCTACCGAACATTATGAAACATTATATCGTGGTCATTTAAAAAACATTTTTTTAATAATTTTTAATAATAATTTTTAATAATTTTTTAAATAACAGTGAACATAAGTTTACAAGTGGTTAATTTAAAAAAAAAATGAAGAGCCACAAACCTGTATATTAAACTCGTTTTATTTTAGGTACACTTGTGTACATTAACACAGAACCCAACTCTGGTCAGCATCAGGTTATTTTATGTTTAAGATAATACAAATGTTAAATCTCACAGCATTAGCTGTAACATGTAAGCCTATGAACAGTGGAGGAACACTAATACTGGCTTCTGGGAGATGGATAAATAAATATGGAAAAAAAACAGATTTTGCCACAACCACATTTATAAAAACGCTTAATCGAAAACTCTTTCTGCCCAGCCCTAACGGACACCGGTTTGTGTTGGCGCTACGCTAGCGCTAGTCTGTGTTTCCCTCCATCTCTAAGTGACGTTTAAAGAACCCCATCATGAGTCAGAAGGGTTTGTACACGCACGGTTACCCAGAAGCCTTTGCTGCGGCCACGAGGACGCCACACAAACCAAACACACAAATCCAGGATAAAGACGTTCCTCCTGCGGTCTGAAACCCTGAAAGACGTTCCTAGCAGGAAAACTGGCCCTTACCGAGACGGCTTTCCAAACTCACCTCACGGCAAACGCTTCCGCGACACCGGACACACACATCTGGGAGACTTTTGAGGAATTCTTACATCTCAACATCGATTTTAGTGCTGATTTTGAGTTTATGCATGAATACACACTTCACCAAACATTACTCGTAGCTTCTGCCAGCCAATAATCACAATAAGTTTTGATACTTTTGATATGAAACAAAGTCTCAGCTTTCAGATTCAAACAATAAATGTTTAAAGTTTGACATAAACCAGAGCATCAACTATTCAGTCTTATTTTAGTGGCGTCTCGGGAAACACTGAGAAACACTGAGCTCTCTTTAATGTGGAGTGAGAGTGAAGTGAATAAAGGACCGGTCAGTGCAGCTAATGGTTTCTTTATTGATTTCTTGATACACGATGCTATCTGTGTTTCTAAAGGAGCAATCATCTTACAAACCAACGATATCTCTGAGGTGTCGCTTCAGAAGAGCTCAAAACCTGACAATCAACAAGCGTAAGATGAGACATTACGACAGCAGATCCTCCTAACACTTTACAGTAAAGTTAACATGAACTAGTTAACAATCTACTTTTGTACTAAAATACTTTTAAAGCATTTCTAATTTTAATCTTTTTACTTTATTTCCTGAACTTTTTTAGACACATTGTCAGTAAATTAAAAAAACACACATTTTTCACTGAAAAGCGCCTATAATAATAATGTAATAAATGCCTATTATGATTGTTACATATAGACAAAATTTCACCTGGAAGTCCAAAACATCCAAGAATAACTTTCTCAAGGGAAAAACCCAAACTTCAGGAGGTCATGTTTGAGTTCACAGTAAAAAAACAGAAACACCACCAAACCTTTGCTGCCGTTTTTCTTCATTAATGGTAAATTCATGCATTCTCAGACAAAATAAATGTAAAATTGTGACTTTAAATGAGCTATACTGAAACTCCAAGTCCTCTTGTTTAAAGTATATATGGCACTTGATGCTGACGGCGAGACTGGGTTACAGACCCGAGACGTCTCACTGAAACTGCTGTTTTTATCCACTGCCAGTGTAGATGTGTCCGAAGAAGTTCAGGAAATAAAGTAAATAGATTAAAGTTAAAAATGCTGGCTGAGCAGCTCAATCCATTTACTAACAAACGCATGTGCATGTTCTTCTTTCCTTGTTGGGTAATAAAAGTGTGTCTAAATATCCCCAATAATACAAGCACACACAAATGTCATTTCTTTTTCTTCCAAATTATTATGAGGCTATTTTATTTTAATGGACTCCAATTTAATGGTTAAATTTAATCTTAGTAATAAAAAAAAAAATGTTTTTAAATGTTGAAATCATGAAACGTTTTCAATTTATTAAAAGTAAAAAAAAAAAAAAAAAAAAAAACATTTTAGGGCCCTATGAATAAAAAAAAAAAAAAAATTTCTTCAACTCCATTTCGGTTTCCCCAAAATTCTGTTTTCAATTTTTAATTGTCCATGTTAATCAATTGAATTCATAAAACTTTTTTTTTGGAGACACTTTTTATTTGAATTATGTATTAGTAAATGTTGGAATTAACCCTTAAAGAGCTAGAACATATTTCACTGAAAAGCACCATTAATAATGTTGTAATAAAGGCTATAATTTGCTTAGGTATTGTTACATGTAGACAAAATGTCATGGCGCACACAAACATTAGTTTGTTAGTAAATGGCTTGCGCTTCTAAACCTGCTCACACTGATATATAATGACCAGCTTAACAGCTTAAAGTCAGTCTGTATCTCTCCACAGTGAATGATCATGTCAGCATCATTACAATCATCTTAAACACACAAGAGTGTGAATGTGCATCTAATACAGATTAACCAGCTAGATCAAAACAATCAAACTGATGATTACTGCTCATGTGCGACTAGTTATGAATGTATGACATCCCATCCAAACTGAGGCGGTTGTGTTACTCCTTCAATCATTCACTACAAAACAATGTTTGACCCGCATCAGTTTTGCAGTGAAAACAGCATCTGAACAGCAGATCCTGAAGTATTAGAGCCTGCAGATCATGTTCAACGTCTTCAAAACACAGCAGACACTCACGGTGTCACCAAAACACGTTACTATTATAGTAAAGTAACGTTACTACGTTACTATATATACGACACAAGTGTAATATCTCATCATAGTCGTTATAAACGTGATTAAATGTCGCCAGACGTCTGTGGTGGTGTAGCTGTTGTGATGTAGACTGTGTGTGTGTTTCTTCTGCTGATATTTCATGATGCTTTGATTGATTTCGAGTGTATTTTGTACCTTTCCGGACGCTCCGTCTCCCAGAAGCACAATCTTCAGCTGCCGCTCCTGAATCTCCTCCTCGGAGTCCGACATCACTCAACACTTCTTCAGCACAAACACACACACACACACGATAACAACACGATAATAATCAGAGACGGAGATTTAAGCGCAGCGGTTAATCTGATCACGGTGAAGCCGCCGCCATCTTCCCTCAGCGCGAACCAACACACACGATCCTCTCACACTGCACTGACAGAGCCGCTTTACACACGACAGAGGAGTGTGTGTGCGGTCAACTTCTGATCATTACCCAGTTAAACT
>JAJAQA010000011.1:41733201-41898201 GCA_021464565.1 Rutilus rutilus | reverse complement strand
ATGACTCAAACATCCAAGTTGATCCAAGCAGCAATTTTTTTTTTTTTTTACAGTGCGCTCTCTGAGAATTTACTTCAAAATATGGACCATCAATTCAAAGTCTTCCAATGCACTGGCACATGTTAACCCGAAACAGATAGGCCTACACCCATAGGGAAAACTCATGCTGAGAAATGGCATTGTAGGCCTACTCTTCTTGATATTAACCTTTTATTGGCATCAGTGGATTCAAACCCAGCAGCAGCAAGGCATTAATGTGGCGATTGTTGTCAAATATCCATCCAATTTCCCAGCATACATTATAAGTCTGTCATTTAAATCCAAGAACTTTCCACCTGAAAACTGCCAACAAAGTAAATGGGATGAATCATTTTTAAAGCGATATAATGCGCTCACTCAGGCCTTGTGTGACTCATATAGCGGAATAATAATTTCTTGCGTGTATTTTAAATTTTTTAGCCCTTCTACAAACGGTGAATTTCTAATATTTAATCCGTTCATTTGATGGTTTCGGTGTCTCTGGAGCTCAAACACTACTAGAAGACTGACTTCAAAAACACAGAAGATCAACAGCGCTGGGAAATCTGATGTTTCGCAATCATAATCACTTTACTCACTTATAAGAGTGTCTTTGCACATAAAATGCTCTTCATACCTGAATCCTCGATCATCAGAACAGATGCGGTTTATCAGATGAGTTTCCCTTCATCATCTTCATCTTCTCCACCTGCTCCTCAACGAGCGAAACCCCGAGAGTCAGTGATGCAGTCTTTTTGTGTCTTTTTTCATTTTCAACTTAAATGCAATAAAACACCATCATCATCATCCGGGCCTACTTCAGAGGCTTTTTACCTATCAAGTTATTATAAAAAATCCATGTACTTTTGTCAATTGCATATGTCTGCACATAAAGATCCTTCTAAACACTCAATTTCGGAAATAAAAATTCGCTATACCAGATTAACCACAATAGATCAAGCGATATGCAGTTTTATTGAAATGTAATTCACGTACACTTTATTTTAAGGTGTCCGTGTTACAGTGTATTGACGCATTTACTGTGTAATAATAATAATAATAAAATGCATGTAGCCTACTTATAGGGTTAGGATTAAATGTAATTATGGATAATTTATAGTTATTATTACAGTAACTGCATGTAACATGCGTAACAAGGACACTGTGAAATAAAGTTTTACAAAATACTTAATATATAATCCTCAAAATACTTAACTAAATTATCTCTGCAATAACATGAGTTCAGAGAGTCTCGCGAGGCCTTGTTCGGATCGCACGCGCATAAATCAAAGTGTTTGAAACGCGACACAAAACAACATTAAATCATAGCCTACTACATTTATTATTATCATTGAATACAGCGGTGATGGTTTTATTGTTGTTATTATTGTTTACACTGCTTTAGTTATAATCTTAACGCTTTATTTTTGTTAAAAAATGTAAACGGCTGGGTTCGTCCATTTTTGACCAAAACAACCCAGGATTTTTTAGAGTGCAATAGACTATAAATACAGGCCTAAGCGAGGTTGTAGAGATAAACTATTATGGTGATCTGAAACATCTTTAACACATAATTTAGCGGCAGATTTTCCTATAAAATAAGGCAAAAACACATAAAACCCTCGAACGCTGAACTATACGGTTTTCCCCTAAAAACCCTCGAAATGTGGATTTATCCGTTTTGCGGGAAATGATGACTTGTCTTTGCTGTTTTTTTGTCTAATAACATATTTTAATAAGTCCAGTGGGCTCATGTCACGGCTTATTAATTTCACGCTTTTTTCTTTGAGGATACACAGAAATGACATCTCACAAAATGTGAGAAACACGAATGAAATTATGCTTCATATACGCTTTAATGCTTTTCTTTAAACAAAAACACGTTACACTAATATGAAAACAGATACATCCATATGAAAAAATCCACGGCTCGCTTATTAAGAAGACCAACAGATCAATATTTATCTCTGATTTAATAATTTTTTGTTGAGGATTGTTGAGGGGAAAGTGCCAGTCTTACCGTTACCTTAAAACCGCACGTGCGGTCGCGACATCAAGTGCTTTTTATTTCCAACCAAGAAGAAAGAACATTTTGCTAAAAAAAAAAAAAAAAAAACATATTCTGAAATAAAATCCTAAGTGTTTTTATAGGAGCAAAACTGATATCAGTCCTTGGAAGAAGAGGAAGAATAAAAAGGCTGTTTCAGCAGTTCTGTGAATAAATCTCCCGGTCAGTTAACGACTGTCTTTGGTAGAATAAATACGCGAGTGCGTCACTGGTTCCCCGAGCTCAGGCCCCACGCGGGGAGACAGTACGTGTACGGGTAATAGTAGGACGCGAGGAGTGGCGGTCGCAGGAGTTCTCCGGGGCTGTACTGTCTCCGGTCGTCCCGGACCAGCACTTTCACGGCCACTTTCTTCGCCGCGGGCGCCGACGCCAGCAGATCCGCGGCCATCTGACGCCGCTTGGTCTTGTAGCGTCGGTTCTGGAACCAGATCTTGACCTGCGTCTCGGTGAGCTTGAGGGAGGCCGCGAGGTCCGCGCGCTCCGGCCCGGAGAGATAGCGCTGGTGATTGAAGCGCCGCTCGAGCTCGAACACCTGCGCGTGAGAGAACGCGGCGCGAGAACGCTTCTTCCGCTGCTTGGGCTGATCGACGCTCTTCTCCTCCGTCCCGTTACAGTCTGGAGAACAACAAACACACACGACTTCAGTTTGGACATAGTCAAGATGGACGAGACAAACTTTGAAGGTGCCTAGCCAGAAAGTTTGAAGTAGGTTTAAAAGCTTGAAGGTTTTCAGTTTGTAATAAGTGTTAGTTTAGTAGTTTTAAAAGCTAGTTAGCTAGCTAGATAAGATAGATGGATACAGAAACAGTACACAGTATGGCAGTTTAAATGAGTCTTATGAGCCTCTCCAACTGTCAAAATTAGAATTTTTTTATTTTATTTATTTTTTACCGTTGGAGTTCGAACAGTCTTGGCTCATTTGAACATTCAGTTTTAAAAGCTTGAAGTTTTAAGTTTTTATGTTTGTAATAGTTTTAAGTTTTAGTTTAGTAGTTTTAAAAGGTAGCTAACTTAGTTAGATAAGTAGATAGATAGAGAGATAGATAAACAAATGAGAATGGCAGTTTAAATTTTAAATCTTACGAATCTCTTCAACTGTCAATATTTGAATTTTTGACCGTTGGAGTTTGAACAGTCTTGGCTCATTTGAACATTCAGTAAATGTAAGTCTAAAGGATTTTTCCTAGTTTTAAAAGCCATTTTTAAGGAAAATCACCAGTCGGATCAGTTAGAAAATAAAGCACACTGTAAGTCAGAACAGTGTGAATGTCTAGTCTGAGTTTGGTGGATGTAGTATGAAAAGTCTAGAAGTAGCAGCGTTGAGAAACTATAGTCTAAGAAGAACAACAATAAGCTTAAATAGTATCGTTAGATATTTTTCAAGCCAACTTAAAGAAGAACCAGTTTTCTTCCACAAAGAACCAAATTCTTAAAAGAACCAATTTTTCTTAGTGTAACGAACATATTTATAACTTTTTTTCCACTGTAAAGAACCTGTAGTGGTTTCATGTGTGATCGATCCCAGTGGAGAAGTTTAAAGAGTGAACAGAGATGAATCAGTGTTCCCGCTGGAGCTCAGAGGAACGGTTCTTCACTCACCGGACACGCAGTCGCTCAGGCCTTTGCCGTGTTTTAACTCCTGATCGGTTTCCTCCGCTAAATCTGCGTCTTTCTCAGGCTTTGCGTCGCTTTGCGCTTTGGTGTCGTTGTCCTCGCTCAGCCCGGAGTCCGAGTCGTAGTTCTTACTCTCTCTCTCATCGCTCCGATCCGCTCCGTCCATCTCTTCGAAGATTTTCCAGCACTCGCTTTTCGAGAAACACACATCCAGATCGTTGAGATGCCGAGACTCCTCTTTTCTGTTCAGAATGGCTTGAATGGAGAACGGCATCAGAGAGTTGCTGCGAACAGCCATTTTAAGCAGGAAAAGTCACTGTGGATCTCTAGCTCCGGGGTTACGCGCTCCAGATTGAGCCCCGTGGCGGCAGTTCGGTCGCATCGCGTGAAGGGAGTGTGTGTTCGCCACTGCGAGTGTGTGAGTGTGAACACACAGCGCTACTATCCACTTCACCTGCGGATCAAACTGACCCTCAACTCACGCCCATTGGCCAGTCTGGCAGCTGTAACGCGTTCTGATTGGCTGTGGGGAACTCGCGCATATTTACAGCGCATTAACCCTTAAACACCCGAGGAGAGAATGAAAAGATATCAATGACCCTTTAAAATCACACTGACAACTAAAATACGAGCTGCGGATGAAAAAAGTAGGTCTGACAAAACGCGGACTGAACGCACACAATTATCATCTAAACACGCGCTTGAACGTTTTTACGGAGCAAAAAACAATGGCAGCTCAATAATAATCGTTTTTAGTAATAAACTCGTTAATATTCTCAGGTCACTGGAGTTTCATCATGTATTAAGCTGTAAGTAACTTCTACTTTCTGTTCGCATTTCATTAATTTATTTATGACTAAAGGCGCTCGTGTTTGTGCGCTTCGTTTATTTAAGGTATGGAAATTAATTATTTGTTTTATCTTTATTTGTATCGTTTCATTCATTAAAACACTCCGCATATTATGTATGTAGCCTATATATTCCACAAAAATAAACTAATTCAAAATTTGAATGAAATATCTCGTCAGACTTCTCCTCTTATCCGCTCATAATTGACCATGTTTTTTGGCAAAATGAACGAGGCCTAAAAACGGCTATAGATATTAATATTAATTTAATGGATATGCGTGTCACACAGATACTTTTCAATTTAACATCAACATCATCTGTAATTCTAATAATAATAGCCTAATAATAAACTGAACAGCAATAAATAAATCATTTCTTCTTATTTTATTTTCTCTTGATTCATATTTTTGAAGCCGCAGTTTTAGCAGAATTTCCTCGAATGTATCGCATAAATAAGTGTCGCTTTAAATCATTCTAAATTATATTTTCTTGTTGTGATATCGTGTCTCTGACATAATATATGATATTGTGAACGTTCGCGACAATAAATAAAATTAACCAAACTACTGTTACTGTCTCATTTCAGTAGCTAAATAAAGAATAGCTGAAATTAATACATTTAATAAGCCAATTTATTGAGCGCTGACGGGAAATGATTATAAAAACTTTAATTGAATGTTAAATGATGCCGATTAATAAATCATGTTACTGGACTTTGAGCGTCACACTGGATTTTCATAGAGTTGTGAAGTTCAACTCGACTTTTATAAAAACTAACAACAAAATATAAATGTTTATTAATCTCCTCCTTCCGGCGATCATATTTGAAGACGTTTTTCTTCAATTTCGTCTAATCGAGAATTTTTCTGGCGTGTTTTTACCAAAATATATCCTAGATTCCACTGCATTATTTCACTAAATATGTAATCAACACAAATTACAGAATTACGTCTTACTTTTAACAGCCTATAATACGATTAAATAATATAATACGCTTATTTTACAACTTCAGTGAATCCATTAATTCAGCATCTGACACTGATGACAATAAAGAACATTTACACGCACACACATTAATAATAGAAATTGTATTTCCCCTCGCATAAATGTTTTTAGTTCCGATTACATGAGGTTTATTAATGATTTTAAATTCTTAGTAAATATCAGTAAGGTAAGCGCGCGCGCGTCTCTCTCTCCATCTAGCGGTCACGCGCATCACTCACGCGCGTTCCTGTGTGTCTGATAAAAGTGACATGAATATCTATTTGTGTATTCAAAAAAGGTAATATCTGTGACTATGCAGATGCGCGCGATCGAGGGATCACCGTGGGCGTGCACGCGTTCGGGAACTTGTCAAGCTCGTGAAGTGTAGATGCGCGTGCATGCAGAGGGATAATGAAAAAATGAACGCGCCAGGCGCAATAAACGTCAAAACAACAACTCGTCCCCGCTGCTTATAATTGTGTGTTGAGTCTGAATGTGTGTGTGTGTGTGTGTGAGAGATGTAACAGACTCTGACAGGACAGACTTCATGGAAAGGATGGCGTGACACGGATGACAGCAGCTCGTGCCACTGAAGACTTTCTTTCTGTTGTAATTTCTGGAATATGAAACTCATGTAAAAGCCCATCGAGTTCAGATGCGCGTGACCGAGAGAGAGACACTGAAGCATCAGGTCACGCGCACAGGTAAACACTCACCTGTCCTCTCTGAACTGCTTCAACACATCTGTGTGTGTGTGTGTGTGTGTGTGTGTTATTAACCCAAGGCTTTTCATGATCACCTCATCATTTAAAAGGCGGCTATTTCATTTTCATGTATAAAAGACCCAATAAATACCGTGAAAATGGATATTATAAATGTGTTGTGTAAAATCGTTAGTTTTTCTATTACATGACATCATTATATGTATTGTTTTCATTTATACTTATCAAATTATTGTAAATCAAACGTTTTAATATTTTTTCTATTTAAATCAAATTTTAAATTAATATCATAATTTAAATAATATATATATTTTTTTTTATGGTTTTACTTGTCAAATTTTATTTGAATCAAATGTGTTAATCAATTTGTTCTAATATATTAAATGAATATTATAAATAAAAATTATCTAAACAAATGTATTTGATTTTTTTTTCAAATTTATTTAATTAAATCGTATTTTTCTTAAATTATTTTTACACTTCTTCACTGCTTTTCGTATTTATATAAATATAAATTTAAATATAGGCCTAGTTTTATAAAACCTCTTTATTTTGTTTGTGTAAATCAAATAATTTATTTTAAATATTTATGTAGCCTATTTATTTTTATTGAAATCAAATCAAATTAATTAATTTAAATAAAAAACGTTAGTTTATTATGTATTTATTTTATTCAAGATATTTGTTTTAATCTAATGCATTAAACATTTATTTTTAGTTATTAGTTTTTTTCAAATTGTTTACTCTGCTTTTCTCTAATGTTTTCTAATGTTTAAGTGCTGTGTTTATCTGTTGTGTATTTCAACTTTAGCATGTAAATAAAGGCCTATAGATCGAATGGAGTCACGTGAGTCTTTCAGCCAATCACACGCGCTTCTCTTTGAATGTGGCGCCGCCGTGTGGAAAAACACAGATGACAACCAACAGAAAAACCGCTTAGCTCGATTTTAAATGAGAATGTTTTATGTGTATCATGCGCCCCCTGCAGGACGAGTTATCACAGTGCACGTGTGTTCTGCGCCCCCTGCAGGACGAGTTATCACAGTGCACGTGTATCATGCGCCCCCTGCTGGACGAGTTATCACAGTGCACGTGTGTTCTGCGCCCCCTGCTGGACGAGTTATCACAGTGCACGTGTGTTCTGCGCCCCCTGCTGGACGAGTTATCACAGTGCACGTGTATCATGCGCCCCCTGCTGGACGAGTTATCACAGTGCACGTGTGTTCTGCGCCCCCTGCTGGACGAGTTATCACAGTGCACGTGTGTGATGTTTAATGTGTGTGTTGTGTTGTTATAGTGTTGAGTATTTAGTGTTTTACTGGCAGCAGGATAATATTGTAAAGGGATTTTTAATCTCTTCATCACCTGTCAAACTTAAAGTTTAAATTCTAATGACTACAGACTAACACCAACTTCAAATGCAAAGTTAATTATACAGTATTACGTTTTATTTTATGAAAAATGTATCAAAATGAAGCAAGAATCGAAGTCTTATTTCTTGTGTTCCTATTGGATTAAGATTATTTTTCTCATTTCTGTTGACAGATATTTGTTAGTGTAAATTCAGATTTAACCTCCGACTGGAAGAAACGAGCTTGTCTCTCTCTCACACACACACACACACACACACACACACACACACACACACACACACACACACACACACACACACACACACACACACACACACACACACACACACACACACACACACACACACACACACACACACACACACACACACACACACACACACACACACACACACACACACACAGCTGTTTCCTGCAGCACCAGATTAAAGTGTCCAATAATAAATCAGAGACAGAATAAACTTAGTTTCACCACAGAAATAAATGCCTTTCTCGTCTGTTCTCTCTCTCTCTCTCTCTCACACACACACACACACACACACACACACACACACACACACACACACACACACACACACACACACACACACACACACACACACACACACACACACACACACACACACACACACACACACAGTTTCGTCTGGTCTCGGTCTGTTCAGGTTCCTCTGAACCTCAGACCAGAATAATAAACTCAGTGTCAAAAACCTTCAACTTTCTAAACAAAACACATTTTTCTGATATACTGATGATGTTTGACTACATTATAAAAGTAAAGTAATGATTAAAGAGTAAAATAAACATCTCACACAAAACTAAATATAAAAAACAGGACAGATCGGATCTCGGATCAATACTGGAATTTATCATAAAAAGGTAAAAATATAAAATGGAACAATAATGACATTCACAGAATGAGCATCTTTATGGTGACAGAAATATGACACACACTCACGCACACACACACACACTCTCTCACTCACACACACACACTCTCTCTGACCTTGAAACTACTAACACACATGAACATGAGGTGATCAGAAGCAGGAGTGTGTGATCATCGTTTGGTTCTCTTCGCCGGCGGATCCTCAGGCTTCTGTCCTCGAGTGCGAGAGAGTGAAGGACTGGTGTCACGCTTACGTCCTCGCACCGACCTGAGACACACAGAGAGAGAGAATGAGTGTGTGTTCAGCCACACACACACACACACACACACACACACACACACACACACTCTCTGATGTTGGCATGAGAACTGTAAAAGCTTGAAGTGTGATGGTTTAGAGTACGGCTGTCCAATAAAAATTTGAATATTCGTCGAATAAACAAACAAAAATTTTTTTTTTTTTGTCAAGATGCAGCTGTTCTGTTCATTTACAAATATATATATTTGTATATATATTGTATAAATATATATATTATATATATATTGATCCATGAAGTTTGAATCCGTGAGTTTATTGCCAACTTTACTCAACTGCAGAAAAGGCGACAGCGGCAAGAGCAAAACCTTATGACTTATGCACATTTCATATTTCATTGACTCGCTGCAAGCTTATGCACTTTTATGATGATTCACTGCTATTATAAAGCTTGGAAGAGCCAGGACATGTTTTAATATAACTCTGTGTTCGTCTGAAGAGTGTCACACACACCTAGGATGAGCTGAGGGACAGTAAATCATGGGCTAATGTTCATCTTTGGGTGAACTCTCCCTTTCAGTATTTGAACATAATTTAAATTTTGCTAATTTTTAAGAAAGAAATTCAAATATAGGTTTCCAGCCGTTCTGACAGCCCTAGTTTAGAGAGAGAGAGAGTTTAAAAGCTTCAAGCTGTGGCTGAGGACAGAGACGCACCGTGTGTTCGGGGAGTGCTCCTCTCTCCCACTCAGCTTACTCACAGCTCGAGTCGACGGCTTGCTGGGCTTATTCCTGAAACACACATCACACACACACATGAGCAGGGATTCACTGAGGTGAAGGCTGGAGTGTGAGAAGATCCGGAGTGTGTGAGGGGAGTGTGTGTGAGGAGTTTGTGTGTGAGGAGAGTGTGTGAGGGGAGTGTGAGAAGATCCGGAGTGTGTGTGTGAGGATCCGGAGTGTGTGTGTGAGGATCCGGAGTGTGTGTGTGCAGTGTGTGTGAGTAGTGTGTGTGAGTGTGTGAGGAGTGTGTGTGTGAGGATCCGGAGTGTGTGAGGGCAGTGTGTGTGAGTGTGTGAGGAGTGTGTGAGGAGTGTGTGTGTGAGGAGTGTGTGTGTGAGGAGTGTGTGTGTGAGGAGTGTGTGTGTGAGGAGTGTGTGTGAGTAGTGTGTGTGAGTGTGTGAGGAGTGTGTGTGAGTGTGTGAGGAGTGTGTGTGTGTGAGGAGTGTGTGTGTGTGAGGAGTGTGTGTGTGTGTGAGGAGTATGTGTGTGTGAGGAGTGTGTGTGAGTGTGAGTGTGGGAGAGTGTGTGAGGAGTGTGTGTGAGAAGTGTGTGTGAGTGTGTGAGGAGTGTGTGTGAGGAGTGTGTGTGAGTGTGAGTGTTTTTGTTTATATTACATTGTGGGAACCAAATGTTCCCACAAGGATAGTAAAACATGAGATCACCTCCATTGTGGGGACCAGCCAGCCAGCCAGCCAGCCAGCCAGCCAGCCAGCCAGCCAGCGGTCCCCATGAGGGGAATGGGTAAATAAACATACTAAATTATATATTTTTTAAAATGTAAAAATGCAGAATGTTTCCTGTGATGGGTAGGTTTGAGGTAGGGTTAGTGTGTGTGTGTGATGGGTAGGTTTAGGGGTAGGGTTAGTGTAAGGGGACAGAATATACAGTTTGTACGGTATAAAAACCATTAAGTCTATGGAGAGTCCCCACAAAGATGTGTGCGCCTGTTTGAGTGTGTGAGAGTGTGTGTGTGTGAGGAGTGTGTGTGAGAAGTGTGTGTGAGTGTGTGAGAGGAGTGTGTGTGTGTGTGTGTGAGGAGTGTGTGCGAGGAGTGTGTGTGAGAAGTGTGTGTGAGAGGAGTGTGTGTGTGTGTGTGAGGAGTGTGTGTGTGTGTGTGTGTGAGGAGTGTGTGTGAGAAGAGTGTGAGAGGAGTGTGTGTGTGTGTGAGGAGTGTGTGCGAGGAGTGTGTGTGAGAAGTGTGTGTGAGTCTGTGAGTGTGTGTGAGGAGTGTGTGTGAGAGGAGTGTGTGTGTGTGCGAGGAGTGTGTGCGAGGAGTGTGTGTGTGAGGAGTGTGTGTGAGAAGTGTGTGTGAGTGTGTGAGAGGAGTGTGTGTGTGTGCGAGGAGTGTGTGCGAGGAGTGTGTGCGAGGAGTGTGTGAGAAGTGTGTGTGAGTGTGTGCGAGGAGTGTGTGTGTGTGTGAGGAGTGTGTGTGTGTGTGAGGAGTGTGTGTGTGTGTGAGGAGTGTGTGCGAGGAGCGTGTGCGAGGAGCGTGTGTGAGGAGTGTGTGTGAGGAGTGTGTGTGAGTGTGTGAGGAGTGTGTGTGTGTGAGGAGTGTGTGTGAGTGTGAGGAGTGTGTGTGTGTGTGTGTGTATCAGTACTTCTCTGCCTCCAGACGGGACGCTGCTCGGGTCGTCGCTCGTGTCTTCGTCTCCTCCTCGTCCTCCTCCTTCTCTCCGTCTCTCCTCTCGGACGCTCCGGTGTCTGTGAACGGCAGGAACACACTCAACATCCTCCACAATCACTCATTACACATTAATCAAATAAAAAATTATTAAATGTAAATGTATCAAATTAGATTAAAAGAAGAAACATTTGATTTAAACAAAAAAATAAACAGATTAAAATAAATGAGAAAAAAATAGAAATGGATAAAAATATTTAAATCAATCAACAGTACGAAGAGTAATACAATACAATGTAATAATTAAAATAAAATAAATGGCTTAAAACAAAAAAATAATCATATAAAAATAAATAAATGCATAAAGTATAAAGTAAATTTTAAAAAGAGTAAATTGATAAAGTTCTATATCAAGAAAGAAAAACTGTAATCATGTATTCAAGATTGTGATTGACATAAACAGATGAAAACTATTAAAAAGAATAAATTAACTGAGTAAAAAAATAAATAAAGATTAGATTAAATTAGTAAATAAATGAATACATGCAGTTCTGTACCGAGCAAATCAGAATAAACATGGAACATTTAATGAAAATTATATTAAAAGAAAGAAAATAAAAAACAATAAATTAAATAAGCAAATGAGTAAATAGATTAAAATAAATGCATATACACATAATTTAATAAATACTGTACTATTAAAGTACTATGAGTAAGAAAAACATTTATTCAAAATCAAAATTAGATTAAAAATAAATAAGCAACTGATTAAAATATATACATTCAAATATTAAATTAAAATTGATTAAAATGTGAATAAATTAGTATATAATATAGTAACTATAACAGTGAGTAAAAAAAGTTATAATTAAAATAATAGAAATGAAATATTTGCAACATATTTAAAATATAAATTCTTCACAGTATAATGAGTCTTAATACTTTAACTATAACGATGACTTTTAATTTCCTCCAGGCATTTATTAATTACAGTTATGATGTAATATCACGGCTCTCGTACCCGAGTCATCAGTGGAGGACGCTTTGGAGGGTCGTCCGCGGCGGGGGGGTTTCCGCTGAACACACACACACACACACACACACACACACACACACACACACACACACACACACACACACACACACACACACACACGTCAGTCAGTGATTCAGCATATGTCTGATGGTGTAGTGTCAGGAGTGTTTGTTCGCTCACACACACCTCTTCCTCATCTTTCCTCTCCTCGTCTTCATCGCTGGCTTTGATCACGTCCTGATCTTCGCACACACTCGCTGAGAGAGAAATCAAACACGAACATTCAGGCTTCGTTCAGTGTGAGCTTCTGACTGCTGTTTTACACACACTGCTGTACACACACACTGACCTTCATCGCTCCTGTGTTTGGCTGATGGTTCTGGTTCTGCTGTGGAACACAGAAGCTCGTCTGATGATCTCTTACGCTTCAGTGCAGGTTTCACTGCAGAGAGAGAGAAACTGATCATCTACACAAACAGACAAGTGTGTGTGTATGAGTGTGAGCGAGAGTGAGTGTTAGTGTGTGTGTGTGTGTGTGTGTGTGTGTGTGTGTGAGTGAGTGAGTGTGTGTATCAGAGAGAGAGAGAGTGAGTGAGTGAGTCTCTGTGTGTGTGTGTGTGTGTGTGTGTGTGTGTGTGTGTGAGTTTGAGTCTCTCTGTGTGTGTTTGAGTCTCTCTGTGTGTATGTGTTTCAGACTCACCTGAGGGAGCATCTCTGATCTGAGCAGTGGAGCGTCGACTCCTGCGACCCTGATAATAAAAACAACAAATACTTCAAAAACCAAACTATGAAGCGTTAAAACACTGATCACATGACCTGGAATAAACCTCTCCTCGTCGTCTAAGATTTGGTATAATATACGATCATGACATTTCTCTCTTATTTGGAGAAAAAGTTAGTCCTTTCAATTTAACTTCTGAAAGCAACTTGGTTAAAAAAGTGAAACAATTAAAAATCATTTTTGTGAAGGCCAGACACTACAAGGTGAATAGGGTGAACATGTTAATGTTAATGTACATCACATACTTCCCCAGTTCAATTACAACAATTTTTTTGTATTACAGTTTTATTAAATGTTTAAATATGCATACGAGACATTGTCTCATGAAATATGCACTCATTTGCATATATTTCCAGCACATTAATCTGAACATTGGATAAAGCCAGGTTCAAGACTCTTGTTTGATTTTGTTGACACATCAGAGTTGAAGGTTTTTACAGAAGGGATTTTGGATTTCTCTTTTTAATCACTCCATAAATCAGAAAATACTGCCAACAGACAGAAAAAAGCACATTTTCACTGTTTTTAGGAATAAAATGTTGTATAAATCAGTGTGAATGATATATGAACAAACCCCTCAGTAAAAACCTTCAGAATATAGATATGAATGAAACTGTAAGTTTTGGTATTTACAAGTTCTGCTGAAGTGGAGAAAAAAACCTTAAAAGATATGTATTGTAATTGAAATTTACAGACTCAAATAGATAAAGTGCAATAAAATGTGTATTTTGGACGTTATGAAGGCAAAATAAACTAAAATCTCAAAACTAAACAGTGAATGTAGCGTCTTGGCTTAATTGAAATAAAGCTGAAATTAAAAAAATATATAATAATTAAAAAAAAACTTAAATTTTAACTTAAATGTATGTCAAAATTTAGAAATGCCTTGGAAACGAACTGAATTGCATTTACATTTATTCATTTAGCTGACGCTTTTTATCCAAAGCGACTTACAATTGCTATATATGTCAGAGGTCGCACGCCTCTGGAGCAACTAGGGAGTCTTGCTCAGGGACACATTGGTGTCTCACAGTGGATTCGAACCCGGGTCTCTCACACCAAAGGCATGTGTCTTATCCATTGCGCCACCACCACCCCTCTGAAATAAGTTGAAGTGCTTAAAGTACTTATAGTAAGTAAATTTAAATTAAAGCTAAATAGAAATATCGACCAAAAACTACCAAAAATTAGTAAAAGCACCTAACATGACAAACCAAATTAAAATGAAAACTGAAAATACAAAAATAAAAGCTAATTCAAAATATGAATAAATATTTTAATAGTATATAAATAGCAGTGGCTCTGAGAGTGACGTTATCTCGTGTCTCATTTTCATCATAAACAAACAAAATATTCCTGATAGTAAAATTTTCTGTAAAAATTTGGCATGATGATGATGATGATAACAGCAATTCTTTGTTATATTCACTTAAAAACTACATATACTAACAATATTTGTCAAACTGACTATTGTGTGGAACTCTTGCTGGTCAACAAACTCAACAAAAAATAAGGAAAAAGACAATAGCTATTAAAACAGTTATTATTCATCTTTTTAAAAATTAGAATCAAGTGAATCAAGTGTCTTTTTTCTTTAAATCAAAACTGAAGAACATAAACACCTCTTTTGGCTCCTCCTCCACAGCTGGCTCCGCCTCCTTCGGTTGTAAAGCAGAGCCTGATGGGAAAGAGCAGAAAAACAGTCACATGACCCGGAGTGTGTGCGGAGAACAGCTCACAGCGTGTGCAGCGGAGACTCTTACGCGTTTCTCTCTGAGGAACATCAGCTTTGGAGGATCTTCCTCTGCGTGGAGTCCTGCTCACTCCAGATCTCTCTTCATCATCATCATCATCATCTTCATCATCATCATCATCACACTGTCAGACACATCACACACTTTAATAGAAGAACAGACAGAGAGAGAGAGAGAGAGAGAGAGAGTGTGTGTGCGCAAAGAAAACTCACCTCTTTATTGGACGTTTGCTCTTTTTCATTATCGGTTCTGGTTTGATTTGCTGCAGTCAGATAAAGAACGTTTAATTTAAGATTCTACACATTAATCATTCGGGAAATATGTTACAAGGGCTCCAGACTATTTGAAACTGCATAAGTCATCAAAAGTTGCATTTCAGTTAAATTTGGGGAAACCACTTGAAACATTTGTTGTGTTGAGCTATTTCAATTACTTCTGTTTGATTTGTTCACTGCAAACAGCTGAAAGTCTCTAAATTGTGCCAATAATGCAATGGGGGTTGAATAATTTCGACTGCAACTGTATATCAAATTTTTGTCGCACCGGCAGGAAAATTTGGTCCATCATTGGGTTGCAGTCTGGAGCCCTGTGTTATTTTACATACACACACACACACACACACACACACCTGCCCTCTGAGCAGATGATCGTCCTCTCCGTGTGCCGCTCTCTGTCTGCTCCACCTGATCAGACAAAGTCATGAGCATTAATGACATGAGCATGATTTCCTGCATAATATCTGCTGATGAAACGAATCTGATTCGTTACCGTCTCAGAGGCGTCTGACGACTTCTGTTCCTGCTCGTCTGAGACAGATGCGCTGCCTGCATAAGGACGCACGGGTTACACTGAGATAATCACACACTCATAATCAGAATCACACACTCCTAATCATCACTGTCACTAACCTGCATCTGTAGAGTCGGTCTGCGCAGGCTCAACTGCATCTGTGGTGACTGTCTGCGTAGGCTCAGCTAGTGTCTGCGTAGGCTCAGCTAGTGTCTGCACAGGCTCAGCTGCATCTGTGGTGACTGTCTGCGCAGGCTCAACTGTGTCTACTGTATGAGTCTGCATGGGCTCGTTTGCATCTGTCCCTGTGTCTGCAGAAAGGGTCTGCGCAGGCTCCACTGTATCTGCTGTAAGCATCTGCGTAGGCTCTGCTGTGTATGCACTGTGGGTCTGTGCGGGCTCAGCTGCGGAAAATGTTGACGCAAGTTCAGCTGTTTTTTCTATAAGGGTCGGCACAGGCTCATCTGTATCAGTCTCCTTTGTGTCTGCAGTGAGGGACTGCGCAGGCTCTGCCACATCTGCAGTGACTGTTGCCGTTGATTCAGCTGCGTCTTCAGTAAGGGTCTGCGCAGGGGACTCAGCCATGTTTGCACTGAGGGTTTGTACCGTCTCAGGAGTGTCTGTAATTATCGTCTGCATGGGATCGGAAGCATCTTCAGCCAAAGTCTGCACTGACAAGGCTGCATCTGCAGTGATGGTCTGCATCTGCTCCGCTGCATCTGCAGTGGCAGTCAAGGTGGATTCAGCTGCGTCTGCAGTGAGGGTCTGCATTGGTTCAGCTGCGTCTGCAGTGAGCGTCTGTGTGGACTCGGTTGTGTCTGCAGTGAGGGTCTGCGTTGGCTCAGCTGCGACTTCAGTGAGGGTCTGCGTTGGCTCAGCTGCGACTTCAGTGAGGGTCTGCGTTGGCTCAGCTGCGTCTGCAGTGAGGGTCTGCGTTGACTCAGCTGCGGCTTCAGTGAGGGTCTGCGTTGGCTCAGCTGCGTCTGCAGTGAGGGTCTGCGTTGGCTCAGCTGCGTCTGCAGTGAGGGTCTGCGTTAGCTCAGCTGCGTCTGCAGTGAGGGTCTGCGTTGGCTCAGCTGCGTCTGCAGTGAGGGTCTGCGTTGGCTCAGCTGCGACTTCAGTGAGGGTCTGCGTTGGCTCAGCTGCGACTTCAGTGAGGGTCTGCGTTGGCTCAGCTGCGTCTGAAGTGACCGTCAATGTGGACTCAGCCACATCTGCAGTGTGAGTCTGCGTTAGCTCAGCTGCGTCTGCAGTGAGGGTCTGCATTGGCTCAGCTGCGTCTGCAGTGAGGGTTTGCGTTGGCTCAGCTGCGTCTGCAGTGAGGGTCTGCGTTAGCTCAGCTGCATCTGCAGTGAGGGTCTGCGTTGGCTCAGCTGCGACTTCAGTGAGGGTCTGCGTTGGCTCAGCTGCGACTTCAGTGAGGGTCTGCATTGGCTCAGCTGCTTCTGCAGTGAGGGTCTGCGTTGGCTCAGCTGCGACTTCAGTGAGGGTCTGCGTTGGCTCAGCTGCGTCTGCAGTGAGGGTCTGCGTTGGCTCAGCTGCGTCTGCAGTGAGGGTCTGCGTTGGCTCAGCTGCGTCTGCAGTGAGGGTCTGCGTTGGCTCAGCTGCATCTGCAGTGAGGGTCTGCGTTGGCTCAGCTGCATCTACAGTGAGCGTCTGCGTTGGCTCAGCTGCATCTGCAGTGAGCGTCTGCGTTGGCTCAGCTGCAGCTACAGTGAGCGTCTGCGTTGGCTCAGCTGCGTCTGCTGTAAGTATTTGTGAGTCTCTCTCTTTGTCTCTTTCATCTGTCTGCTCATCCCCCACCTGAAAGAAAAACACCAACATATTACAGGAGATAGACAGACACTCCAGCAATCAGAAAAACTCACAGGATGAATCTGATAAATTAAGCTTGTTTAACATGCCAAACGACACTACATGTCATCACTAGGATCTGTCATTCAGAAACATGATTTATCCTATCACTGTTATCATCTAGCTACTGGTGTGCCTCAGGGCTCAGTGCTGGGACCACTTCTCTTCTCCATCTACATGTCATCACTACTATCTGTCATTCAGAAACATGTTTTTTCCCATCACTGTTATCATCTAGCTAATGGAGTGCCTCAGGGCTCAGTGCTGGGACCGCTTCTCTTCTCCATCTACATGTCATCACTAGGATCTGTTATTCAGAAACATGGTTTATCTCATCACTGTTATCATCTAGCTAATGGTGTGCCTCAGGGCTCAGTGCTGGGACCACTTCTCTTCTCCATCTACATGTCATCACTAGGATCTGTTATTCAGAAACATGGTTCATCCCATCACTGTTATCATCTACCTACTGGAGTGCATCAGGGCTCAGTGCTGGGACCACTTCTCTTCTCCATCTACATGTCATCACTACTATCTGTCATTCAGAAACATGTTTTTTCCCATCACTGTTATCATCTACCTACTGGAGTGCCTCAGGGCTCAGTGCTGGGACCGCTTCTCTTCTCCATCTACATGTCATCACTACTATCTGTCATTCAGAAACATGTTTTTTCCCATCACTGTTATCATCTACCTACTGGTGTGCCTCAGGGCTCAGTGCTGGGACCACTTCTCTTCTCCATCTACATGTCATCACTACTATCTGTCATTCAGAAACATGTTTTTTCCCATCACTGTTATCATCTACCTACTGGAGTGCCTCAGGGCTCAGTGCTGGGACCGCTTCTCTTCTCCATCTACATGTCATCACTAGGATCTGTTATTCAGAAACATGGTTTATCTCATCACTGTTATCATCTAGCTAATGGTGTGCCTCAGGGCTCAGTGCTGGGACCACTTCTCTTCTCCATCTACATGTCATCACTAGGATCTGTTATTCAGAAACATGGTTCATCCCATCACTGTTATCATCTAGCTACTGGTGTGCCTCAGGGCTCAGTGCTGGGACCACTTCTCTTCTCCATCTACATGTCATCACTACTATCTGTCATTCAGAAACATGGTTTTTCTCATCACTGTTATCATCTAGCTAATGGTGTGCCTCAGGGCTCAGTGCTGGGACCACTTCTCTTCTCCATCTACATGTCATCACTAGGATCTGTCATTCAGAAACATGGTTTATCCTATCACTGTTATCATCTAGCTACTGGAGTGCCTCAGGGCTCAGTGCTGGGACCACTTCTCTTCTCCATCTACATGTCATCACTAGGATCTGTTATTCAGAAACATGGTTCATCCCATCACTGTTATCATCTAGCTACTGGTGTGCCTCAGGGCTCAGTGCTGGGACCGCTTCTCTTCTCCATCTACATGTCATCACTAAGATCTGTTATTCAGAAACATGGTTCATCCCATCACTGTTATCATCTAGCTAATGGTGTGCCTCAGGGCTCAGTGCTGGGACCACTTCTCTTCTCCATCTACATGTCATCACTAGGATCTGTTATTCAGAAACATGGTTCATCCCATCACTGTTATCATCTAGCTACTGGTGTGCCTCAGGGCTCAGTGCTGGGACCACTTCTCTTCTCCATCTACATGTCATCACTAGATCTGTCATTCAGAAACATGTTTTTTCCCATCACTGTTATCATCTAGCTAATGGTGTGCCTCAGGGCTCAGTGCTGGGACCACTTCTCTTCTCCATCTACATGTCATCACTAGGATCTGTTATTCAGAAACATGGTTCATCCCATCACTGTTATCATCTAGCTACTGGTGTGCCTCAGGGCTCAGTGCTGGGACCACTTCTCTTCTCCATCTACATGTCATCACTACTATCTGTCATTCAGAAACATGGTTTTTCCCATCACTGTTATCATCTAGCTAATGGTGTGCCTCAGGGCTCAGAGCTGGGACCACTTCTCTTCTCCATCTACATGTCATCACTAGGATCTGTTATTCAGAAACATGGTTCATCCCATAACTGTTATCATCTAGCTAATGGTGTGCCTCAGGCCTCAGTGCTGGGACCACTTCTCTTCTCCATCTACATGTCATCACTACTATCTGTCATTCAGAAACATGGTTTTTCCCATCACTGTTATCATCTAGCTCAGGGGTGGGCAAACTACGGCCCGCGGGCCACATACGGCCCGCTAGGCTGTTTAATCCGGCCCGTCGAGTATTTAAAAAAATGTCTTAAGATCGCATTCATTTTGCCTTTTTCTTGCAATACTTTGCTTTATATATATTGCGTTGCATATATTTGACAATCGGAATATCAGATATTTCATGCCATAGCTAACAAATGTAAAAAAGGAAAAATGACATAAAAGCAGATCATCATTCATTCAGCGCTGTTGTGGCTGCGGTGTGTCACGTAACAAGCTAGACGCGTCACCATGGAAACCAAACAGACCGCGGCATAGACTTGGTGCATTTGTGTTTTTTTTTACTTTTTGACTTGGCATTAATGTTTTTTTCCTTTTTTTGAAATGTTTGGTAACCGCTTGCACACGTTTAGTTTTTCCTTTGATTTGTCTGCTATTTAGTTTGCCTACTCTGGATTTGTGGATGGATCCTGACTGATTCCGTTAATCCGTTTACTGCTAAGTTACCGACCTTTATCGCCCGGCTTTCGACTATGCTCCCCTGTCTGCCATGTAGGCTACTTAACCCTGTTTTGTTCATTAAATGTTCTGATCTGCCTTTGCTTTTTATGTTTTATTATACTTAAAATAAATTTGTATATTCGTTTATTTCGGGGTTTTTTTCCACAAATGTATGACTTTTGGAAGTGCAAATTGATTGCCATGCAGTTTTAATAAAGTTGAATTAACGTAACCTTCTGTCATTTTTACTCTTCTAAGTGTACACTTAGGTGTTTTGTTTCTAATTTATGGTTAGGCCCATTAAATGATAATAAGGATAAACAATATTTAAAAAGTATAGGCTATAATTATCGAACATCTGACTAATTAAAAATTAACCTCAAAACATTACATGCTAAATGGGGGATATCTAGCATAAAAAATGTATTGTCAGAATGTCGTCTCTCAGTTGTTGAATTTCGCGCAGACGTTGCCACAACGTAAATGTGTTTGCTCAGCCCGATGTCATGAAAGTGCGAATACCACGAATTGTATTTGTAGTTCTTATGAAACGCAGTTTTCGCATGCATATGATACGCACTTAAACTCTGCTGAACACAAAAGAAAATATTTTGAAAAATGTCGGTAACCAAACAGTTGATGGACCCCATTGACTTCCATAGTAGGAAAATGGAAGTCAATGGGGTCCATCAACTGTTTGGTTACCGACATTTTTCAAAATATTTTCTTTTGTGTTCAGCAGAAAAAAGAAATTCATACAGGTTTGAAACAACCTGAGGGTGAGTAAATGATGACCGAATTTTCATTTTTGGGCGAACTATCCCTTTAATGGCGTGTAATAGGCACGCACTCCGCACCCCTAATCCTAACCAAGGGGTTTACAGTGTGCAGCATATGCACGCAAAAAAAATAGTTTCATACAGTTTCATAATCTGCTACTGGGCCGGCCCTCTGTCAAATTTTAAAACCCAGTGTGGCCCTTGAGCCGAAAAGTTTGCCCACCCCTGATCTAGCTACTGGAGTGCCTCAGGGCTCAGTGCTGGGACCGCTTCTCTTCTCCATCTACATGTCATCACTAGGCTCTGTTATTCAGAAACATGGTTTATCCTATCACTGCTATGCTGATGACACTCAACTACTTCTCATTCCAACTAGTTGATCCAATGGTACCTGTTCGCATTGCAGCCTGTCTGACAGACATTTCTTGCTGGATAAAGGACCATGACCTTCAACTCAACTTTGCGAAGACAGAACTGCTTGTGGTCTCAGCCAACCCAACACTTCATTACAACTTCTCCATTCAGCTGTAGGTTCATCATCCATAAGTCCATCAAGGTCATCCAGGAATCTTTGAGTTGTGATTGATGATCAGTTAAGCTTCAAAGACCATTTTACTACAACGGCCTGGTCCTGCAGATTTGCTTTATACAACATTAGGAAGATTAGTCCCTTCGTATCAGAGCAGGCCACACAACTCCTTGTCCAAGCTCTTGTTCTCTCCAGACTGGACTGTAATGCTTTCTTAGCGGGCCTTCCGGCATGTACTATCAAGCCTTTGCAACCGATCCAGGGTGGTCTTCAACGAGTCAAAGAAAGCCCACGTCACTCCTCTCTTCATCAGTTTGCACTGGCTGCCAATAGCCGGTCACATCGAATTCAAGGCACTGATGTTTGCCTACAAGACTAAAGACCCGTTCACACCAAGGACGATAACTATAAAGATAACGATAAAGATACAGTTCTAATAATCGTTCACCATATTAAAGAATAGCACAGTTCACACCACAACTATAACGACAAAGATATGAGGAACGATATTGTTGGGATCACTTTCAAAACGATTTTTTTTTCCACTGTATGGAAAAAGTTTTTAATCCACTATATTGACTACGTCAGCTAAATTCACTGTAGATTATTAGATCAATTACACTAGCTTCACTCAAAACACAGCCTGCTGAGGAGATCTGCAAGTTAAAGCCGTGTAAATGCAAGAAGAACAGCAAAAACATGTTCAATGACGTTGTGCATACTTTGAAACCGCAGCGCGCGAGCTTGGAATAAAGCTTAAATAGAGCTAACACTGTTATCATTCTTGATGTGAACGGCCCTTAACTGAGACTTGATACAGCACTTGTATACTGTTGCCCTCTTGTTGGTCTAATTGCTTCTATTGTTCTCCTCATTTGTAAGTCACTTTGGATAAAAGCGTCTGCTAAATGATTAAAAAGTAAATGTAAATGCAATACAGCCTGTGCATATGAAGTACTGCTGCTTCAACATGAAGAATGATTTCATGAACAAAAAACCCAATACATGTATAACTGAAGTAAAACCTCATGAATGTTCTAAGCCAATAAGTGTTAAAGCAGCAGAGATTGGTTCTGTGCAGTTAAGTCCAACAGTCTGAGACTGTAGAGGATATGACGTCATGAGCTCACCTCTGATGTCACGTCCTGCAGAGGCTCCGTCTCCATAGGCTCCACTGTGGCGGCAGATGCAGCTAGTAGATGAAATCAGTTATTATGAGGTATTTTTATTCAAATGCATATGATGATGCACGTGTTTGTGTGTGTTAGCGATATTGACAAAAAAACGAGAGCTAGATATTTAGCAAAGTGTGGAAAGTGCATGATTTACCCTCAGCCTTCCCTCAGGTCATTTTGACTCGAAAATCATTTTTAATTAAAAAAATAAATAAATTGAGTGTTCATTAGAGGGGTCCAAGACCCTAGGACTTTTGTCACACTTGAGCCACGAATACATACGTGTTACAAAGTGTGAGGGAAGAATGAAGGTTAATGTTAAGAACAATCTATTATCGTAATCGATACGCTACCTGTATCCTGGGGCTTGTTCACAGCGTAACACGACACACTTCCAGCGCCTGTAGGGAGTGTTTTCCCGTCGACCGGAGGCTCTGAGACGAGACTCGAGGAGCGCGCGAGATCAGGGTCCATGGAGAGCAGCGTTAGCGCCGCCTCCTTCATCTTCAGATCCACTTCGGTCTCCCGGCGCTCCGAGGCGGAGGAGCACACGTCCATCAGGCTCAGCAGGGCGTCGGCTTCAGCGCTCAGGGGGCGAGGCTCTGCACTCAGGGGGCGGGGCTCTGTGCTCAGTGGGCGGGGCTCTGCCACGGACACGCCCTCGTCCTCGGATTCGGGAGTGACGTCGCTCAGCGCACCGTACGGGTCGTTCGGGTGAACTGTGGTGCTGGAGACTGATTCGGGATCTCCAGCACTCGAATCCTCCTTCGCTCCCGATATCCTCTCGGGATCCTTCGGCAACTTCTTCTCGGTTGTTTTCTTCGCTAACTTTGCTTTCTCCTCTGAGGTTTTCCTTTCCTCTTTTCCCGTTTTAGTCTTGGCTTCGGTTTTTTTATCCGATTTTCCTGCAGTACTCTGGGATTTAGTCCTGTGTTTCTCCGATAAGGATCTGACCTTTGACCCCGCCTCCACCTTTCGGATGTCGCTCTCGTTTTCCGAGATTGATTTCTGCGAATGATTCTTGTCCGACGACGAATCCTTCCTCTCCGACCTCACCTTGAGCTTCTCTCCCGGTTTACTCTCTGGATGACTCTTCGACCTCTTCAGGGCCTCTTTAGGGTGCTTGTCTTTCTTCCGGCTGACCTCTGACCCCGCCTCGACCTCTGACCTCTCCTCTGAGGAGCCGGTGGAGTCCAGACGCCGGAGACTCTTGCCGCTCACCTTCGCTTTCTCCTTCTCGCTCTTTCCTTTCTTCAGGTTCTCTTCATCCGCAGCTTCCGTCACAATCGTCTTGACCTCTCGTGATGAGACGGAACTCTTCCGGTCCGGCTTGACCTTTGACCCCTTCTTCTCATCAGCTGCTCCTTTCGCGGTTCCTCCATCTTTCTCGTCTCCGTCTCCGGTCTTTCGGAGTTTGTGCTTGAGTCGTTCATCAGGACGCTCTTTTTCCTTCTCTTTATCCTTGCGCTCCTTTTCTTTCCGAACCGTTTTCCCTGCCGACCTCTGGCGTTCCTCGGTTCCCAGCTCCAGATCCAAGATGAAGGAGTGAACACGGTTTTTCTCAGGGAGTTTCTCCTCGCCGTCTGCTTTCTTCTTGCGCTGATCTTCCAGATCGGACAGTCGTCGCACTGACTTCAGACTCACCGACTTCACCTGAAGAGAAACAGAGATGCTCACGACTGATCAGGGTTCCCACACCATGGTTAACTTCAAGTTCAAGGACCTTTCAAGGCCTTTCCAGGTCCAATACCCTCAAATTCAAGGTTACATCGTGTTACCTTGTAAGATACATTGTAACAGTTTAAATGTTTCAAACACAACTATGCAAAAACTGATATGATAGACTGAGAGAAAAAGCTGGAGAACGAGAGAAACTTACATCTTTGCTGACCGAATCCCCCTCAGTGTCACTTTTCTTCCTGTCATCCTCTTTTCTAAAAGAAAGAGAGTCAAGTCAAGTCTCCTTCTTTTATACAGCGCTTTAACAATATAGTGTTTCACAGCAGCTTTACAGTGATAATAGGAGATTACAGTAACAGAGAGTGTTTAGGCTTTACAGCAGCTCTAGAATAAAGTTATTGTCCAGATAAAGTTAGTTTTGATTGATTCACTTCCGTTGTAAAGATCATTAGTGATTAACTTAGAGCAGCCGGAGCGCATTAAGGTTTTCTGTTAGAACACAACAGTGTTTGAGGCTCGAGAACACAAACGTTGAAATAAGTTCCAAGGTGCAAGCGTTGAAATATTTTTAAAAAGATTATCATCTTCGCGTAAATTTCACAAACGCAAATCTGTGGAAACGCAGACAGCGTGCAAAGAGTCAAGAACTACATTTACATGCACCCTCATAATGCGAGATTTAGGCAATCATGCGATTAAACTTGACCTCATGTAAACACAATACTTCGATCAAATTGACTGAAAGTGCAATTCCTAGGAAATTCTCCGATATTTTCTTAGGAACATTTCTTTTCAAGAAAATTGGTGTTATATGATATTTATGGAAGCCCATTTTTACCACATAGGAAACAATTATGACATTAAATTCAAAATGATGACACACTAAGTCAAAATTATGATGTGAAAACTCAAATGAGTCAAAATTATGAGTCGGTTTCAACTTCTCATTATTTTTATGTCATAATTATCACGTTTTTTAGTGCGATCTATTAAATAGTTAATTTTAAAGAGACAAGTCTCAAGACGGAGCGATATGTCTTTTTAGGCATCAACTGAAAAAAAAAACCCTTTTATTTTAGCTACATTCTCAGGCAACAATTGTCATTTTTGGTTAAGATGAAATAGTAAAATAACTAAAACTACAAATTAATAAAAAATATTAGTCACTTTACAATAAGGTCTCATTTGTTAACATAAATGTATTAACTAACTTGAACTAACAATGAGCATTACAGCACTTATTAACTTTTGTTAAGGTTAATAAAAATGTTCATGTTAGTTCACAGTGCACTAACTAACGTTAAGAGAAGAGATACAACTTTTGATCTTAATGTATTAGTAAATGCTGAGATTAACGTTGACCAAGATTAATAAATGCTGTAGAAGTATTGTTCATTGTTAGTTCATGTTAACTAAGTAGTAACTAGTGTTGAAGAAATTAAACCTTATTGTAAAGTGTTACTGACATTAAACAAAACACAGAACAAAATTACTAAAATTTTAATATTAAAATGAAAACAGAAAATATAAAAATAATATCCAACTCAAAATATTAACAAAAACTATACTAACATGTGTAAAATCCAAAACAAGGTATTTTTTTATTTCAGCAAAAAGTCTGCTTTTATATGCAGTAAGTGTTCTGTTGTGATGCTTTATATTTAAACAATCCAATAAATTAATCAAATCTCTCATCTTTGGGGAATTAAGACGAGTTGGAGGTTATCCTAACTTTAAGAGGTTATTCACAATGATTTTTAAGAAAATTCCTTTCAAGAGTTTGAATTCTTTAGTTTTGTTGCAAGAACATTTTTAAGAAATGTTTTTGGGAATTCAGAAAACCTTATTCTTAGGTTAGAAAATAATAGGAAAATAAGGATAACTGTATTGTTGGCGAATCCCCACAGACCTGGAGTCTCTCTTTCTCTGAATGCTCAGAGCCACTTTCTTCTCCAGGACCTTCTTCTCTTTCCGAGCCTCTTTGGCCCGCGGTCTCTGATCCGCCAGTTTCTTACGGTCTGCAGGGAGAAAATCTGGTCAAAGTTCAGATCATTAATGCAAACTAACACACATACTGTGCAATCTGTATTTTCTATTTACCTACATTAACCCTAAACCTACCCATCTCACTCACACACATACACACTAAACCTACCCATCACAAACAAACACACATAACACACACACACCCTGTTCCTCATTCTGCGCTGCTCTCAGTCTGCGCTTCTCCTCCATTCGCTCTCGGTTCTGCTGTCGCTTCAGGAGACGCTCCTCTTTTTCTTTGGCCTGCGAAGTCAAGTTTAGGAGTTTAGGATTTTGACAAAGACAACAAAGACCAGATGATAATTGTGCATTATGATGATAATTAAAACATTTTGTTGATAAAAACTAAAAAAAAAAAAAAAAAGATATTAAAAAAGCACTAATAATGTTCATTGAGGGAAAAAAAAATCTAAAAAAGACAAATTATTGTTTGAAATAACCAAGTCCTAATCAATAATGTTGAGCTGTGTGAGCGAAAGCTAAACTTTAAACAAAGCGAGTTAATTAACTATAATAATTCTATATGTATGAGATTATTCAGAAAGCATAAACCTAAAATAACATAGTTCTGCACAAAATGACAAATGCACAAGTGATATAAAGCACAAATAATTATCAACAATGCTTAATGATTGTCTCATTATCACATCGTTTCAGGAGTTGAGGTTTCACCATGTTTTTGTTCAATGTTGATATGATTAATATAAACTGTTTGAATTTAACTTTTCCACTAAACTTAATTTCATTGATTAAAATTATATGTAAAATTGTGTAAAATTAATGAAAGAAACATGATGAAATGTTGACCTAATTTCAAAGAATGTTTTCAAATCAAAAGACCAAAACAATGACTAAAACTGCAAAATTAAAATGTAAATTTTCACCATGTTTTTAGGAATACAATGTTATATAAATCAGGGCAAATAAACAAACCCCTCAGTAAAAACCTTCAGAATATAGATATGAATAAAACTAAGTTTTGGTGTATGTAAGTGCTGCTGAAGTGGAGAAAAAAACCTTTAAAGATATGTATTGTACTTTAAATCTACAAATTGCAAATAGTGCAATAAAATAAACACTTAAATGTGTAAATTGGATGTTTTCTTTCCACTATTCTGATTAATTAATTATTCAGGTGAAGTATTACAGATTAATATTACTCATGCTCAGAATAATAGTCATCCGTTTAAAAAAAAAAAAAAGAAGAAAAAAGAAAACAGACTGTGTGGCTGATTTGAGTCATTTTTGTTTATCAATGAAATGTATTTTATATTTCACCAATTGGTTAACTAATTAATTTTGATATTATAATGGTAAATAGTGTTATCAAAATGCGGTGTCATCAATTTATCTAAATTCATAAAATATTTCTAACGCTATATTCGTTGTGAGAACAAATGAATAAAAAAGCCATACAATTAACAAAAAAACGATATAAAACATTTAAGGCAAGACACACCAGGTAAATAGGATACAAATTAATAAAAAAAATGTATTAAATGTTTTCTGATATGCCGTTTAAATATGCAAATGAGGCATTATTTGAACATTGGATAAAGCCACATTCAAATTTCTTGATTGATTTTGTTGACATATTAGCTTTTTACAGAAGGGATTTTGGATTTCTCTTTTTAAAATCACTCCATAAATCAGAAAATACTGTCAAGAGCAGGAAAAAAAAAATTTTCACCATGTTTTAGGTCTAAAAAGTTCTATAAATCAGTGTGAATGATATATGGACAAACCCCTCAGTAAAAACCTTCAGATTATAGTTATGAATGAAACTGTAAGTTTTGGTGTATATAAGTTCTGCTGAAGTGGAGAAAAAAACTTTTAAAGATATGAATTATAATTAAAATCTACAGACGCAAATAGATAAAGTGCAATAATAGATGCACTTAAAAGTGTATTTTGGATATTTTCTTTCCACTAGTCTAAAGAAAACATGTTATGGAAGCAAAATAGAGCAAAAATGACCAGTGTATGAAAAAACAGAGGTTTTGCCTTAAGACTAATACAAGAGAAACATTTTAAAATACATTTAGGTGAAACTTTTTTAAATACATCAGTTAAACATATCTGTGTAAAAACATTTGAGTTTGCCTTAAAGAACAAAACATTTGCTGATTTATGCGCCAGCTCCATGTGGAAGCACATGTACATTTATTCCATACAAACAACTAACATTTTGAAAATACGAACCCAAAAAATGTCAATCGTGCGGCTTTACAAGCAGTTTATACAATAATTCATTCTGCTGGTTGTTTGGGGGGGCCAAGAAGGTCATTCATACTCAGTATCAGTGTTATTTTAGTATTATTAAGATACTATTATAGCGTTCATTATTATTTTGAATCAGTTTTTTGTATACTTTCTGGTTTTATTTTAATTTTAGTTAAACTTTTAGTAATTTTGTTTGACTTTTTTATTTGTTTTTGTTTTTTTAAATATAGTTTCCATTCATTTTTATTTCGGTTTTAGTTTTAGTTTGCCATTTTCAGGGTTCCTACACATTTTCCCCATGGAAAACTCCATACTTTTCCAGACTTAAATGTCCAAATCTCTTGATTTTTCAGACCACATTTAACACCATTGTTTCACTCAGCATTATTTTCAGCATTATATTTGGTAATAAGTACAGTCATCTGTGACTTTTCATTTTCTTTTCTTTTTTCCATTGGATTTTTCTTTTATATTTCAGGAAACTGAATAGGAGCAATAGTTTGGAAGCACAAATCTTTTCCATACTCTCGTTTTCTCTTTTCCATACTTATCCAGACCTGGAAATTACACAAATCAAAATTCATACTTTTCCAAACTGCGTAGGAACCCTGTATTTCAGTCCAATCAAGTTAAACTAAATGAAAATAAGAAATCTTGGCTTGGCAACTAGCTGAAATAAAATACATTTACGTTCTTTTATTTTAAGTTACAATGTTTTCAGTGACCTGTGTTAGCCTTGTTCAGTGTGTTCTCACCACAGAGCGCCTGCGCTGCTCCACCGTCACCTCGTCATCGGAGTCGCTGTAATATCGCGAGTACAGGAACGGTTTGTGTACGTATCCCTGTCTCACACCACGAGGCTTCTTCTCCCTGCTGCCCTCAGAGTCCTCACCCGTCTTCTGCCCTGCCTCGTCTACACACACACACACACACACACACACACACACACACACACACACACACTAACTATTTATTTAAGTCCACTTAAAAGAAATGATTTACAGGGATATAAATACTATAGATGCACACACACACACACACACTCACCCTCAGAGCTGATCTCTCCCTCCTCAGTGGACTCACACACACACACACACACACACACACACACACACACACACACACACACACACACACACACACACACACACACACACACACACACACACACACACACACACTCACCCTCAGAGCTGATCTCTCCCTCCTCAGTGGACTCACACACACGCACACACACACACACACACACTCACCCTCAGAGCTGATCTCTCCCTCCTCAGTGGACTCACACACACACACACACACACACACACACACACACACACACACACACACACACCCTCAGAGCTGATCTCTCCCTCCTCAGTGGACTCACACACACACACACACACACACTCACCCTCAGAGCTGATCTCTCCCTCCTCAGTGGACTCACACACACACACACACACACACACACACACACACACACACACACACACACACACTCACTCACCCTCAGAGCTGATCTCTCCCTCCTCAGTGGACTCACACAGAGGCTCGTCTTCTTCACTGTCGATGAACGAGGACAGATCGCTGGTGTGAACCGAACTCACGCTGATGTCACTGAGACCCTCCAGATCTGAGTCCTCCAGCGAGTACTCTGGCGAAACACACACACACACACACACACACACACACACACACACACACACACACACACACACACACACACACACACACACACACACACACACACACACACACACACACACACACACACACACACACACACACACACACACACACACACACACACACACACACACACTGCAGGTGAGAAGCTTGGAATCATTATCATTTTGTTCTCATTTTTCTGCTCACCAAAGCTGCATTTACTTGATCAAAAATACAGTAAAACAGTGAAATATTATTCTAATGTAAATCAGCTGTTTTCTATGTGAATATACAGTAAAGTGTAAATTATTCCTGTGATCAAAGCTGAATTTTCAGCATCATTACTCCAGTCTTCAGTGTCACATGATCCTTCACACATCACTCTAATATGAGGATTTGATGATCAAGAAACATTCATGATGTTAAAAACAGCATATTTTTTGTGGAAACGGTGATATTTTATTTTTCTGGATTCTTTGATGAATAGAAAGATCAAAAGAACAGCATTTATTTGAAATAGAATATTTTGCAACATTATAAAAGTCTTTAATGTCACTTTTTGATCAGTTTAATGCATCATCAGACTGTGGAAACCCTGATGCATTACTACTCAAAAATGTTTGTGGAAAGATAAAATAATGAATACTTTTATTCATCAAGAACACATTATATTGATCAGAAGTGCCAGTAAAGACATTTATAATGTTACAAAAGATTATATTTCAGATAAATGCTGTTCTTTTGAACTTTCTATTCATCTAAGAATCCAGAAAAATTAAATGCATCACGGTTTCCACAAAAATATGAAATTTCTCGTGAACTGTAGGACATATGAACGAACACATAAAAGTATTAATACATGAACCTTAGGAAATGATACCATAAATTGATATACAAGTGTATCAGTGGCTGCGATCACATGACACCAGATTCCGTTAGTAATGAGATTGACGGCTCAATCGGACTGAAAAGCCTTCATGTAAAACACCTTAATCAATCCGATTGAGCTCGATCCCAATGACATTTCTATTGGATTGAAAGGAGTGATTTATTCTTTTTTAGCTCATTATCTCCAACTTATGACCAGAAATCGATAAATATTAAGTCTGCTGTTTAAAACAAAGAAAGAACTAATGAGAATAGTTCTAGCTAATGAGAATAGCTCTGTATATTCGTGCAGTGTGCGCATGTCAAAATATATTCTGATTTGAAGCTTGTGACATATAAACACACACATGTTCAGCGCTCATGTAAACACTATATTTAGATTCATCAATATGACTGAAACAGAAGTTGTGCATGTAAACGCAGCCGGTCTGAAATTGGCAGATTTTATATCTTGTTTCCAACCATAAATTTGTTAATTTTTCAACAACACTGTTCTTCTCCAGTGAATGTATCTGGATTTAAGAATGTTTGGATATTATGGTGTGTTCACACCAAAAGCGAAGCGTATATTAGCATTGAGTTACTCGCTCTAGATTACTCGAGGGACGTTTCTTGTTTTTGCATCACTCGCAAATTTTTCAACTTGTGCGGAAGACGCGATTGAGGCGAGTATCGAGCGTTCGCAGCAACCATGCCTGGCATGGCACGCGTTCGCGTCTATTTTGCATGAACTTTGTATGTAATCGACTCGCGCTAATAATTAAACTGTTGGGTTGGGTGTGAACACAGCATTAGCGCTGCACGCCGGGACTGAGAGTCGTGGTGTTGTTGTACCTTCTCTCAGCCGCTCTCTGGTCTTCTGCTTCACACTGCAGGGCTTCAGCGGGTCCGGCTCCCGGTTCTCCTCTCTCAGCTTCCCTGAGGATTTACTGCTCTCCTCCTCCTCCTGCAAGTCAAGTCTCCTTCATTTATACAGCGCTTTAACAATATATAGTGTTTCACAGCAGCTTTACAGTGATAACAGGAGATTACAGTAACAGAGAGTGTTTAGGCTTTACAGCAGATCTAGAATAAAGTTATTGTCCAGATAAAGTTAGTTTTGATTGATTCACTTCCGTTGTAAAGATCATTAGTGATTAACTTAGCGGCCGCTAACACACACCGTTCTCACAGAAACCCTTAATGCGCTCCGACTCATTCACACAACAGCAGTGTCTGAGGCTCGAGAACACTAACCCTGAAACAGGTTCAGGTGCAAGCAGTGAAATATTTTGAAAAAAAAAAATCAGTCCTCTCTGCGCAAACTTCAAAAACGTGAATCTGTGAGAACACTGACGGCGCGCACATGCGCATCACGTGTTCAGTCTATAGGTAATGCGCATTTGAATATATATATATATATATATATATATATGTTTGTTTTATTTAGAGTTTGACAAGGCAGGATATTGGTGAAATTGACAAGGTGCAGGTGTTGAATAATACAAATAATAAAACATAAAAAATGTAAAAGTTATCATCTCCACGCAAACTTCAGAAATGTATGTGAAACTCCTCCTCCTCCTTCACCTGTTCTTCTGCTTCTCCTCCATCGTTCCCAGACTCCTCCTTCTCCTCCTCCTTCATCTCTTCGCGCTCCTCCTCCTCTTCCTCAGGGAGGCTGATGTCCATCATGTCGTTCTCTGTGGGATCGTGGATCGGGTCTGAAACGCTGGTCTGGATCTGATCATCAGCGCTGGAACTCGCAGCTGGAGGACACCACCACAGATCAGAGAAACTGAGGACAACCGTCTCAAACATCTGCTGCTTTATTACTCATTCCTTTTGTTGTCCTTTATTTAAAGGTGCAGTGTGTACGTTTTAGCGGCATCTAGTGGTGAGGTTGTGAACTGCACCCAACAGAAGTTACGGTGGCCGACAGGAAGTGATGTCGTCGTCTGAGACAGCAGAGAGTAGCCAGTTAAACAATGAGGTTTCTTTACAAAGATAAATTAAGAAATTAGGTTTACTTAATTATTCAGTAAAACGATGTTATTGGGAATGTTATTGTCACTTGTTGATCATTGTGTCAGTGTTGTATCCGCTGACTTTAGCTGAAGCTTCTTATCATGAAGAACAACATAGTGACGAAACGCGTTTGTCCGCTCAGGGCCACCGTAGAAACATGCTGATGTAAGCGGACCCGCGGTGTGTGTAGAGAGAGATGCTCATTCTAAGCTAATAAACACATAACGCTTCATTATGTAAGGTCTTTATACACCACTGAAAACATAGTTATGAATATGATATTGCATTTCTGTCAACACATCCTCCTGAATATCACACACTGCACCTTTAACTAGGGAATTTAAAACTCACTGAGACTCAGAATGTCTTTTACAGAAGTGTGACCGGAAAACCACAAATGTTCTCACAAAAAAAAAAAGAACAAAACCGAAAATTATAAGTGTAAAATACAAATATTAGACCAAACTTAATATCTTCAGTGCTGCTGCTTCTTCTCCAGTAAATGTGTCTTGATTTATGAATGTTTAGATGTTTGTGCTGGAAAACCAGACAGAAACTCTGAGGAAAAACATCATGTTTTGCAGTGATATAATAATATGCGAGACGCTGACCCGCATCATTTCCCTCATCTGCGTTCAGCGGCTCCGGGTTCTCCACAGGAAGGGGCGGAGCTACAGCAGGAAGTTCGTCCTCCTCCACGTGGCTGTTGGGAGACAGAAACCTCCGGACGATTCGCTCGACCTGCGGACGAAACGTGTGATGGACCTTCGGATCCACGACCTGAGCCACGATCCGGTCCACTCCCTGCTCCAGCATACCAGACCTGACACACACACACACACACACACACACACACACACAAGAGGAGGTGAGAGAGAGAGAGAGAGAGAGAGAGAGAGAGAGAGAGGAGAGAGAGAGAGAGAGAGAGAGGACAGACAAACAAAAGTACAGATGGATAGACAGACAAACAGACAAAAGGACAGACAGACAGATGACCACACAGACAAACGAATGGACAGAGAGACACTAATAGACACACACACACACACACACACAAGAGGAGGTGAGAGAGAGAGAGAGAGAGAGAGAGAGAGAGAGAGAGAGGAGAGAGAGAGAGAGAGAGAGAGGACAGACAAACAAAAGTACAGATGGATAGACAGACAAACAGACAAAAGGACAGACAGACAGATGACCACACAGACAAACGAATGGACAGAGAGACACTAATAGACACACACACACACACACACACACACACACACACACACACACACGTACTGCAGGACCAGTTGTCTGATGCTGTTCCTCAGCTGGTTCTTGTTGAGCTGTGGACTCCAGGTGTGATTGGCCAGATGATTGGACACGAAGTTATCGACCCGCTGTCGCAAGTGCAGATACGCCGGCTGAGGAGAACAACAACACAGATCAAACTATAACCTTCTATATTAAACATCACAGATCAAACTATAACCTTCTATATCCAGTGAAAGTCTCTCAGAATAACTGAAACATCTTCTTTCTGCTGTCAAATATGACCTGAGTTTATCAAGTCAACTTTGATATTGGTAGTAATATTTGAGCTGGACTGAAACAGGTTTACTTCATTATCCAGACATGATTTATCATAAACATCACGAGTATCAAATATGATCATCAGGCTTTTGAAGAGGCTTATCTGGTCATCTGTCAATCATCACTGCATTGCATTATTTGTTTTAAAACTATAGAGCTTTGATCCTAAAACTGAACATTTTAAATATCATCTTACTAAGACATATTATTGGCAGATATTGATATTATTGATCGATACTGATTTAACATTAACCCGTGAGCTGCCAACCTGAGCGGTTCATCACAGGACTCTCGTGATCGATTATCAATACATGATTAGTTCTGTGATAGTATCGGACGGTGACATCAGAGACGTGGCACTTCAGATAATACCATGCTATTACTGTGGTTCCTGAGGTAAACTCATGGTAAAGTCGTGTTGTTGTGAAGTAAATGTGTGTTTTGCCTTTGTATCCACGTCCGCCAGGCAGTCTCTGCGGAACTGATCGAACAGGCCCTCCGTCTTCAGGTGATTGACGATCATCGACACCAGCTGCGGGTCTCCGGGGTGAAGAGCCGCCATCGCCACACACTCGGAACCGACACCAGCAGAACTCGGTCCAGCAGAACCTCCGAAAACAGCAGAACCGCGGATGCGCGCTACTGAGGGAGCGACGACCCGGAAGTTTATACCGCACACAGGAAACAGGAGAAGAAGAAAAAGCAAAATAAGAGCGGTCCTTCAGCGCCATCTAGAGGACACACTGCGAGTTTGATCCTTTACAGCGGCGGAGTACAACTGTAAAAGTAAAATACACATATTTAATTAATTAATTAAATTAAAATACATTGATTAAAATATGTTATTTAAATAATTATAAATAAAACATGTTATTTAAAAAAAAAATAAATTCATAACAAAAAATTGTTTTTATATACTTATATACTTTTATTTAAATAAATAATAAAATGCATTTGATTAAAATAATACATTATTAAAATAAAATTTGGTTTGAATATATAAAATAAAAGAATAATTAAACAAAATAACTAAAACGAGATTCAAAATCTTTTTATCTTAAGATTTTTAAGATATAAAAATCTTACATTTTTTTAAGATTTTTTTAAAAATCTTTAAAAAGATTTTTTTTAAATAAAAAATCTTTATTTTAAAATCTATATTTTATTAAATATAAATTATATTTATGTTTAAATATAAATAAATATTTATTTATATTTATAAAGATAAATAAATCTTTATATCTTTATTTATATATAAAGATATTTGATTTAAATCATTTGATTAAAAAGTATTTGATTAAAATGATTAATATAAATATATATTTTTATTGATTTATGTAATAAATTAATACATTTGATTAAAATAAAATTGATTTGAATATTTTAAATAAAGAATTGATGAACTAAATAACTAAAACGCTATTTAAATCAAAATTATAAATGAATAAATTGATTAAAATTAAATTTGATTTGAAAAATAATGAATACAGGTATTTGATTAAATTAATTTGATTAAAAGGGTTATTTAAATAAAAATAATATGAAAATAATGAACAAAATTAAAATAAAATTTTTTATTTAAATAAATAATAAATTGGCCAACACATTTGATAAAATAAATAAATAAATAAAATGATTAAAATAAATCATTTTGATTTGAATATATCACAATAAATAACTTTGATCAAACTAAATAAATAACTAAAAGTGGTCTTTAATAAAATAAGAAAAGTAGTGTTAAAAGTATAAAAACTTAAATAGTATAAATTTAATTATTTTAATCAAACGTATTAATTTATTATTTATTTAAATAAGGTTAGGTACTTATTTAATCATTTTCATCGTTTTATTTATTGTTATTTAAATCTAACTATGTAACGCAGTGTAATATAGTGATGTAATGAAAAAGATGTGGCAGCGGTGGGATTCGAACCCACGCCCCCGAAGAGACTGGAGCCTTAATCCAGCGCCTTAGACCGCTCGGCCACGCTACCGCTGGAGCAGCATACGACCCTGACCCCTTTCGGCTAGTGCAATCATTACACTCCACGGCCATCGCGGAATGAATTTGGGCAAGAAAGAAAAATAAGGGGCCCCTAAGGGACATGGCGATAAAAAAAAAAAAAAAAAATTCCGAGATGATAGGCAAAATTATGTGTCAGTGCTTTTGCGTTCTTTCGCAAATGTTTTGTATTCTTTAGTTCAAAACTATAATACAGTGCTTTTCACAGTCCTGTAGCTTTGCAGGAAGGTTTCTTCAAGCATCTCGGAGACGTTCCCGCAGTTCTTCTGTGTCAAGTTTCAAATGAAATTCCACACCCTCCACTAGTCCATTCTATATTTAAAAAAAAAATCAGATATTTACATTTCTAAAGAGCATTAAGTGTCTTTGTGTGTTTCTTTAACACCCCCTAAACACTGTTGCAGGGACCAGTGCGAACAGTCTGAACTTTCAGGTTTATCTGCTGGAGGGTCTACACCGGTGGAGCCAGGACCGGGAGGCTTCCCTGTCATCGGAGCCATCAGCTCTGCGCAGCTACACTGGAGAACTTGTTCACTGTGTAAACAGCAATTACGAAAAGCTGTTTGGCAGGAAAGTGGTGCCCACGTTTTGTCCCCCTGCATGTTACACCGGTGAGAATTTTTGTTTGTTTTTTTGTTGCAATTTCTATATGTCAGATTTATATATATATATGTCTATATGTCAGATTTAAACATATTAAGTCGACTGTATCATAATTGATATGCAAGTTTCTAAGTTATCAACATGATTCTGGAAACATGCCCTCTGTCGTCTGATTTATAGTCCATATTTTAGCTAGTAAAAGCCTTTTAGTATAGCCTAATTGTAAAAGTGTCCACCTTCAGCACGTGCTTCACGTTTCTTTTCACTGTGAAACCTTTACTGATTTTTATAAAGTATTTGAATAAAAGAATAACTTTTATATTGTTAGTAATATTTAATGACTAGTCACTAGACTGAAGCAGCTTAGGTTCACTTGATTAGAAAATCATGTTACATGTAAATATCAAAATGATCATCAGACTTTTCTCTCAGTCATTATTGTATTGCATTTCATTTAATGTTTGTCCCCATAATTAAAGGTTTAGGGCCTCTGAATAATTGTTTTTTTCTCCTCGACGATGAGCTCTATATTCTCACACTATATGAGCTTCTACAGAAGCCTAATGTATCAAATATGATACACAACATTGTATTTAATTTCTGTTTGTTTATTGTTGTTATTTCAGGTGAGCTCATTGGAGTGCAGTATCTGTTCCAGCAGACTGGCCATGAACCCAGACTCTGAGCAGACAGCAGAGCTCATTGAGGACCTCAGTGTGGAGGAGCGAGAGGAAGATGAGGAGCGAGAGGAAGATGAGGAGCGAGAGGAAGATGAGGGCTTCTGTGACATCAGCGAGGATCACACAATAACGGATCCGGAGGCTGTTCTGTCACCACCCTCTTCCACACTGACACCGGGTTCTTCCACCCTGGTCACCAGCAGTGCCACATCTGCACCGGGCTCCACATCTCCTTCACTGGTCCCTGACCCCAAACACACACAGTCTCCTTCATCACCTGGACCCTCAGGGACTGCTGTCACACCTGTTCCCTCTGAAACATCTGTTTCAACTCTCCCCTCAGAGCCAGAGGATGCTGGTCAGGATGATGATGAAGAAGAAGAGACGGTAAACAGTTTCAGATTAGCTAGAATAATTATAATGAATTAACATCCAGTGCTTTAAATCCAGACTACAGCCTAAATTCATTTGTAAGCTGCAAATACACATCAAGTCAAGTCATCTTTATGTCTTCGGTGTTTTGTAAAGAACATGTTAAAGGGGACATATCATGCTAAATCCACTTTTTTTAGCCCTTAAATGCATTTTGTTGTATATTTGGAGTGTTTAGAAGTACAGAAAATTTGAAATTATTCTCTTCAGGTGCTTCGTTGATATCTCTATATTCTGTTTTGGTCATATTTTTCAACCTGTTCCGATTTTTCTGTTCTCTATAACGTTTTTTGAACTATTACATCACAGTATTTGCAGCGGAACTGCCAAATAAGGATATTGACTTCCGGCCCAACACTTCCAGCAATCCGCCATTTTTATTTCTCGCTGCAATTTTGTAGTCCAAGCTAAAGGATGCAGAAGTTACGAGAGGGTAAGTTAAAATGATCGGTTGTTGGATGTAGTAACCCACACGCTTCATTACACCGTCTAATGTAGATGAACTGCCGCGCTTGTGACAGGGCGCATGTTTAACTGAAAGAACGAGCAGAGAGAGAGACCCGGTCGCGCGCGCACTCTCTCTCTCTTCAGAGCCAGGCGAAAGTGTAAACAAGACTTCACCGTCTCCAAACTAGACGATGTCTTGCTCTCTCTCCCTCGCACATATTAATCAAAATAAATCGACACGGTGGTAAAAGGTCGGAAGACCAAAGTTTCATGTGTAAATACAGTTACACACCATTGCGATACATCCATGTGAAGACGTTGTTCTACAGGTTCGTCGTCTTCATTTTCATCTCGCTCCGGCTCCGACTCTGGCTCGAACATGTAAGGCTGGCTGGACAAGTCTTCCGTTGTTGACATTTTGTTAATAACGTGTGAATAAAACTTTTCTGTGCTGCTAGATAATCGTATCTCTGCTATCAAACTACAAAAATGGCCGAACGGGGTGGAGTTGAACCTCTGCAACCTGGAGAGGGGGCGGGGTATGAAGTGTCTCAATTGTATTTAAAGAGACCGCACCAAAACGAGTTGCTCTCAGACGCACATCAGAAAAGGGGTAGAAAAGGGGCTTGTGGAGCTATAATAATGAAGAATTCAGACCCAAGCATTGCAGTTCCGCTTTATATAGACTACAAATGTATGATTTATATGTAAAAAGGAACGATATGTTATATCGTCATACGTTAAAAGCATGATATGTCTCCTTTAAGAAAATGCCAAGAACGGCGCTCTCTGCTTTGTACTATACAGATTGTGTCAAAGAAGCTTTACGGTGATAAACAGGAAAATAACACAATCAGTTATGGAATGATGCATTAGACAGATGTGATGTAATAATTGTATTGCGTGTTTGTGTTTTTTAATAGGCTGTTGACTACCAAAATGTCCCGGGTTATCAACATGTGGACCAGCTGGCAGAACATCTGGTGGATCTCCGGGCCCACACAGCCCTCAGCCTGACCAACCAGAAGCCAACACCATAATCACTCTTTGGCAGAACCTGGACGACCGGGACAAGGAACGGGTGGTGTATGGCAGTCGATGCCGTAAGAGACTACTGAGTGGACGCTTCAAAGTGCCAAAGAGGTCCACTCACCCTGGAGTCGAGAGCACCACCAGATGTGTGCACTCCTGCTCAGTGGCCTGACTCTTGCTGTCTGGTGGAGACCATCTTCATCAGACTTTGCACTGTCCACCCAAGCCCCAAAAGAAAAGGCAAGGGATCCCTGTCGAGATGGTCTCTGATCCTGCAAGACTATCGCATGATAAGGCAGCTTGTACTGGGCAACAGCTTGGTGATGGGAGGAGCATCCATGCAGCTGGTGGAGGTTAACCAGAACACCCTGATTCAGTGGTACAACAGCAGACAGAAGAAGCAGGAGCTGTCTGTGCTGCTTCAGGGCATTCAGTTGCCTCAGCCCCTCCCTGAAGCTCATGAACCTCTCCAGGATGCCAAACGTCTACGGACTGGGCTAGAACAACCAGGGGAGCAGCACCAGTACAAGCTACCAGAGAGCACAGCTGGTCAGGCAAAGCAGAGGCAGACTTCTGTTGGGCAACCCCCTCTCAGACCCAAGGCACCAGCGCAGAGTCAGATGTTGCTGACACCATCAGCACCTGGAGCATCACTGCAGATGGTGCCAACCGTACTTATGCCAGCAGCACCAGGTTTCCAGGGTGCGCCAATGTTCCAGGGAATGCAACTGATACAGCCACTATTACAACCAACAGCTGTACAGGGCACCCGCTTACCCGCTGCACCAGCTGCCAATCCAGACGCCATGCCCAAGAGACCCTACAGGAGAACTGTTGAGGCCAACACTTGTAAGAAATGTGGGCAATTCAAAAGTGCAACAGGACATAGCCAGCACAGGGGCAGGGTGCACTGGTGTACTGCCCACAGACCGAGACGCTTTCAAAAGAGGTGTGGCTAGAGGAAATGCGGAGAACCTTTTCCAAATAATGTATATATTTTTGTGTATATAGTATGGTGTATATCGTGTGTTTTAACACTTGTTTAAATAGTTCCCAATTGATCATTCTTGTGTTGAATATTATTTTAATAACATTTTAATTTATGTTTTTATGTTTTTTTAAATGTTATTTAACATTTTATTTAACTTTTTATTTCTTGTTTTTTTATTTTATTTCATTTCATTTTATTTATTCATTTTTAAAACGTTATTTAACATTTTAATATTCACTACTGTTCTGTCGGCATGATTGTAAAATAAAAACAAATTGACAAGTGATTGCTTTTTGACTTTTACTTTCATATAACACTATTTCATAAGTACACTGCAACAATATAACATTTGTATATAAAAAGATAATTTATACATTTTGTTATTCTTGTGATAGACATTTTCAGCATATTAGTTACTATTAAATGGGTTGCATCTTTGTTCATTACAAATAACAGATTTGCAAGTGTCTTGTTTGAATGTAACCTAAAAAAACACTTAATCAGATCAATAGTAATACAACAACTACTAAATAATAACACTGTTCCATTGGTAATTATATTTTTTATGAAAGAATATAAAAAAACACAACAAACAAATTACATATATATTTTATTAACACTGGAACAGTATACATTCAATGCATGCAATTAGCTTATTTACTTTAACTTTATTACAAAAATATTTTATCAGTACACTGCAACAATATAACATTTGTATATACAAATTTGTAGCTCAAACAGTAGAGCGTTGGCGCTAGCAACGCCAAGGTCAGGGGTTCGATTCCCAGGGAAAGCAAGAACTGATGAAATGTGTACCTTGAATGCAATGTAAGTCGCTTTGGATAAAAGCATCTGCCAAATGCATCAATGTACTATTTAATGGGTTGCATCTTTGTTTATTGCATAATAATGCAAATAACATTATTTTTCATGAAAAGAATATCAATAAAACACAACACACAAATTACATATGTATATTTTATTAACACTGGAACACTATGCATACAAAAAGAATGCTTATTTAATTAAATAATAAATATTACAAAAAGTTAGCTTTAGCTGGATTCGAACCCCGGTCTCGGTGAGCACCTGCCGTAGAAAACAGTGTAATATAAATGCGTGATTTTCCCACACGAAGAAACCGGAAATTGTATTATAAGACCTATGCTAAAGAAGACATATCTCTGAACGTCACATTTCACCCTTTCTTTCCTTCATTTTTTCTTTCTCTTCTTCCCCTTCTCTTTTTCTTCCTTCCCCCTTTTCTTCTTCCCTTCTTCCCCACCTTTGTTGAACTATTGTTCCCCAGCTTAGAGTCTGAAACCAGCGCTGGTGGGCCGTTGTCCTGCTCCACTTCACATATGCAGAGAAAGGAGGATGATAGGAGGACGAGATGCTCGTTTATATTACACTTTAATTATAAAAATTATGTTGGCATTAGTGGAATTGCACTAGCATGGTTTAAATCATACTTATCTGACCGTTATCAGTTTGTAGCAGTAAATGAAGAGATGTCTCATCGATCACAAGTTCAGTATGGCGTACCACAAGGCTCAGTACTAGGACCGCTGCTGTTCACTCTGTACATGCTACACACACACACACACACGCACACACACACACGCACACACACTCTGTACATGCTACCATTAGGAGATATCATTAGGAAACATGACATTAGTTTTCACTGTTATGCCGACGATACTCAGCGAAAATTTACCAATTCACTAAATTAACAGAATGCACAGCTGATATAAAAAATTTACAATGGAAGGACACTCATTACAATTCCCGACAATGTGCAAGTGTGTTTGATATATGGACCAAGTTTTCGGACCCAGCGCTGTCGATTCCCCCTGTCACGCACGGGAACTAGCTTCAGCCCAGCCGGGCTTGGGCCCTCATAATAAAAATAATAATAATAATAATCCTCAGAAAAACAATAGGGCCTTCAACCTTTCAGGGCTTGGGTCCTAATTAGGGCACAAAGAACACAAGCAAACCAGAACAGAATAGTTTCGGTTTCTGAATTAGATCTAGCTCAAAAAAACAAACAAAAAAACAAACTTGGCCTTACAAAGTTTTTCCTCCCTTTCTCCGCCCAGCTCCTACATCCTCTCCTACATCCTGCTATTCTCAAAGATATTCAGAGGACATCAAGACACAAACTTGAGCTTGTAAGTTGTTAAGGAGTGTTTGCTGTAATTCAGTCAAATCGAGTGAAGGTTCGTGTTCTCAGACTGCTGGCGTTTGAAGACTGATTACTTCTCTGATACAGTAGACAAGTGAGTACATTGTTCATAGATTTATTCATTATTAATAACATTCAATGTATAACATGAATGAAAGAAAAGCAACAAAACCTCAGTTTGCGATTGTTTGTTTCATGATCTCAGTGAAAGTACTGAAGTCTGCCCTGATATATCTGCTCTGCCGACACTGGCAGGGTTTATTAGAGGAACTTTTAGGACTTCATCTGGATTTTCTTAAATGTCAAACATCACAGTATATTCTTTTTTTTTTTTTTTTTTGACTACTTGTTTATTCTCTAGTCTACTTTAACTCTTTATTGTGCTTCAAATTCTTAAACTAGTTTGCTTTTCCTAATTAGATTCCTAATTTCCTAAATAGGCTTTGCTAATTGTTGTCTGAGTACAGTACTCTGGTTGTAGAGCATTTTGCGAGTCTTGAATGATTTTGTGTCTATGTGGCTCAGAGCAAAATCTACAACCTGTAGAATTACCTGTAGCTGTAGGCTCTGTAGAATTACTAACCTGTAGATTTAAATGATTCTGACACAGATCCTGCTCTAATCATGGAGGAAGCAGATATGTTATGTGATGAGCTCTTCCGCTGGCTGGAGAACCGAAAGAAATGTGCAAGAAAGCTGGAGAAACTGGCGGAAGAGCTGGAAGATGTTCATGAGGGCAGCAACATCGTTCAGGTGGTCGGAGCTGGCGCATCTGTGGGCGCATTCTCTGGAGCACTGCTTGCCACCGTTGTGACAGGAGGTCTGGCCACCCCACTATTGGCTGCTGCAACTGTCTCTCTAGCGGGCACTGCAGCCATTGTCACTTCCACATTGCTAGAGATATTAATCACCAGCAGTACCTTTAAAAAAGCTAATAAATTCATTAAAGAAGATGAGAAGGTTGGCACGAAAATTCAGGATCTACTGCGAGATCTGAAGGCCAGGTGTGCAGAAGCGCTGCTGGGGACTCATGCTGATGAGCTGGACTGTGAGATGGCCACTCTACTGATGTGTGCTCTGGCCAGAAGGAGTAATACTCCCGTACCCCTAGACTTGCTCAGAGGATTCAACAGGGCCACGTTCTTTCGTCACATGACACCTGGTGGACTGGATCCAGCCGAGGCCACACACCTTATTGGCCAAGCTCTGGGACTCGATCATTTCTCTGAGATCACGAGTAGCCTGAAGGTGTCGGCCAAAGAAATGGTGAAGAACATCGAACATTCATTAGAAAATGAAATATTCACTGCATTGCTCTTATGTTAGACTGATTTTGTGATTCTGACTTTTCTTCTAGGCACTGGGTACTTTGATTAGTTTCATCCTCTCTCTGCACGACCTGATTGTGAAGATTGTAGAACTAGTAAAGGGCAATCGGGTCACGGAGGCCTGCAAGTTCTTACGGGATTCAGCCAGGCAAATACTGGACAGCCGACAAAAGCTAAAGGAACAGCTGGATGCAATGCAGTATGACATTTGATTTTTTAAATTTTATTTATTTTTTTAATTTCTACTAATTTATCTGTCTTGGCCAAAGCCACTATATCTTGTATTTGTCTGAGATTGTACAGTACTGCAATAATGAAGGTCTGAGCTAACTGACTGACTGACAGTATAACTTTCCTCATTACAGAGAAATCATCCCAAAATTGTTCACAATGAAGAGGTTCATCAAGGACTTGGGGGAATATTCTCTCATGATGACTGTAAATGAACAGAATATAATGAAGTATATCAAGGGAACATGTAGAGACGACACAGTTCTCTCCTGGCTTGAGAGATTACCTCATCAGATTGAATTTGTGAATCTTCTACGATTTTTCAAGAAGAGGTTGAGTCCCATTCCTGAGGATTTGACAAAGCCTGGCGGAGATCACTTAGACATTGTGTTTGTGGCTCATGGTGGAATTGTCGATCAGTTTATGCCAGCTGGAGGACTGGTGCCCACACCTAACATCAGAGACACCATTCTCTACTCTCCGTGGAACTGCGCTATTGACGCCAACGCTGCATTTGCAATTGCTGAGGGTTTCATTCATTTTTCAAACAGAAAGTTTTACTTCTCTCAGGCTGAGGTTGACAATATGGCTCACTGTGAGCCGAATCCTTTGCCACGTCACTGGAATAGCATGCGAGAATCTCTCCACAACATCCCAGGGATCCATCTAGCCCCTGTGAACCCTGAAGATAAAGCATGGATCCATTTTCAGAAGTATTGGAAGAATAGAATGGAAATAAACAACCGTGTTATTATTCCATATCTTCTCCCAAAAGATCAGGTAAATGCATTCGGAAAGATCCCCCTGTACATGTTCATATTTGTGACATCATTTTTACTCATGCTCCATGGTAAAACAGCTACTGTGCACCTGGCGGCTTGTTTGAGCCGACGTAAAGAAACTCCAGAAAGGCCAGTAGAGTGGCGAACACAGTATGCCTACACACGTGATGGAGTCTGGATGTCTGTGGACCTGGGTAACAGGAACGTGGACTCTGAGTTATACAGAGCCTTTACATCAATGTTTGACAGAAACTCTAGATAAATCAGCTGAACGGCCTCTGGGTCAGTCCTGATATGTAGTAAACACAGGGCTGGAGAGCGACCCGGAGCGGGGCAGTTTAATGACCAAGACCAGACCATTGTTTTCATGTTTAAAAGAACTTACTGTATATAAAAGAAGTGACAGTTCAGGTCTTTCTATCCCATCATATACCACTGACATGTTTCAACAGCAACATGAAGATAAATAACAAATTACATATAAAGTATTGTGCTATGCTAATTCCAACTATAACATTATGAGAAAATATTTTGGTTTCCATTTAAACAAACATGAAATATTTCAGTAAAAAAAAAAAAAAAAAGTTTACTTTTCTTTATCCAATTCAATTAAATTCACATTTATTTTTTCAATAATTACTAATCTACTATTAATAATCTGCATTATATAATTATATTAATCACTTTAATCATCATACGTTTTTTTTATCCATTAATTTGTGTCTTAAGGCCCTTTCACACCAAGGACGATAACTATATAGATAACTATAAAGTAGAACTTTATAAAAATCATTCTCAATATTAAAGAATAGCAGAGTTCACATCACAACTATAGCGATAATGACACAGAGAAACAATATCATTAGAATCACTTTCAGAAAGATTTTATCATCTGATGAACGATAAAAACATTGGCAGCCAATCAGAATCCAGCGTGCTGTGACGAGCTCGAGCATTTAAAGAGACAGACCAGCTTATAATAAACAGAACGATATCGCCCTCTGGTGTAGACGCTGATATAGTTATAGTTATCGTTATATTCATAATTATCGTTCTTGGTGTGAACGGCCCTTACACCCCTCCATGATAACACTTAAACATTTATAAACTTATTATAAATAATTTGCAAACTATTATTTAATTCATAGTTTATTAATAGTATCGTTAACACATTAACAGACTATATACAAATAGTGAGTTAATTCATTGTTACTGTAATAAACAAATTAACTAGATGTCCCGCATGGCGGTACAAAATATGAGCGCCGCTCAGGCCTGCACTGGCTTTCTACAAAAATAAATGACGTGGAGCAATTTGGCTGTATTGCGTGTTTATGTATATAAGTTGTATATTTTAAAAGACTGTCTGGAGTATTCCTGTGGATCATGGATAATTTAGAGTTTTGTAATTATTTGCCATTACTATTTAAGTTTTATATCAAAAGTCATTAGTTTAGACACTTAACATCCGTAATGTGAAAACGTCACATCCATAACAGTGGTTTTCCCTACATAATGTATTATAAAAATGAGTTTCAAAAACACACTTATTGTGTTCAAGCAAATCTTTTTCATGCTACATCGGCAGTTTGTTTAATAATTCACAGACAATTTCTACAAACCTCTACCAAACGGTTGAGGTGCCTGTTGATGGTAAAAGTCAGTTATCTGACTTTGGCATGGGTTTGTTGTGTTTTACTGAAATAAAAAACATTTTTTCCCCAAAAAAGTGGTTTTATCTTGTAGCCCTGGTCCCAGAGTTTTAAAAAAACAATGTTAACAAAATTAAACTCATTCCCACTGTACCTAGTAGAACACTTAAGTAAATGTCCCATTGAAATTAATGGGATTTTATGGATTTAGGTGAAGAAATTAATGGGATTTTATGGATTTAGGTGAAGAAAGTGTACACATAATACATTTTGGTCTGTACCATAAAGAGAAAACTGATTCAACTATATAAACTATATATTTTCTGAAAGCGTAGACTCTCAGGATGTGATCTAACATGGCATGAAACATGTCCCACCCACCTCATTAGTATACTGCCCAAGCATAACACATTGGGTATTGGTAAATCAGGTATATGGCTGATACCTAAAAAAAGTTGTAGTATGTGCATGTCTGTCTGTGTGTGTGTGTATGTATGTGTGTGTGTTTGTGTATGTGTGTGTCTGTGTGTGTCTGTGCGTGTATGTATGCGTGCGTACATGTGTGTGCGTGTGTGTGTTTGTGTGTCTGTGCATGTGGATTTGTATGTGTGTGGATGTGTGTCTGTGCGTGTGGATGTCAGTGTGTGTGCATGTTTGCGTTTGTTTGTATTCCTGCATGTGTGTGTGTGACAGTATCATCCTAAACCAGCAACCCTTCGCTCAACAGCACCATCTACAGGCCGATGAGTGTACAGTCACTGTGAGTCATTCAGCTGTGATGACTCAGCATAGAAGACAGCTCTTTAGACCGTGGTGGCTCAGCATAGAAGACAGCGCTGTAGACTGTAGTGGCTCAGCATAGAAGACAGCGCTTTAGACTGTGGTGGCTCAGCATATAGATATCAATGCAACAGCATAAGGAGAGGAAACATTCTGAACGTTCAGTGTAACTTTAAGAGAGAGTCCTCACAATGGGCGTTCAGCTGTGGTGGCTCAGCATAGAGGACAGTGCTTTAGACTGTGGTGGCTCAGCATATAGATATCAATGCAACAGCATGAAGAGAGGAAACATTCAGAACGTTCAGTGTAACTTTAAGAGAGAGTACTCACAATGGGCGTTCAGCTGTGGTGGCTCAGCATATAGATATCAATGTAACAGCATAAGGAGAGGAAACATTCTGAACGTTCAGTGTAACTTTAAGAGAGAGTACTCACAATGGGCGTTCAGCTGTGGTGGCTCAGCGTAGAAGACAGTGCTTTAGACTGTGGCTCAGCATATAGATATCAATGCAACAGCATAAGGAGAGGAAACATTCAGAACGTTCAGTGTAACTTTAAGAGAGAGTACTCACAATGGGCGTTCAGCTGTGGCGGCTCAGCATAGAAGACAGCGCTTTAGACTGTGGCTCAGCATATAGATATCAATGCAACAGCATGAAGAGAGGAAACATTCAGAACGTTCAGTGTAACTTTAAGAGAGAGTACTCACAATGGGCGTTCAGCTGTGGTGGCTCAGCATAGAAGACAGCGCTTTAGACTGTGGCTCAGCATATAGATATCAATGCAACAGCATGAAGAGAGGAAACATTCAGAACGTTCAGTGTAACTTCAGGAGAGAGTACTCACAATGGGCGTTCAGCTGTGGTGGCTCAGCATATAGATATCAATGTAACAGCATAAGGAGAGGAAACATTCAGAACGTTCAGTGTAACTTTAAGAGAGAGTACTCACAATGGGCGTTCAGCTGTGGTGGCTCAGCATATAGATATCAATGTAACAGCATAAGGAGAGGAAACATTCTGAACGTTCAGTGTAACTTTAAGAGAGAGTACTCACAATGGGCGTTCAGCTGTGGTGGCTCAGCATAGAAGACAGCGCTTTAGACTGTGGCTCAGCATATAGATATCAATGCAACAGCATGAAGAGAGGAAACATTCTGAACGTTCAGTGTAACTTTAAGAGAGAGTACTCACAATGGGCGTTCAGCTGTGGTGGCTCAGCGTAGAAGACAGTGCTTTAGACTGTGGCTCAGCATATAGATATCAATGCAACAGCATAAGGAGAGGAAACATTCAGAACGTTCAGTGTAACTTTAAGAGGGAGTACTCACAATGGGCGTTCAGCTGTGGCGGCTCAGCATAGAAGACAGCGCTTTAGACTGTGGCTCAGCATATAGATATCAATGCAACAGCATGAAGAGAGGAAACATTCTGAACGTTCAGTGTAACTTTAAGAGAGAGTACTCACAATGGGCGTTCAGCTGTGGTGGCTCAGCGTAGAAGACAGTGCTTTAGACTGTGGCTCAGCATATAGATATCAATGCAACAGCATAAGGAGAGGAAACATTCTGAACGTTCAGTGTAACTTTAAGAGAGAGTACTCACAATGGGCGTTCAGCTGTGGCGGCTCAGCATAGAAGACAGCGCTTTAGACTGTGGCTCAGCATATAGATATCAATGCAACAGCATGAAGAGAGGAAACATTCAGAACGTTCAGTGTAACTTTAAGAGAGAGTACTCACAATGGGCGTTCAGCTGTGGTGGCTCAGCATAGAAGACAGCGCTTTAGACTGTGGCTCAGCATATAGATATCAATGCAACAGCATGAAGAGAGGAAACATTCAGAACGTTCAGTGTAACTTCAGGAGAGAGTACTCACAATGGGCGTTCAGCTGTGGTGGCTCAGCATATAGATATCAATGTAACAGCATAAGGAGAGGAAACATTCTGAACGTTCAGTGTAACTTTAAGAGAGAGTACTCACAATGGGCGTTCAGCTGTGGTGGCTCAGCGTAGAAGACAGTGCTTTAGACTGTGGTGGCTCAGCATATAGATATCAATGTAACAGCATAAGGAGAGGAAACATTCAGAACGTTCAGTGTAACTTTAAGAGAGAGTACTCACAATGGGCGTTCAGCTGTGGCGGCTCAGCATAGAAGACAGCGCTTTAGACTGTGGCTCAGCATATAGATATCAATGCAACAGCATGAAGAGAGGAAACATTCAGAACGTTCAGTGTAACTTTAAGAGAGAGTACTCACAATGGGCGTTCAGCTGTGGTGGCTCAGCATAGAAGACAGCGCTTTAGACTGTGGCTCAGCATATAGATATCAATGCAACAGCATGAAGAGAGGAAACATTCAGAACGTTCAGTGTAACTTTAAGAGAGAGTACTCACAATGGGCGTTCAGCTGTGGTGGCTCAGCATAGAAGACAGCGCTTTAGACTGTGGTGGCTCAGCATATAGATATCAATGCAACAGCATGAAGAGAGGAAACATTCAGAACGTTCAGTGTAACTTTAAGAGAGAGTACTCACAATGGGCGTTCAGCTGTGGTGGCTCAGCATAGAAGACAGCGCTTTAGACTGTGGTGGCTCAGCATATAGATATCAATGCAACAGCATGAAGAGAGGAAACATTCAGAACGTTCAGTGTAACTTTAAGAGAGAGTACTCACAATGGGCGTTCAGCTGTGGTGGCTCAGCATAGAAGACAGCGCTTTAGACTGTGGTGGCTCAGCATATAGATATCAATGCAACAGCATGAAGAGAGGAAACATTCAGAACGTTCAGTGTAACTTCAGGAGAGAGTACTCACAATGGGCGTTCAGCTGTGGTGGCTCAGCGTAGAAGACAGTGCTTTAGACTGTGGTGGCTCAGCATATAGATATCAATGCAACAGCATGAAGAGAGGAAACATTCAGAACGTTCAGTGTAACTTCAAGAGAGAGTACTCACAATGGGCGTTCAGCTGTGGTGGCTCAGCATAGAGGACAGCGCTTTAGACTGTGGCTCAGCATGGTGTAACGACGGCTTTTGTTCTTTGTGTCAAGTTTCATATGAAAGTCCACACCCTCCACTAGTCCATTCTATATTTAATTTTTTTTCCGAAAATATTTGTCATCAATTGATTGTTTTCTAAGTTTCATCAACCTTATATTCAATCGCTCTTGTTGTCTAATTATTCGCATCTCTTGCTGTGGAAACGGTCGTCTCCTGAGGAGGAACTTCCCGTCTTCTGTCTTCATCGTTTCTTGACTTCTTTATTTTCTTCTTTGCTTTTTCTCTTTTCTGAAGATTTGCTACAAATAAATCATCCAAATTAATCTCAAGCTTGTTTGTTCTAGTTTTTTCTTTGCCCAGGGAATTTACAATGGAAGTACACTGATCACAATTCCTGACAATGTGCAAGTGTGTTTGATATATGGACCAAGTTTTCGGACCCAGCGCTGTCGATTCCCCCCACACGGGTACTAGCTTCAGCCCAGCCGCGCTTGGGCCATAATAATAAAAATATTCACCCTTTCAAGACTTATTAGGGCACAAAGATCACAAGCAAACCAGAACAGAATAGTTTCGGTTTCTAAATTAGATCTAGCTCTAGGTTGGCATCCACCCAGAACTATTCATATCACTCATCCTCAGCTCTGTATTTATATCCTGGTCACCCGCCTGCTGGTGTCTTGAGTTTCATCTGTTCAACCTGCCTTCAATAAACTCTTTGCTTGCATTTGGATCTACGACTCTCCTTCTGACAGTAAGTACATTTTTCAACAGTTTTAAAAATGAAAGAATAGCAACAAAACCTCAGTTTGCTACTGTTCATGATCTCAGTGAAAGTACTGAAGTCTTCCCTGATATATCTGGGGCCTGTTTCAGAAAGGAGGTTAAGTGAAAACTCTGAGTATGTTAACCCTGAAATGAGGGAAACTCTGAGTTTTCTGTTTCAGAATGGGAGGTATGTTAAACCTGAGAAAGCAGAGTAAGTCAAGCCCGTTTCTGAAAGAGAGGTAACTTATACTCAGAGTCAGTTACCATGGTGACTTACTCTGTCCCATACACAAAAGAAATATATTTTCTGGATATGTTTTGGAATATATGCACATATTTGAAATTGGCCCAATAAATATATTTCATACTTATATTTCATATATTTTTGTTATATTTCAGAATATATTTCAATGTATTTTTTTCTGTACGGGTCCCCAAAAGTGTCAAAAATATATGTGGCATATATTCCAAATACATTGAAATATATTCTGAAATATAACAAAAATATATTAAATATAAGTATGAAATATATTTATTGGGCCAATTTCAAATATTTGCATATATTCCAAAACATATCCAGAAAATATATTTCAAATATAATTCTTTTGTGTATGGGGTGAACCTAACCCGGTCGGGAGCAGGTTTTCTTCGGTAAACCCAGAGTTTCTTTCGGTCTCCTCCCCTTTTTTAAAGAGGAATGCGGGGAGAGATAGGAATACCCGTTTATACTTAGATTTAACCTTAGATTCGGTAGGCTACTCCACATAAAAATGTGAAATAATCAGAATGTGTAGATTGTTTGATGTGTAAACACATAATATTAACATTACCTCTGTAGGCCTCTAAAATAGCCTATACAAAAAATAATTCCCTCAGCCGTAAATGCGGATGCACTGCTAGACACTGGATGCTATTTAGTTATTTAATATGTCAAATGTAAAGTCAGGTAGCCTACACCCATGATGTGCTCAAGCCTTACTTGATTGAATTATGTTTTTATATTTAATTTTCAGCTGCTGCCATGTTCTTCTAAAGCTGCATTCAGTAGTTTCGGGATTTCTTCGCTGTATTCTCGCTTTTTGCTCGCAGGTTTCTCTCTAGAGCTCCCCCCACAGCTTCGGAATAGATATTTGACAACACTGTTGTAAAAACTAGTAGGTGATTCTCAGACAGCAGAGGCTAGTAGATCAACGACATCAAAGCAGACGGGACATTCTTTAAAACGTCTTCTTCATTCAGGTTCGGACAGCGTGAGGGAGCGCAATAATGACAGCATTTTAGCAGATTTATTTTGGCCGTAAAGCAATTGTTTACATCGCGAGACCTGATATCCAAGATACTTCCTGACGCGCCGGCCGGCGGCTCAAACTTGCAAGTGCGAATTTTCCGCTCACGGGCACCAGGGGGGTGCGAAACCACCACCATTCAACCCGAAATAAGTAATATAACCATTCCAATGACTCGGAAGCTGTTCAGTTAAGGTAAAAAAAGTTACTTAGTTCACCTTTAATGCCTGCAGGATTGCTCCTACATAAAAATTAAAATGAGGTTTAATAACACACTGTTCTTCCAGTTTCACCTCTGATATTATAACAGTTGGGTAAGTTTCTTGTATAACTACAAATGACATCTTCAACAGTGTAATTAGATTAATGTAATAATGACTATCTTTAGAAAGTATTGGTCTACTAAATCAACCTCAACCACTTGAACAATACAAGGAGAGACAAGAAACAGCACTTTTAATGCTTTCAAATAAACAATATACAGTTGCATGAATTATTCTTGAATTGACCAAAGTGTGTAGAGGGAGAAGGTTACATTAAAAATATACCTTTTAAAAATGTATGTTAAATATACAGAATTGTTCTATAGTCTAATGCAATTACATCAGATTTTACTTTAAATTACAGATGAATTAAGAGTAATCCCTTTAATTAAATTACAGTATTAATGTTCTAATACTGTAAAATTACAGTAATAATGTTCGTCCTGGTGAGAAATATGAAGACCTCTTTGTGTCTGGCGCTGTTGCCATGGTGACCCATAATATCTGCGCTCCACTGATAATGCCTTTTTATAGTTGTGGTGCACGCGCTTAACTCAGAGTTGATTGAACTAACTAATTTCAGCTGTTCTGAAACCGAAAACTCAGAGTTTCCCATCTCAGGGTAAGTCAACTCAGAGTTGGTTGAACCTCCTTATTGAAACGGGCCCCAGGTCTGCCGACACTCTCAGGGTTTTGTTTTTTAGATAAACTTCCAAGAATCTTTAGGACTTCATCTGGATTTTCCTAAATGTCAAACATCACAGTATATTCTTTATATCCACCGTTGCTGATTTGAACTGTTTTTTTTTTCTCCGTTTATTCTCTTGTCTACTTTAACACTTTATTGTGCTTCAAATTCTTATCTGTATTTCTGACTAGTTTATTTTTCCTACTTAGTTTCCTACTATAGACTTTGCTAATTGTTGTCTGAGTACAGTACTCTAGTTGTACCATTTTGTGAATCGTGAATGATTTTGTGTCTATGTGGCTCAGAGCAAAATCTACAATCTGTAGAATTAAAAAACATCAGGCATGCATTACTGTAATCTTTAGATGATATATTGTGCCATTTGAAAAAATATGTAATATTCTCTCTTCACAGATCCTGCTCTAATCATGGAGGAAGCAGATATGTTATGTGATTCGCTCTTCCGCTGGCTGGAGAACCGAAAGGAATATGCAGGAAAGCTGTTGGAACTGGCACAAAAGCTGGAAGATGTTCATCAGGGCAGCAACATCGCTCAGGGGGTCGGAGCTGCCGCAACTGTGGCCTCAATAACTGGAGCATTGATTGCCACTGCTTTGACAGGAGGTCTGGCCAGCCCTCTATTAGCTGCTGCAACAGCTCTAGGGGGCTCTCTAGCGGGCGCTGCAGCCAGTGCCACTTCCACATTGGTAGAGACATTAATCACCAGCAGAACCTTTAATAAAGCTACTGAATTAATTAAAGAAGATGAGAAGGTTGGCACGAACATTCAGAAGCTACTGCGAGATCTGAAGGACAGGTGTGGAGAAGCGCTGCTCGGGACTCATGCTGATGAGCTGGACTGTGAGGTCACCACTCTACTGATGTGTGCTCTGGCCAGAAGGAGTAATACTCACGTACCCCTAGACTTTCTCAGAGATTTCAACAGGGCCACGTTCTTTCGCCACATGACACCTGGTGGACTAGCTCCAGCCGAGGCCATGGGCTTTATTTGCCAAACTCTGGGACTCGTTAATTTTTTAGTGTTGGGAAAAGAAATGATGAAGAACATCGAACTCATTGGCAGTAAAGCTGCTGAAGCAGGATCAGAGGTATCAGCTTTCTGTTCTCAAGCATCCCATTTTAAGAAACTTTTGATATTGAAATTCTCTTGCAGTGACTATTCAAGAGTAGAAAATGAAATATTCACTGCATTGCTCTTATGTTAGACTGATTTTGTGATTGTGTCTTTTCTTCTAGGAACAGGGTGCAACTGGTTTCAGCATCTCTCTGTACGACCTGATTGTGAAGAGTAAAGAACAAGTAAAGGGCGATCGGGTCACAGAGGCCAGCGAGTTCCTACGGCATTCAGCCAGGGAAATACTGGAAGACCAACAAGAGCTAAAGGAACAGCTGGATGAAATGCAATGTAACGTCTCGCTGGCTAATAAACAGTCCACGCATCTGAGGTACTGATGTCCATTTTTTGTTTATTGAAGAGACACCGTGAAAACTCACTTTTACCGTATTCGCCTGGTAAGCAGCAGTAGATTAAGTCAGGAGCACTAACGTGTATCTGGATTCCCCCTCATCATTCAGCTGACGCTAACACGTCCAGGTGGAATAAATCAGCACGGGTCACATGACACTCAACTTATAAAGTACAAATAATAATAATAAAGTACAAATGTCAAACCAAATTATGAAATTATCACAATACACAGAGATACACATTTAAACTATAAAGTAAAAAAAATAAATAAACATTAACCACCGAAATCACCAAGATGTCATAACCCACAGCTGACCTTCCAGCGTCAGCTACAGGTATGATATATATATATTTTTTTGTTTGTTTGTTTTGTTTGTATTTGTCTGAGATTGTACAGTACTGCAATAATGAAGGTCTGACTGACTGACAGTATAACTTTTCTCATTACAGTGAAATCATCCAAAAATTGGTCCAAATGAAGAACCTCATAAAGAACTTGGGGGAATATTCTCTCAGCATAGATGAAAATGAACATAGTATAATTGATTATATCAAAGGAACATGTACAGACAAGAGAGTTCTCTCCTGGCTTCAGGGATTACCTCATCAGATTGAATTTGTGAATCTTCTACGATTTTTCCAGGAGAGGTTGACCGATACTGAGGATTTGACATCGCCTGGCGGAGATCACATTGACATTGTGTTTGTGGCTCATGGCAGAATTGATGACCAGTCTATGCCAGCAGGAGGACTGGTGCCCACACGTAACATCAGAGACACCATTCTCTACTCTCCGTGGAACTGCTCTATTGACGGCGATGCTGCATGTGCAATTGCTCTGGGTTTCATTGAAGTGAGAGACAGAGAGTTTTACAATGAAAGAAGTACGGCTTACTGTCGGCCGATTCCTTCAAGAAATCACTGGAACAGCATGCGAAGATCTCTCCACGACATCCCAGTGATCCTTCTAGCCCCTGTGACCCCTGAAGATGGAGCATGGGCCCTTTTTCAGCAGTTTTGGATGAATAGAATGGAACTAGAAGACCGTGTTATTATTCCATATCTTGTCCCAAAATGTTTGGTAAAAGCATTCGGAGAGATCCCCCTGTACATGCTCATATTTGTGACATCATTTTTACTCATGATCTATGGTAAATCAGCTACTGTGCACCTGGCGGCTGGTTTGGGCCGAGGCGGAGGAACTCCATCAAGTTCAGAAGAGAGGGAAAGACAAGAGAGGGAAAGACAAGAGAGGGAAAGACCAGCGTGGTTCAGACAAGCGTGGGAAAGACTACAGAGCACAAGTCAACAGAGGGTAAGAAAAAAGTGGGTAAGACAGTATGCCTCCACAAGTGATGGAACCTGGATGTCTGTGAACATGGGTGACAGGAACGTGGACCTTGTGTTATACAGAGCCTTAAGATCATTGTTGAACACAAACCTCTAGATAAATCAGCTGAACGGCCTCTGGGTCAGTCCTGATATGTAGTAAACACAGGGCTGGAGAGCTGTGTGAGAGTGTGTCTATATATATATATCTAAAATATATAGTTCTAAAAAATCATTCTCGGTATTCAAGAATATGAGAGTTCACACCACAACTATAGCGATAACGATATAGAGAAACAATATCGTTGGAATCACTTTCAAAACGATTTTATCATCTGATGAACGATAAAAACATTGGCAGCCAATCAGAATCCAGCGTGCTGTAACGAGCTCGAGCATTTAAAGAGACAGACAAGCTTATAATAATCAGAACGATATCGCCCGCTGGTGTAGATGCTAATATAGTTATAGTTATAGTTATCGTTCTTGGTCTGAATGGGCCCTTCCACCCTTCCATGATAACAATTATACAAACTAATTATAAATCATTTGCAAACTATTAGTTTATTCATAGATTATTAATAGTATCGTTAACACATAAACAGACTATATACAAATAGTGAGTTCTTCATTCATTGTTACTGTAATAAACCGTATTTTTTTATTAGCTCATGTAAAGACATAGATAATGTTTTTTTTATCCTCTGTTAAGAACTTGTATCTGATGTATTTTAAACCATATATTAAAGGAGTTGTTAATGTTCATCAAAACATTAAGAAGTTATTAAATCACGGTAAATAAATGCTCATGTATAAAGAGAATTGATGCAAATTTAAGGCTTGATTAGTGTCTACAGAAACACTTTACATGGAAAAATGAATAATAACGGTAGGTTTAAAGCTCATAATTATGTCCTCTTTTTATTCCTTTAATTACATTTGAAATCAATTGTAATCAATGTCTTATTCTTTGTTTTTCCTATTTCTTATTCTTATTACATTCTTTGTTGTAAATCTTTTCTTAAAGCACGTTGAATTACCATTGTGTATGAAGTGTGCTATATTAACAAAATTGTCTTGCCTTGACTTTTGTGTGACTGAATCTAAAGTGTGAAATATTTAGCCCAATAAAACATTTATTAAGTGTAGCCCAGATGGGATTTTATATGCATATAGAAATACAGACCGCAAGGGGTTAAAAAGTTGGTTTTAAGCTACTAGCATTCACATGCGTTTTTACACCCTAACTTGCTTGTGCTAAAATACCCACTTATTTTTATTTTATTGTTTTCTGATTGGGTAAATTATAGCGTTGGTAATTCATGAGGGGGCGGGGCTTGAGAGAAGTGAGCGCATTTGCAGCTATGCGAGGTGAAAGTGAAAGGAACTTGCAATCCGCTTACTTCTTTAAAAAAATAGGATAAAGTACACCCAGTTAATATGGATGACCAATCGTTGTGCTTTTCTGGGATGCTTGTCTAATGGTTTGAAGGTACATTTTCTGTTTTTTATGTTTAATATTGTCTGTATTCAATATAGCTAACTACTGAGGTAAATGCTAATCGCGAATTGCATGTTAGCATACATTTAGTGACTGTTAAAGTGTGTGTAGTGATGGCAAAATGAGGCTTCCTGAACCACTGAGACCTCGCAGCCCATTGCCTCAGCCAAAGGTTCATTACTCGAAGCTTCATTCAACATTGCTCACTAGTGACACCTAGCTACTGTGCAAAGAAATAGCAGACAAATTAATTAATTCTGAACCCGTTTTATTCAAGTAGAGGTAACTGCAGGCTGGAGGAATGGGCGTGCCAGGAGGTCGGAAAGGAATGGGGCGTGCCAGGAGGAATGGGGCGTGCCGTAATGTCTTTACAATTGGACGCGAAAGCTTCCTGATCCGCACAACAGCGAGCCATAAACTTAATCACTATTGGCCAACAAATAATTATACAAGACCAAATACATTTATTTCACTGTAAAAATAGCAATAATGATATTGGGAATACATTCAAAAGTACGTTACCTTCGAAACCTTCTGTATGGCGCGGGTTACATGACGTCATCATCACTGCGACTTTTTTAGGATCAATCATTAAAAAACATTCATACTGTTTGTGATAAATGCACTTTTTGTAACACACCACTTGAAGATATTGAACATTTATTTTTGTTTTGCCCTTTTTCTATTTCTTTTTGGACTGACTTTAAAATAGATATGACAAACAAATTTGTCTTAATTTAGAACCTCATGACATTTTACTTTGTTTCCAAAACCCATATTTTTCTGAAAAACAAAATTATATAATTACATTTTGGCGAAGTTTTATATTCATAAGACAAAAATAACTCCTATATTACCTTTTATAACACTGATCTCACAGTATACTTTTAAACCCTTTCACACATGAGATCACAAAACAAAGAGTTTTAGAAAATATCTAGAACTGCCTTGATACTTTTGTATTTATTTGTATTATGTTCATTTTATACTTCAGTTGTTATTGTTATTCTCTGGTTTACACATTTTGAGCTGTATTTACAATGCCTTGTATTCATCTTTTTTTATTGCATTATACTTGAAATCTCTGTACTTGAACAAAATAATTAAAAAAAATAATAATTTTTTTTAATGATTATTTTAAAGGTAAAAATGTCTCCTAACACTATTAAAGTCATACTAGTTTTGTACTTTCATTTAAAGTACATACAAACTAAAAGTAATGTTATTTGTATAATTGTACAGCAAATGTTTTTGCTGTATAAAGGCATACATGTTTGATCAAACACTCACCATATAATTATAAAATGAAGTAAAAACGGTTTAATAAACTTCTTTTAAGTGACATTAATCAATTAAGCAAAACAAACACCATTTTATCCAAAAATCATTTATTTAGTTGTCATTTTTACAATTAATTTTTTGAAACGTCAACTGAATTTGTCATCAAAGGCTTGTGTTCGAAGTCAAAACTCATTCCTTCACTGATTCACACTATAATAGCAGTCCATAGAACAGAAGCCATCAAACTCTCTCTCTGAACAGAACGCAGTGAAGACCCGCTTCTGTCCACTGCCGCAATATCCAGTGGTGCTTTTGTAGAGGAATCCACAGGCATCACATCTGGTGAGCTTAAGCTCCACCCTATATTCCTCCCTCACATCCGGATTGACTGACTTCCAGTCAACGATAAAAGAAAAAATTAATTTTTAATGCAAAAAAATGAATTTAATATATTAGCTTAACTTGTTCATTTCATAAAGTAATACTTATACATACTGTCCAGCCAAGCAAAGTGAGCTTTTTTTAAGAAAACCTGGATGGTGGACTGTTTCATTAAACTTTTTGCACACTAGTGACAGAGTGTGAAAGGCTTTGTCTCCTTCTTCATAAGCAACATCAAGAAGAATGTGACTGAGCACCTCTGGTGGTAGCTGGAAATAAAAATATGGAAAAACTATTTTAAAACATTACTTACATTTTTTTTTAAAGAAATAATATTCAACAGTACATCAGCAAGGCCTCCTGTTGGGTCCATGGCTGAAGAGAGAGAGAGAGAGAGAGAGAGAGAGAGAGAGAGAGAGAGAGAGAGAGAGAGAGAGAGAGAGAGAGAGAGAGAGAGAGAGAGATTACAAAATGCTAAAATGTCATTTCTTTAAATTTATATTATAATTAGAATTTACCCTGAGTCTTCAAGTAGCAGTACACACCACCATTTCCTTATTCTTGACATATTAGCCTTAAAAAAACAAAAAACAAAACATTACTACAGTGTTTAAAATTCTGTTTTTATACTGGCTTGCAAACCAAATGTGTTGAACAAAGATTTGAAGACTCACCTCTGAAAAGTCAAAAGCCACCCCCAGAGAAATGTACAGGCCATACTGACATTCAAAGGCTACTTGTTTAGACCTTTTTTTATTTGGTTTCTAAATTAAACTGAAGTTACTGTCATATAAAAACTCACCATGAGCACAAAGACTCAGAGAAATGCTGCATTGGAATCTCCTGGATAAGGTTTGCAAGCAAATCAAGAAATGGAAAAAAGCAAGTAAGCAAGAATTTTTATTTAATTGATTTAAAGATTTAATTAATTAAATTGTGTGCTAGAAGAATAAGTGATGATTCAAAAACTTACTGGAAGGTCCTTACAGGAGATCTCAGTCCAATGGCCAGGAATGACAGTCTGAGCAACCCTCCTATTAAGTGATTTTTAGAAATTGAGAAATTATGTTGAAATTCAAAATCAACAAAACACACCCCTATTCAAAAGGTGTCTCACCCCTATCTTTATAACTCTGCTGCTAAACTTACGAACACACTATACAACAGTCCCCCATTTTGATTGTGTACGCCCCTTACTATTGATTGGTTATAAGTATTTTGGTACTTTCAATGTTAATAAACTTAAATGACATCATATAATTCACATCAGACATCATTAACACAAGAACACAAGGACTTTTTGGCTTGTGTTCTGTCGGAAGGGCTCTGCTGCTGAACCAGTGTCTCACCTGTCTGTCTCGTGTCTTGTGATTTCTTTTTTTTTTTTGCTGTTTTAAGTGATTGAGTCCGCATTCTCTTTGTGGCAAAATGAAGTTCAGCGTTGGCATGTTACTTTGGCTGGCTGTGTGCCTTCATCCTTACCTACACGCGGGACCAGCTGTTAGACACTCAATCAAACCGGAGGACTCTGGTCTGGAGCCGCTGGTCAAGTATCCGCAACTCAAAAACATCGGGACTAAAATAAAGAAAAGAGGATCAAGAGGAGGAGTGAGAGAAAGACTGAGGAGGCAGCAGACATCCCCTATACCGGTAATAACTTTCTCTAATGTTCGCTCTTTGAGCAACAAGATGAATGAACTGATCGCTAAAGTTCAATATGATATTGAGTTCCGACAGAGTAATCTCATCTGTTTTACGGAGAGCTGGTTGAAAGAGGAGACGTCAGACCCCAACTTGCCGGGTTATACAATTATTCGGGCTGATAGAGACATTAATTCGTCTCGGAAATCTATTGGCGGTGGTTTGTGTGTCTATATGGACACACGCTGGGCTACCCAGTACACCGTCCGGGAACGTGTGTGTACACATGACTACGAAATCCTGGTTGTCTCATTTCGCCCCTTTTATCTCCCGAGGGAGTTTGGACAGATCACTATCATATTGGCCTATGTACCTGGGCCGGACTTTGTGGGAGCTGCAGCCAGGATAGCAGAGAGCTATAACACCGCCCTGTCCCGTGCAGTCAGTCAACCCGTCCTGTTACTCAGGGACTTTAATTCCTGTGACCTGTCTGATCATCTACCCACTTTACATCAATATGTGGACTGTCTCACTCGCCTGGCACGTACCCTAGATAAGTGCTATGGTAACATACTAGACGCCTATAAATCCATCTGCAGGCCTGCCTTGGGGAAATCTGACCATAATGTCGTCCACCTACTTCCACGTTACAGGGCTAAGCTGAGACGGGAAAAGACTGTGATTAAGGAAATTAGGATCTGGACTGAGGACTGTATGGAGGAGATGAAATGCGAGCTGGAGACTACTGACTGGTTATTTCTTAACTCATGTGACACACCTCATGAACTAATTGACACTTTTACATCCTATCTGTTGTTTAATGAAAGTAAAATCACTCGAACTAAAATTGTTAGAATATTTCCTAATAACAATTTATGGATGTCTAGTGATCTTAAGGAATGTATTCGTGAGAAAAAAACATGCTTTTAAAAATGGTAATATTGAGTTACTCAAGGAAAAAAGAAGTGAACTAAGATCGAAACTGAGCAAAGCAAAAATAGAATATAAGGATAAAGTTGAATGTCATTATTTCTCAGGAAATGCCAAGAAAGCATGGGAAGGTTTAAATGTGATGATGGGTCGGGAAACTAAGCAAAACCGTACCCCCCCAACCCGCCCCCCCCCTGTCACACCCCTCTCCATCTTTTGCAAATGATCTAAATGTCTTTTTCAGTCGTTTTGACAAAAATGACTTCAGTGCTGAACGTGATAGTGTGTGTAGGTCTATTTCGGGATATGTCCCTATTACACTGAATGAACGTGATATTATAGCCAGCCTGTCCAGTATTAAGCCCAACACAGCCCCGGGGCCAGATGGCCTGAGAGGGAGAGTTTTAAAAGAAAATGTCCATGAACTAAAAGGTATTGTGCTGGAGTTATTCCAGTACTTTCTTAATTCTTTAACAATGCCCAAATTATGGAAAATGTCCTATATTGTGCCTATCCCTAAAAAAACCTGGAGCCACTGAACTAAAAGATTTCAGGCCCATTGCTCTTACTTCCATCTTAGGAAAATGTTTTGAGAGAGTTATAAGCAAACATATTACAGCATCAGTTTCTAACAGCTTAGATCATGTCCAGTTTGCTTACAAAAGTCTGAGGGGAACCGATGACGCAACTGTCAGTATGTTTCACACCCTGGCAAAGCACCTTCAAGCCCCCTCCCACCTTGCTAGGGCCCTGTTTATCGATTTTACATCTGCCTTTAACAGCATGCAGATCCACATCTTGCTGCAGAGACTTATCGATATAGGAGTAAATGGTGGTATTATCCACCTTGTAAGGGACTTCCTCTCTGACCGCCCTCAACGGGTTCTGGTTAATAATACTCGGTCTGACATCCTTGTGCTTAACACTGGCGCCCCGCAAGGGACTATTCTATCCCCATTACTCTTCTCCATTTATACAAACGAATTCCAATTAGACCTGGAACATTTTCGGTTGTATGCAGATGATATGGCCCTGGTTGCTTTATTAAAGAGGGGGGACATAGTCGGAGAGGAAGTATATAGAGCACATGTGTCATCTCTCCAGAAATGGTGCGATGAAAGTTCCTTAGAGATAAATGTAACAAAAACACAGGAACTTGTCTTTCATGAAAAGGACCCTTATAATTAGGGGACAAATTTTAGGGGACAAAATTTTCGGTGAAAACACAGACTACATTTTTAAAACCTGTAACCAGACAAGACTTTTGTCCTCAGTGAGTGTGCGAGCATGTCTGCTCAGGAATGGTATCGTGAAGCTGGGTCATCTAATGGATAAAGATGGATGGAAATCTGTCGAAAATATTAAGGAAGTGACTGGTTTACGATCACAGAGACTTGTTTCAAAAATGATGGAGGAAATCTCTCTGGCAGTACAAAGAACTTATGGAGAAAGCATAGCAACAGGACAAATGTCAAATCAGAATGACATGAAAGTTTTTCCAAGGATCAAGATTTCGTCACTAATGTGTGATGAGAATGAAGGGGAGGTTGCCGATTCTATCTTGAATTTACAGACACCTCAACTGGAGTATCTGGATTGTGCTTCGAAGAAGGCACTTTACCACACAGCAGTTAAGGTGATACACCAGAGGTCACTGAAGAGACAAAAAGCTTCCAGATGGCTAGAGTTGTTGGGACCAGACTTCCTTGTTAGAGACAGGTGGAGGACCCTGTACAAACTCCCTGTAGAAAAGCGAACTGGTGATCTGCAGTGGAGGATCATACACGGGGCGATAGCTACGGACAGGCATGTGGCGCACCTGAACCCAGCAGTGGGGGGGCAGTGTAGGTTTTGTGGTGAGGGTGAAGATCTAGAGCATCCGTTTTTAAAATGCAATAGATTAAATGATTTGTTTGAATTACTTGCAGCTTGGTTTCAGGGGTTTGCAGAAGAATTTTCAGACAAAATATTTATAGGAGGGTTGAAATATAGATTTTTATTAAGAAGGAGAGTATGTTTATTGAATTATTTAATAGGGACAGCATAATTGGCCATATGGAAAACAAGAAAGAACAAGGGCCTAGAGTTGGCAGCAACAAATTCTAGAGTAATGTGTGTGAGTCTGGTGGCAGCAAGATTGAGGATGGAATTTACATATTACAGTCTCACAAATAATGTACAGGTACCTGCATTTTATGAAATCTGGTGTATCAATGAGGTTCTATGTGTTGTACATGATGATCAATTGGTCTTAGGTTTTAAAAAATTTGTTTATTTTTTTATTTTTTTGAATATTACATTTTATTATTATTATTATTGTGAATGAGATATAAATGATGTCTAAATAAAAGTTGTTTAATCCTCTCTCTCTCTCTCTCTCTCTCTCTCTCGTGCTGCGTGCCTCACATGTCCTCTTTTTCATGGCTGCTGCGTCTCCCTTTTTAATCCGTTTGGAAACCGCATCTCAATTGCCGCCCCAGCTCTCCTCCTCTCACACCAATTCCACTCAATTGCCCCGATCGGCCATAACACACGGGGAAAACTGGAACCGGCCTGGTGTTGCACCGGAAGTGCTCCCCCGTAACAACAACTCCCGTGCGAAAGGTTCCGGCTCCGGTCACCCCGTGACAGTACCATCTTATCAACTACCTATACATGTTCTCTTTGAGCTTGTTTGGTACTTTTCCATCCTCACAGAACTCTTGACCTAATTTAATCTGATTTATCCTGTTCTGACTGAGACACAGAAATACAGACTTTTACATGAGGCAAAGGAAAATCTCCAACACAAACCCAAACATTTGGACTTAATAAAACGCAGTTTTGGAGATACTTACAGCTGAGACACATTTTAATGGGGGGTTTTTGGTTCTAGTAGTCAAGGTCCACCAGAAGATAATTTTTTATCAATAATTCTAGAAGCATGAGTTAGAGGACATGAGGCATCAGTATATTTTAGATGGATAATGGAGAAAGTAGGTTATAGTTTCCATTCTGCTACTAAAATAGTCTGGAGCAAGGATTTGAATGTCTCAATTAGTGATGAGGATTGGACCAAAATATGCAAAAATTGTAAAGTAATGTCGAGGAATTTGGGAGTATGACTTATACAGTTTAAAATACTGAATCGTTTTTATTGGACCCCGATCAGGTTATTTAGGCTTGGCCTGAAGGACTCGGCCGAATGCTGGCGATGTGAGAGAGAGGACGGAGACCTGATACAAGCTCTGTGGTCCCGTTCTAAAATACAAGAATTTTGGTCTAAGGTCCATAACTATATTCAAAGAGGTGTCAGAGCGTTGCTTTCCATTTTGTCCAGGTTTATATGTCCTTGGAGACCCATCTTTTTAAGCCCGGATGTAGAGACAACTGAATGGATTCAAATAAGTATTATGATTGGGAGACAAATTATAATGAGAAGCTGGCGGCTGCCATCTTTTCAAGAATGAGTTACAGAATTGGGCAAAGTTTGCGCTTATGAAGGAACGGCATACAGATTACTTGATAAAAATGAGGTCTAAAGGATAAAGTAGGGCAGATATCTGACATTTATTGCGGGTATAAGATGATGATGGGGAGACACGATATAAGAGTTGCTTTAATGTATCCGGGGAATAACTCTTTGACATAGCTATTTTAATTTAAGTATTAGTTTTTGCACATTTATTTATGTATTTGTATTATTTATATATATTTGCTGTGTTTTTTCTTTTTTTCTTTTCTTGCAGATGTATTGTAGCAATCTTCATGCAATTGTACTGACACAGGGTATATGGGCGGGTAATTTGGGAGGATACAATTATGTTTGGAGAATAAATGTACTGTTTTGTCAAGCCGAAAGAGAAAATAAAAAGTGTGAATCATATAAAAAAGAGGTTGTACAGTGCTGCAATATTAAAAACACAAACAATAATGAATGTCTGAAGGTAACTTACTCGCTTTACAACTTTTCTCATTACAGAGAAATCATCCAAAAATTGTTCAGACTGAAGAGGATCTTCCAGAACTTGGGGGGATATTCTCTCAGCATGACTGAAGATGGACAGAACATAATGGACTATATCATGGGAACATGTAGAGACACAGTTCTCTCCTGGCTTCAGGGATTAACTCATCAGATTCAATTTGTGAATCTTCTACGATTTCTTCTGGAGAGGTTGGGTCCCATTCTTGAGAATTTGACAAAGCCTGGCGGAGATCACATCGACATTGTGTTTGTGGCTCATGGCAGAATTGTCGACGAGTTTATGCCAGCAGGTGTTCTGGTGCCCACAGATAACATCAGAGACACCATTCTCTACTCTCCGTGGAACTGCAGAATTGACTCCAACTCTGCATATGCAATTGCTCAGGGTTTCATTCAAGTGACAAACAGACAGTTTTACATCTCTCCAGCTGAGGTTGACAATATGGTTTACTGTGAGCCGGCCCGGACCCTTTGCCAGATCACTGGAATAGCATGCGAAGATCTCTCCACAACATCCTAGTGATCCTTCTATCCCCGCTGACCCCTGAAGAAGAAGCATGGGCCCTTTTTCACCAGTTTTGGATGAATAGAATGGAAAGAGAAGACCGTGTTATTATTCCATATCTTGTCCCACAACATCAGGTAAATGCATTCGGAGAGATCCCCCTACACATGCTCATATTTGTGACATCTTTTTTACTCATGCTGTCTAATAAAACAGCTACTGTGCACCTGGCGGCTTGTTTGGGCCGTGGCAGAAGTCCATTAAGGCCAGTACAGTGGCGAACACAGTATGCCTACACAAGTGATGGAACCGGGATGTCTGTGGACCTGGGTAACAGGAACGTGGACCTTGTGTTATACAGAGCCTTTAGATCATTATTTGACACAAACCGTAGATAAATCAGCTGAACGGCCTCTGGGTCAGTCCTGATGTGTAGTAAACACAGGACTGGAGAGCGACCCGGAGCGGGGCAGTTTAATGACCAAGACCAGACCATTGTTTCATGTTTAAAAGAACTTACTGTATATAAAAGAAGTGACAGTTCAGGTCTTTCTATCCCATCATATTCACCACTGACATGTTTCAACAGCAACATGAAGATATATAACAAATTACATACAGAGTATTGTGCTATGATAATTACAACTGTAACATTATGGAAAAATGTTTGGTTTCCAAAAAAAAAAAAAAAAAAAACTTTTACTTTTCTATATCCAATTCAATTAAATTCACATTTATTTTTTCAATAATTACTAATCTACTATTAAAAATCTGCATTATATACTGTAATTATATTAATAACTTTAATCATCATATGTTTTTTTTATCCATTAATTTGTGTCTTAAGGCCCGTTCACACCAAGGATGATAACTATAAAGTATATATAACTTTATAAAAATCATTCTCAATATTAAAGAATATGAGAGTTCACACCACAACTATAACGATAACGATATAGAGAAACAATATCGTTGGATAATATCGCAATATCACTTTCAGAACGATTTTATCATCTGATGAACGATAAAAGCATTGGCAGCCAATCAGAATCCAGGGTGTTGTGACGAGCTCGAGCATTTAAAGAGACAGACAAGCTTATAATAAACAGAACGATATCGCCCTCTGGTGTAGACGCTGATATAGTTATAGTTATTGGTCTTGGTGTGAGCGGACCCTTACACCCCTCCATGATAACAATTATACAATAACAAACTAATTATAAATCACTTGCAAACTATTAGTTTATTCATAGATTATTAATAGTATCGCTAACACATTAACAGACTATATACAAATAGTGAGTTCTTCATTCATTGTTACTGTAATAAACAGTTTTTTTTTACAGTTTTTCTCGATTGTTTACACACATTTTCTGAAAGCATGCCTCATATTCTCAGAACTCTACACACAAATCCAAAAACACACACACAATGGGCAAAACCCCTCAATTCTCCTGCAAAATTAAACTTTACATTCAAAACAATGTTATTTCTTCTCAAAATGGTATTTTGTTTTCAAATGACACACACAAACCATCATATGAATAGACATTTATAAGAACCAGTTGAACACTGATGTGCTCAATGTAAAACACTATGATGAATGTAAAACACTTCTTCTCCATTCATCATAATGATTTAGGCCTTTTTTTTGTTCAGTGTTACACTTTCTACAGACAGTACATACATAAGTGTGTTGTAAAATATCTGAGAATATTGTTTTTATACTCAGAACACACAAATACACGGTAACGAATATATTTTATTTTTCCCACAAAAACAATGTACACAGTGTACATCCCAACCATCACAAAGTAGGACATACAGTGGTCTACATACAAAACAACAGAAGAATTTACTGTATACAGTTACAGTAATAAAAAAAAAAATCCAATGTTGGCATCCATTGCTCCATTGAAGAGCTCACCTGTTGAAGAGCTCACCTGTTGAAGAGCTCACCTGATGAAGAGCTCACCTGTTGAAGAGCTCACCTGTTGAAGAGCTCACCTGTTGAAGAGCTGACCTGTTGAAGAGCTCACCTGTTGAAGAACTCACCTGTTGAAGAGCTCACCTGTTGAAGAGCTCACCTGTTGAAGAGCTCACCTGTTGAAGAGCTCACCTGTTGAAGAGCTCACCTGTTGCCCTTTTATGCTAAAGCTCTGATTGCTGATTGTAAAACTGTGTGACGGGTGTTTGCCCATGTGATGAGTCAGTGTGTGTATCTGAATGGCAGTGTGTTCCTTGAGAAAACAAGAGATTTTCTGCATGAAAATTGTGCCAAAAGCAGAGAATTGTGTGTAGTGTTTTTAAAAAGGTGTGTTTTAGAACTGCAGTTTGAGTGTAAAGCAGGAATTGTGCTTGTAGTTCAGCAGAATTGGTTCAGGGGGTTGGTGAATGAGTTACATGTTGTGGTCATTGTGTCTCAAGTACCAGAAAATGTGTGTAAATAATTGAGAAAAACTGTATTAGCTCATATGTAAAGACTTAGATAATGGGTTTTCATCCTTTGTTAAGAACTTGTATCTATTGTATTTTGCCAATATGTTACGGGCGGACGGACACCACCCCTAACATAAATGGAGAGACGCACACAGATCAGCTCGTGTCCAACATAAGGGGTATGTTTATTTAGTAGGTTGTTCAGAAACAGAGGCAGTAATACTGAGGCGGAACGCTTTTGTTTCCCGGGGTGGACTCCTAACGTTTCAACGACAGCACGGCAGTGCAGACTCCTGGCTCAGGCTCTGTGTGCGCCTCCAGGTGTGCTTCCGGAAAGCTTTTGTAGCTTCAGTATACGGCTGCGCTCACGGTCGAACTCAATTTCCTTCTCTCTGATACCTAACTCTCTTAACCGAATCTGCAGCTGTAACGCTTCTGTAGACACGGAGGATTGTTTCTCTACAGGCAGAATGCCCTTACTAACCAAAGCAGCTTGTAAAACGGTCTTGATTGTATCTTTGGTGCGCTTTTCAGCAGAAGTGAGCTCAACCTCGTAAGTTGCAGCCAAATTCAGTAACTGCTCTTTCGAAAATTTCAAAAATAACTCGATAGAGGGTTCTTTAACGAATACTTCCTCTGTTGCCATTTTAACGCGTAATTTTTAAAGCGCTTGTTAACGTTTAATTTTAAAGGTAAAGACAGTTAAAGCGCGCACAAAATTTAAATTACAAAAACTACAAATAAACACTCACCAAAGCAGTTTAACTGCGACAAAGCTACAAGGTAGCGAATATCTAAAGTGGTCAAACGAAAAGCACAATATAGGCTACAAACGACCACGAATTTTAATGTCCACCCACAAATTAATCAATACGCTAGTACAATCAGAATTCCAGCGCTCACTAAATAGGCGATATGCCACAAATTATCATAAGCTATACAACTAAACTAAAAGGTATTCTGATAGGCAAAACGTCTATTTATGATAATTACAAAACGTAATTCTGTTACGTCCCTCAGCTCCGCTGTGTTCTAATTATGTGTTTGAGTTTCCCCTGCTCTTAATTACAGATGAGCCACACCTGAGCGCAGCAGTATACTGAAGCTACAAAAGCTTTCCGGAAGCACACCTGGAGGCGCACACAGAGCCTGAGCCAGGAGTCTGCACTGCCGTGCTGTCGTTGAAACGTTAGGAGTCCACCCCGGGAAACAAAAGCGTTCCGCCTCAGTATTACTGCCTCTGTTTCTGAACAACCTACTAAATAAACATACCCCTTATGTTGGACACGAGCTGATCTGTGTGCGTCTCTCCATTTATGTTAGGGGTGGTGTCCGTCCGCCCGTAACATATTGGGGGCTCGTCCGGGATTAATAATTTTGATTAAGTCGGACTTTAGTGTGAATTGCGGAACTTTTGAAGGCTACAACATTTTGGTGAGTGTTCTGGTGAGCAATTATGATTGTCTGTGCCTTTGTTTAGTTGACGTTTATTTTATTTTGGTGGATATCTCAGGAGGGGGCACGTAGGAGATGCCTCGAGCTGAGTAAGCCACTGAAGATTGCGTAGGTATTTAGGATTTTGTTTTGGTTTTTGTGTATAGTTAGTTAGAGAAGTGGGACAACATTTTTGCCTATCAGAATACCTTTTAGTTTAGTTGTATAGCTTATGATAATTTGTGGCATATCGCCTATTTAGTGAGCGCTGGAATTCTGATTGTACTAGCGTATTGATTAATTTGTGGGTGGACATTAAAATTCGTGGTCGTTTGTAGCCTATATTGTGCTTTTCGTTTGACCACTTTAGATATTCGCTACCTTGTAGCTTTGTCGCAGTTAAACTGCTTTGGTGAGTGTTTATTTGTAGTTTTTGTAATTTAAATTTTGTGCGCGCTTTAACTGTCTTTACCTTTAAAATTAAACGTTAACAAGCGCTTTAAAAATTACGCGTTAAAATGGCAACAGAGGAAGTATTCGTTAAAGAACCCTCTATCGAGTTATTTTTGAAATTTTCGAAAGAGCAGTTACTGAATTTGGCTGCAACTTACGAGGTTGAGCTCACTTCTGCTGAAAAGCGCACCAAAGATACAATCAAGACCGTTTTACAAGCTGCTTTGGTTAGTAAGGGCATTCTGCCTGTAGAGAAACAATCCTCCGTGTCTACAGAAGCGTTACAGCTGCAGATTCGGTTAAGAGAGTTAGGTATCAGAGAGAAGGAAATTGAGTTCGACCGTGAGCGCATGCAAGCACAGGCACGTGAGCATGAACTTGAAAACCGACTCGCGTTGAGAAAGTTAGAAATCGCGGCTCAGAGGGAAGGTGTCGCTCCTTCTGACCCTAATTCATTTGATGTCACTCGCCACATCCGACTTGTGCCCCCTTTTGTGGAAAGAGATGTGGAAAAATATTTTCCCCACTTTGAGCGTGTCGCGACTAATTTAAATTGGCCGAGAACTGCATGGGCATTCCTCCTGCAATGCGTTTTAGTGGGACGGGCGCAGGAGGTTTACTCATCGCTAACAGTGGAGCAGAGCGGTGACTATGATGTTGTGAAAGCGTCAGTGTTGAGGTGCTATCAGCTGATCCCTGAAGCATACCGACAGAAGTTTAGAAACTTAAAAAAAGCTGAGCGTCAAACTTTTGTTGAATTTGGTCGAGATAAAGCAGCTCTGTTTGATCGTTGGTGCTCATCACAGCGGGTTGATAGTCAGGAGAAATTGCGTGAACTAATTCTTTTAGAAGAATTTAAGAACTGCCTGCCAACCGCTGTGGCAACCTATTTAGCTGAGCAGAAGGCCGAGTCTATTTCTGAAGCTGCTATACTTGCTGACGAATATGTCTTAACGCATAACATTGCCAGGGAACGTTTTCGCTTGAGAGTTAACCCCTCTACGACCACTGATGTAGACACGAAAAAGAATGCCGTAAAGCAAGAAGACAGACACTGTTTTTATTGTAAAAAGCCCGGGCATGTTGTGGCGGACTGTTTAATATAAAAAAAAAAACAGTCCACGAAACCAATGGGTCTCGTTAGTTCTTCGAAGAAAATGTCGCCTGTCCTTCGTGCAGCGTTAAAATCAGAGAAACCCCAGTCCATGTACGAGCCCTTTCTGACGAATGGGACCGTATCTGTGCCTGGTGAGGAGGCTGTCGCTGTGCGCATCTTGCATGATACGGGAGCTGCACAGTCTTTACTCCTTCGCGGCTTGTTGCCGTTGTCTGAAAAGACTGCAACTGGTAGTAGTGTCCTTGTTCGAGGAATCGAGATGGGTTTTCTTGATGTGCCGTTACATTGCGTGCGTCTTGATTCAGATTTGGTGTGTGGTGATGTGGTTGTTGGTGTTCAAGACTCTTTTCCAATCCCCGGTGTCACGTTTCTCCTTGGCAATGACCTAGCCGGTGGAAACGTATGGAGCCGTGGCGATGTCCCGCCGGAGGTTGTGTCTGTGCCGCTCATTCAAGAGTGCCCCGATGAGTGCGCACAAAAATTCCCAGAAGTTTTTCCCACCAGTGTTGTCACTAGGTCGCAGACTCGAAGGATGAGGGATACAGTACCTCCCCTTGACATCGACCTAAGTGATAGTTTTGTTGCTCACCCTGCGGAGTGTGAGAGGCTCCTTGAACCCACTTCCGCTCCGTGCCGCAGTAGTCCTGTACATGTGAGGAACAGAGGAAAAACCATAGAACCAGATATTTCGTTATCTTTAGAGAAACTCATTAGTGCTCAACAAAAAGACCCTACTCTTGTTTCATGTTATAATACAATTCAATCTGTTTCAGACCGTGCCAGCGAGAGTTCTGTTTTCTTTGTCAGAGATGGCTTACTTATGCGGAGGTGGACGCCTCACAAAAGTAATGAATGGAATGACATTGAACAAATCGTTATGCCGACTGAAAATAGACGTGCAATTCTGAGTGTCGCGCATGATTATGTTTCTGGTCACTTAGGTGTGACTAAAACATTCAACCGCGTTCTTCGTCACTTTTTCTGGCCGGGGCTGAAGCGTGATGTGCGGCAGTATTGTAAGACGTGCCATATCTGTCAGGTTAGTGGTAAACCAAACCAGATAATTCCACCTGCACCGTTGTACCCCATACCTGCCGTAGGTGAGCCTTTTGAGAAAATAATCATTGACTGTGTCGGTCCTCTTCCACGGTCGAAAAGTGGATATCAGTATCTACTAACAATCATGTGTACTGCTACTCGTTTCCCAGAGGCGGTGCCTCTGAGAAAAATCACAGCTAGAATTGTGTCCAGGGCTCTATTAAAATTCTTTGCTTTTGTGGGGCTACCGAAAATCGTTCAAACGGACCAAGGAACCAATTTCACTTCGCGTGTTTTCTCTCAAGTCCTAAAGTCGCTCCAAATTAAGCACCGCATTTCTAGCGCGTTCCATCCGGAGAGCCAAGGCGCTCTCGAACGTTACCATCAGACGCTAAAATCTATGCTGCGTGCATATTGTTTGGAGGTGGGTGCAGACTGGGAAGAGGCGATTCCTTGGATGCTTATGGCATCTAGAGAAGTCGTGCAAGAGTCAATTGGTTTCAGCCCTGCAGAACTAGTGTTTGCTCATGATGTTCGCACGCCTTTGAGCGTCATTAAAGATCAATGGATGAGCAAGCCTACCTCTCGTAGCGCAGTACAATTTATAAGTGACGTTCACACCCGACTACACAGAGCGCGTGAACTCGCTAGAGAGAATTTAGAGAAGACCCAATCTAGCATGAAAACATGGTATGATCGCAAAGCCAGAGCCCGTTCGTTTAAACCTGGAGACCAAGTGTTGGTTCTCTTACCCGTGCCCGGTTCTGTGTTTCAAGCTCGATTCAGTGGACCATATACTGTTGAAAAAAAAATATCGGATCTGAATTATGTAATTGTGACCCCAGACAGACGAAGACATTCTCGCGTCTGTCATGTAAATATGCTTAAACCATATTATACACGTGAAGAGGTTAAAAATAGCTTGTGTGACCTTAACGTACCCGGTCCTGTCGAGGTCCCCGTGTTGCCGTCTTCACTGGTAGACGATGATGATGATGAGGTGACTCCTCCGTCGCGGTGCGTGATTGAAGGTCGACTTAAAAACTCCGCTATGCTGTCCGGTATTGTAAATCATTTGCCACATTTAACACCCTCTCAAGCAACTGACATATCGTCTGTGATAGATGATTTTCCTGAATTATTCGGAGATGTTCCAACTGTGACCACCGTTCTGGAACATGACATAGACGTGGGTGATAAGGGCCCGATTAAACAGCACCCATATAGAGTAAACCCAGAAAAGCGAGCTATCCTGAAACGGGAAGTTGAGTACATGATACAGAATAATATTGCTGAACCTAGCTCTAGTCCGTGGAGTTCCCCGTGCCTTTTAGTTGGAAAACCTGATGGCACTTACAGGTTTTGCACGGACTACAGGCGTGTTAATGCCATCACTGTGCCAGACTGCTATCCACTACCGCGGATGGATGACTGTGTGGACCGTGTTGGCTCGGCTACATTTGTCACTAAAATCGACCTCCTAAAAGGTTACTGGCAGGTGCCCCTTACACCAAGAGCAAAACAGATATCAGCCTTTGTGACCCCCGATGCGTTTATGAATTATAAGGTTATGGCTTTCGGAATGCGGAATGCACCTGCCACATTCCAGCGTTTAGTAAATATTGTTTTAGCTGGAATGGCAAATTGCGAGGCGTATTTGGACGACATAGTCCTATATAGTACACACTGGTCCGAACACATGACACAACTTCAAGAGCTTTTCCGTAGACTGTCCAGTGCGAAGCTCACGATAAATCTAGCAAAATGTGAATTCGGAAAAGCCACGGTCACTTACTTGGGGCGGATAGTTGGTAGAGGACATGTTTTGCCAGTAATGGCTAAAGTAGCCGCTATTCAGGAGTTTCCTGTGCCCTGTGACCGGCGTGCGTTACGCCGATTTTTAGGAATGGTAGGCTACTATCGCAGTTTTTGTAAGAACTTTTCGACTGTGGTTTGTCCCCTCACTAACCTATTGAGCCCCAAAACTAAGTTTGAATGGACGGAGTCCTGTAACCGAGCATTCGAAAACGTCAAGGCTCTCTTACTGACAACTCCCGTGCTCGCTGCGCCAGATTTTAACAGACCGTTTCAGCTTGCTGTGGACGCTAGCAACGTAGGCGCCGGTGCCGTACTGTTGCAGTCAGGTGCAGACCATGTAAATCATCCCGTGAGTTTCTTCTCAAGGAAGTTTAATTCTGCCCAGCGAAGGTACTCCACTATCGAGCAAGAGACTTTGGCTCTAGTGTTGGCTATTCAACACTTCGAAGTGTACTTGGGTTCTACCATACATCCAGTTAAGGTCTATACTGACCATGATCCACTCAAGTTCCTCAGTCGCATGTACAATTCTAACCGCAGGTTAATGCGCTGGAGTTTGTTGCTTCAACCGTTTAACCTCCAAATTGTACATATCCGAGGAGTAGACAATATTGTCGCAGATGCGTTGTCTAGGGTGGATGCTTAATAGTAATCATTTTCTTGTTAATTTTTTTTATATATACTCGTATATACTCGTTATTTACTCTGAGATTTACTTTAGTTTATTGAGCCTGCTAATCTAATATAAGTCTCTAGCGATGTTTTTTTTCTTTTTTACACATAAGTGTGTATTGCCTATGAGTTGACCTTACACACCAAAGTACTACATTCCTGTAATTCTATTTTGTTTCCATAGGCCTATACCGATACCTGAAAGCTGAACACAGAAGGCTAGAGTAAAAATAAGTATTTCCTATGTTTAGAGTATGGCGACAGGTCACCATTTCGGGGTGGGGGTGTTACGTCCCTCAGCTCCGCTGTGTTCTAATTATGTGTTTGAGTTTCCCCTGCTCTTAATTACAGATGAGCCACACCTGAGCGCAGCCGTATACTGAAGCTACAAAAGCTTTCCGGAAGCACACCTGGAGGCGCACACAGAGCCTGAGCCAGGAGTCTGCACTGCCGTGCTGTCGTTGAAACGTTAGGAGTCCACCCCGGGAAACAAAAGCGTTCCGCCTCAGTATTACTGCCTCTGTTTCTGAACAACCTACTAAATAAACATACCCCTTATGTTGGACACGAGCTGATCTGTGTGCGTCTCTCCATTTATGTTAGGGGTGGTGTCCGTCCGCCCGTAACACCATATATTAAATGAGTTGTTAATATTCATCAAAACATTAAGAAGTCGTTAAATCACGGTAAATAAATGCTCTCATATAAAGGGAATTGATGCAAATTTAAGGCTTTATCAGTGTCTATAGAAACACTTTTCATGGAATAATGAATAATAACGGTAGGTTTAAAGCTCATAATTATGTCCTCTTTTTATTCCTTTAATTACATTTGAAATCAATTGTAATCAATGTATTATTCTTTGTTTTTCTTATTTCTTATTCTTATTACATTCATTCTGTTTCTTAAAGCACGTTGAATTACCATTGTGTATGAAGTGGGCTATATTAACAAACTTGTCTTGCCTTGACTTTTGTGTGACTGAATCTAAAGTGTGAAATATTTAGCCCAATAAAACATTTATTAAGGATAAAACATAACTAATTTATTTATTATTAAAATGGCTTGACAGAAAGAAACATCACACAACCATTGGAATTTGTATAAAATACAACACACACACACACACACACACACACACACACACACACTCTCACAAACACACACACGCTCACGCACTCTCACTCTCTCTCTCTCTCTCTCTCTCTCTCTCTCTCACACACACACACACACACACACTCTCTCTCTCTCTCTCTCTCTCACAAACACACACACACTCACGCACTCTCACACACACTCTCTCTCTCTCTCTCACACACACACACACACACACTCTCTCTGTCTCTCTCTCTCACAAACACACACATGCTCACGCACTCTCACACACACACTCTCTCTCTCTCTCTCTCTCTCTCTCACACACACACACAGCGCGGGCGGCAACTCAAACCAATTTATAAACCGCTCATTAACACAAAACTCAGAATATACACACAAATAACCACATTCAAACACATTACAGTTTTTCTTGATTGTTTACACACATTTTCTGAAAGCATGCCTCATATTCTCAGAACTCTACACACAAATCCACAAAAACACACACAATGGGCAAAACCCCTCAATTCTCCTGCAAAATGAAACTTTACATTCAAAACAATGTTATTTCCTCTCAAAATGGTATTTTGTTTTCAAATGACACACACAAACCATCATATGAATAGACATTTATAAGAACCAGTTGAACACTGATGTGCTCAATGTAAAACACTATGATGAATGGAAAACACTTCTTCTCCATTCATCATAATGATTTAGGCCTTTTTTTGTTCAGTGTTACACTTTCTACAGACAGTACATACATAAGTGTGTTGTAAAATATTTGAGAATATTGTTTTTATACTCAGAACACACAAATACACGGTAACAAATATATTTTATTTTCCCCACAAAAACAATGTACACAGTGTACATCCCAACCAACACAAAGTAAGACATACAGTGGTCTACATACAAAACAACAGAAGAATTTACTGTATACAGTTACAGAAGAGCTGAAGAGCTGACCTGTTGAAGAGCTGACCTGTTGAAGAGCTCACCTGTTGAAGAGCTGACCTGTTGAAGAGCTGACCTGTTGAAGAGCTCACCTGATGAAGAGCTCACCTGTTGAAGAGCTCACCTGTTGAAGAGCTCACCTGATGAAGAGCTGACCTGTTGAAGACCTCACCTGTTGAAGAGCTCACCTGTTGAAGAGCTCACCTGTTGAAGAGCTCACCTGATGAAGAGCTGACCTGTTGAAGACCTCACCTGTTGAAGAGCTCACCTGATGAAGAGCTCACCTGTTGAAGAGCTGACCTGTTGAAGACCTCACCTGTTGAAGAGCTGACCTGTAGAAGAGCTGACCTGTTGAAGAGCTGACCTGTTGAAGAACTCACCTGTTGAAGAGCTCACCTGTTGAAGAACTCACCTGTTGAAGAACTCACCTGTTGAAGAACTCACCTGTTGAAGAGCTCACCTGTTGAAGAACTCACCTGTTGAAGAACTCACCTGTTGAAGAGCTCACCTGATGAAGACCTCACCTGTTGAAGAGCTCACCTGTTGAAGAGCTCACCTGTTGAAGAGCTCACCTGTTGAAGAGCTGACCTGTTGAAGAGCTCACCTGATGAAGAGCTCACCTGTTGAAGAGCTCACCTGTTGAAGAGCTCACCTGATGAAGAGCTGACCTGTTGAAGAGCTCACCTGATGAAGAGCTGACCTGTTGAAGAGCTCACCTGTTGAAGAGCTCACCTGTTGAAGAACTCACCTGTTGAAGAGCTCACCTGTTGAAGAGCTCACCTGTTGAAGAGCTCACCTGTTGAAGAGCTCACCTGTTGAAGAGCTCACCTGTTGAAGAGCTCACCTGTTGAAGAGCTCACCTGTTGCTCTTTTATGCTAAAGCTCTGATTGCTAATTGTAAAACTGTGTGACAGGTGTTTGCCCATGTGATGAGTCAGTGTGTATATCTGAATGGCAGTGTGTTCCTTGTGAAAACAAGAGATTTTCTGCATGAAAATTGTGCCAAAAGCAGAGAATTGTGTGTAGTGTTTTGAAAAAAGTGTGTTTTAGAACTGCAGTTTGAGTGTAAAGCAGGAATTGTGCTTGTAGTTCAGCAGGACTGGTTCAGGGGGTTGGTGAATGAGTTACATGTTGTGGTCATTGTGTCTCAAGTACCAGAAAATGTGTGTAAACAATCGAGAAAAACTGTAAGTGACTCAATCCAGCATTACAACATGTCATCCACTGATATTGACCAAAATCTTGACTTCATCTATTATATTTCAACACTTTATAACAGATCTATATTATGCATCATATCTGTCTTGATCAAGTCCAAAGCTGTACTAGAGAGTGGGACGCGATTAGCCATCAGTGAGTGGAAATGACATCCAGGGGCGTAAGCACCAGATGTTGGGCCCCGGTCACACAACCAAGGACTGGGCCCTTCACAACACCACAAACGCCCAACACTGCTTTATATTCACGATTATTCAAAACTTCTTTTTTATTTTCACAAGGTGAAATTCAGAGGGTCAAAAAGAAACCATTAACATATCAACAAATTCATATAATACTAACATAATAAATATATATATCCTGACCTGCATAAATACTTTGAATCAAGCAATCAAACAAATCTTATGCTAGATCTTGACACCTACACGAGATTTCATTTACAAAGCACACTGGCGAGGTTTCATGTTAGCAAAGGCACTGAATAGATCTTTGAAGTCCAACTTATTAGCTAGTTGGCTTTCCATGGAGAGAAGTGCCAAGCTGTTTAGCCTATCTTGAGACATTGCTGATCTCAGGTAGTTCTTCACCAGTCTCATCTTGCTCAAAGCTCGCTCACCCCCTGCAGCAGTTACTGGTAAAGTGCAGAAAATCCTCAGTGCAATGCACACTTCTCCACAAATACTCTGCAGTTGCATCTTAAAGGGATAGTTCACCCAAAAATGAAAATTCTATCATTGTTTACTCACCCTCAAGTTGTTCCAAACCTGTGTGAGTTTCTTTGTTCTGCTGAACATATTTGGAAGAATGTTTGTAATCAACAGATCTCGGTCCCCATTGACTACCATAGTAGGAAAAACAAATACTATGGTAGTCAATGGGGACCGAGATCTGTTTGGTTACAAACATTCTTCCAAATATCTTCCTTTGTGTTCAGCAGAACAAAGAAACTCATACAGGTTTGGAACAACTTGAGGGTGAGTAAACAATGATAGAATTTTCATTTTTGGGTGAACTATCCCTTTAAAGATGGCATTACGAAGCTCAAATGGGGCCAGAGTAGTTGGAAATGTTGCAGAATATACTGATTTCATTTTCAAATTCAGAAGTTAGGTCTTCTTATCAGTCTTCTTCAGAATGGGAGCAAACGCTTCACATATTTCTGCTGTGATCTGAAACCTTGTGCTCAGTTCACTAATGATGCGCTCTGTGTTTTCTTTTTCTTTTACGTCTGTCTGCCTTGTGGAACTGAACGGGAATCTCCAATGCTTGTGCAACCAGGGAGGCTTCAGCCAGCAAAGAGTGCCTTTTATAGCGGATGCCCTGCATTTCATCTAGCAGTGCTCTGATATTCACTGCCTCGATATCGAGAGAAATATCTCCGGCTTGATGGACGATGTTTCTTTGCTCAGTGCACTGTAGTATCTTCACCCACACACTGAGAAGGACAACAGAATCAAACGTTTTGAAGTACTTCTTGAGCCCATTTGCTTCAGACCTGGCTTCATTGGTTAAATTACATGTGGTCAAGACAGGCTTTATTGCCTCAATGACAGAGGGCAAGTGGGATGCCACCACACGAACACTGGCAATGCGGGAACTCCATCGAGTGTCAGCCAGTCGTGTAGAGAGCAGCCTGTTTTTCCTTTCAAGATTGACCACCTCTCTGGACTTGCACTGAAAAAATTGTACAACCGATTGATAGAGCCAAAACATGTCGGGACCTCAGGAGGAGACTCCGCTGCTTGCACACCTTTCACCCTACCTGACATGTTGGCTCCATTATCGTACCCTTGTCCTCTACAGTCTCCTAATGATATATCATCTCAGAGATTTCCCTGCCAGTCTTTTTATGGAAGTCTACAAACTGAATAAACCTCTCAATAGTCTTCCACAAACCATTCTCTTTGTCTTCATACACATATCTCAGCATAAGCACATTCTGGTCTGTGTGTGATATATCTGGTGATGAGTAATAGAGAGCATCCCTTCTCTCTGCTAGTATATTTCTGAGGACTCTTCTGCCACAGAGTTCAGTGAACTCATTCTGTGTTTCAGCACTTAGATGATGAGCTAATTGTGAGGGTTTTTGTGTGTGTGCTCATGTAAAAGGGGATCGTAGTGTGATAGCAACTCAAGTGTACCAAGAAAGTTGCTGTTAGAGACATCATCTAAATTTGATGTTTTACCCCTGAATGTGAGATTCCTTGAGGCTAAATGAGGGTCACATTCAAAAGCCTCTCCAGAACTGCTTTATTTTTTTCTACTTCTTGTTGCCACTGTTTTTGGAGGAGACTGTCAACGCCTGTTGCTGCAGTTAAGGGATGTGCAAGACTTTTCCATTTCAGCTAACACTGCTTATGTGGGATGCTTTTCTCATGTTTTGTACATTTTTCTCCATGTAATATTGGCCAGCTTTAATCCATCTTTGCTATTGTAGATGGTTTGGCCAGCTCATGGGAGAACAGAAGGCATGGGATGCAGTAAATTGCTTTACAACTCTTACTGTACATTAGCCAATCTCTTTGGATTTGTTCAGGGCCATTTGCTGATTTTGCATACTGAAGGTATTTTGGAAAGGATTTGCCTTCCATATCTTTCAGCTCCACTTATGATAATTTTGTTGCAGCTGCACAAACCAGTTTGCTAACAATTAAGTCTCTTTGAACGTTATTTATAGTTGCAGGCCATAATCCCGGATCTTCTGCTAAACAGTCTTCTGCTAAAGCATTCTGCTCTGTATTTTCCTTAGCCAAATGCTCATCACGACAACCTTTATCTTTCCTGCTCTTTCCATCCTCCTCCTCCTCTGGATCCCTGCTGCTACTATCTTCCTCATCTTCTCCTTCCCCTTCCTTCTGCTCACCCTCAGCTACACAAACATACTCTTCTACAAACATAAACAAACATAACTGATGATGTCTGTGCCACTCCATAGCATTTACTGCAATAAAACAAAGTATATATTCTTATTATAATTTTCACAAAAACACTGCCTCTGAAATAGCGTATTCATTCAGTTACATAAAGCTGGCTGGTGTCACCTGTCACACAGTTCACAGTTAGTGTTGTCAAGGTGCTAATACCAGTAAAATTTCATAGTTTTCGGAACCAATTGCAATAACATGGCAAGAACTTTTAAAACAGACTAATTTTAACTACTTAACTATTTTATTTATTGGCTACTGTTTTTATTATTGCTTGACACAAATTTCATGATCTTAATTAAATTATTGTGATTTGAATCCGATCTTGATTCAATATTGATTAATTTGGATAAATATTAGGTACTAGGTATAAAAAATATCCCACCTACTGCTGTAAACATACAGAGAGCAGAGCCCTGTAAGCTGGTATTATTATTAGAGGTTAAAATAACAACTCAAATTTAATATAATATGCTTGTTGTATAATATAATAATGTTATAATATTTTTAAAATATATGTAAAAAATAATGAATATGTTATATGTAATATAGTATACATATTTAGCAAAATACTCCTCTCTATGGCTAATTTTTCTATGGTCATTAAAGGTAAATGTAACGTTATGTGACATTGTTCTCCAGCTGTTTTATTTACCTCTTTCTGCGGTTAAAAAACACTGGTTGCTCGATATTGTGTATGAGGGATATGTGGATATACATTTCGATAAGTTGTACTGTATCTTTCAACATACCTATGGTTCATTCGTGTTTATTTAGGCTAATAAACTAATGAAGAATAAGAGATGATCGGTTCACATGCCGCTTGAACTAAGGCACAGCGATCTGTCACGTCACATTTACAAACGCCAAAACGGTATTTATTGATTGAATTTCGAAATAAAATTGACAGAATCTGAGAATTTGTTTCATGTTAAAAGTGAACAGCTCTGTCTGTCTGTGTCAGTGTCCTCTAAAGTGGATGTGTGGCGTGAGTCTCAGTCTCAGTTGGCACTGGCAGCCCTGTTAACATCAATAATACAAATGTAAATAATAGCTACATTAAAATGTTGCCTTCAATTTTTAATGACGGTCATTCTGATTTGTCGCTCACTCATACGCTCAACAGACTTCTCTGTGATTGGCTACAGTGCTCAACAGACTTCTCTGTGATTGGCTACAGTGCTCAACAGGCTTCTCTGTGATTGGCTACAGTGCTCAACAGACTTCTCTGTGATTGGCTACAGTGCTCAACAGACTTCTCTGTGATTGGCTACAGTGCTCAACAGGCTTCTCTGTGATTGGCTACAGTGCTCAACAGGCTTCTCTGTGATTGGCTACAGTGCTCAACAGGCTTCTCTGTGATTGGCTACAGTGCTCAACAGGCTTCTCTGTGATTGGCTACAGTGCTCAGCGCTGCAAACAGAAATGCTGTAAACCTGGACCGTTTGAAAGCAGCCGTCTATCTGCGTGTATCTAATTAATTGTATCTGTACTCAGTAAAACCAGTACTGCAGAAATACTGGTATCGTCACATTTACACAATTTAATTATTTAACGTTTGAACAAAGTATCGCTAGGCTACTCTTGACAACACTTCACTGAGGTAAAGATAAGTAGGCTAATATGTTACAGTTTTCTCTCGCAAGTCTCACCATTCTTCCTACCCCCCAAAAAACAGTCAGAAGTTGTCTGCCCTGCAGCAACTTTCTTTCCCTTTCTCTCCGCTCTTTTCTTTTTTGATAACCTGATTTAGGCTTCATTTTTTTTGTAATGCGATGCTCCTTTCTATGACACAGCTGAATTTAACCGCTGGACTACAAGACCAAACCATTTTTCCTTTTGATAGGGGGGATCACTAACATGCGAGGGCATAAGCTATTAGGAAAATAAAGAAAATGTATTATTTTTATGGATGGAAAATGAGTATTGTGAATTTTTATTTCTATCTGATAGCCTTTTATTACAACTATGTGATTTTGTCATTTTAATATTGTGGATTATCAATCTATATCAATATATCTTTGTGGGGCCCCCCCTTCGCCGAGGGCCCCTGTTATTCAGTCCCACTATTGCCCCCAGTCCAACACCCCGATGACATCACTCAAACATAAAATATATTATTTTAACACACATATTGAACATATGAACAGTTTTCCCAGACTCTTATAAGGATATGAACAGCAATATCTGCACAGGACACACAAATAACAGAAATAGATTTTTATAATTTTTGACAAAGTTTGCTGGAATGATCACAAAACTCAAAACACAACAATAATATTAACATTTAATGAAGATCATGCAGTGTGAATGAGCACCGCAGTTACACCAGTTTTCAGCGTCTGCCGTCTCACTATATCGGGACGTGAACATATAAACTCCATCAGAAGCAGAGCTGCAGTGAAACACTTTATTCTGATGCAACAGATACTCTACTGACTATGAGTAACTTTGTGAGTCTGTGTCAACTAATCCTCAGTCTACTAATACTCAACTCTTATAGTCAACAGAATGTCTAAAGAGGATCATCAATATAAAGTCACCAAAAAATCCAGTGTTTTGTTGTAATTGAATTGTTCTATTATCATTTCATTCCATCATTTTGATGTTAAATTTCTATTAACTAATAAAACACAGAAGTTAGAAAAGACAAGAAGCAAAATTTGGGAGAAAAATAAAATGTAATTTTGGCATATATATACACATATTTACACATATATACAGTCATATTATTGTTTATTATTAATAGAAATGTTCTCTTCTGCTATAAGCTTTAATCACTGTAATATAAAAGCCCACAGCTTCTGATTGTCTGCATTTCTCACCGCTGCTGAAACACACTGTAAAGGGGAACAGATCAGCAGAGAATAATATTATATTATTACAGTATCAACTGAGGTTTGCTCTCGCTTCAGGGCTTATATCTGAATTTGACTTTGTGAGGTTTTTTTAACCATGTTTAAACAGTTTTATTTGTGATCAAACACTAATTTGCGGAAGAACCTTGAATTAGGGAACTAAGGAAAACGCTTACGGAGCAAACAGAGTGAAAACTTAACTAAAAAATAACACACACACACACTACAACATGGAGTTTGTTGTGTATTTCTGTGGACAATGACGGACAGAATCAGTCAATAATAACCTAAAGCACACACTAAGTTAAGTCAGGTTAGCAGTTTAATACAGTCTACATGAGCAGCAAGTGAACTGGAATACACACGACCCATCTGGAGACGCCATTACTCAACGGGTTTACTGGATCGAGTTCAGTCACACTGGCTCACGACAAGAGGAGAGATCTGCAAGTCTGTTCCTCTTTATTTCAGTTCTTTCAAGGTCAGCCATGAAACTGCCAGATACTTTATCAGCTCCTATGACAGTTGAACCAGTTTTGTTTTAACACACTCATGATAACAGTACAAGGAGAATATTGAACATCTATATAAGTCAGCTAGGTAAGTTAATGACAAGTTGTTAAACATTATACCCGTATGACGGCAATTAAAGCGATATAATCAGCAGCGCAATTGCAGGTGAATCACTTTGCATGTTTATTGAGAACATTTATGACCGAGAGGCAGAGATAAAACATCTTTATGTCTACACTGGAATGAACTGTGTGTGATAGAGGATTTGAACATCTAGAATACATTTACAAAATATATTTCTGAATCTTAAGACTCTAAATTCAATCTATTGAATTTTGCCTCATTGATGCCTTTATTATAAACTATATGAAGAAGGGATGCACTGATACCGGTATAGGGCCCGATACTCAAATGCTCCGATACCAACACCGATACCATGCAGTGTGTGTAGCTTTACAAGTCATAACTAGTCCTCATTTTAGATGAGCTCACAAAAATAGTTAACTGAACACTACTAAATTTTACTTTATAACTATCTTAATTAACCATGAATTGCAGTAGAAATACCAAGAATAAAGCATTTATAGCTATTTATATACTGCTTATTAATGTATATTAATGCTTTATAAATGAATTAACTGTTTACTACTGCTTAACTAATGATTAATAGCATGCAGTTATTATAAAGTGTTACAGAAAAAGTACTAGGCTTTCAGCTGAAATTGCAATTACAGTAGTTGTGTTTGTAAAAATTGTTATTTAATTGCATTGTAAATGTTCCTCCAAGATATTATATTTCAATATCATTCCTGCAGAAACAGAGTTTGCCATCATTCTGATTTGAATGTGCTTTTATCAGTTTTGAAAGTGCGTTCATTTGTAAAATGTGCTGCAAATATGTAGTTTTGCAGATGAAGTATGAATGACACAAGTGTGCTTATTGAAGGCATTTTGTGCGAAAGTAATAAAAAAGGATTCACAGTTTGATAAAGATAGACTTCTGTGTCTCTGAACGAGTGAAGAGTTTTGCAAATATAAGTCTTCAGTATTGACAGATGGAAATAACTATATATTCTGGCCACGTATGATAACGGTCTGGACTGTATTTGCATCAGGGCTGTGATATATACGAGTGCACTGGACAGGGCTCAGGGAACTGAAGAGCTTTAGTCTCAGCAACTCTACATTTACAGGTGATCCTTCACAGGTAAGACATGGTACAATAGTTCACATGTGACTTCAAATAAGGTGTCTTGTTTCTTTGAGTTTGTGATATAAATGATTATTTTTGTTTAAAAGCAGAGGCTCTCTTCCTTCTTTTGATATATTGCATGTTCAGATTCATAGAACAAATATTCTGGGGGCCGTGAAACTCACAATCAATAAATGCTGGCTGTGGAAACAAAAGAAAGAAAGAGAAAGAGTAAATAGCAATGTTGATGTACACCAGTCTCCTCTTCTCATGATGTTTGGTGATATTCCCCAGACACTGAGCTGAAGCTGATGATGGGTTTCAGCGTGCTCTTCATCTTTGCTCTGCTACAGATCTGCACACTGTGTGATGGGGGGAACTCAGAGGATCTTTCTAACATCTCTGGTGTGTTCACCTTCGGTTCAGAACTAAACTAAACTATATTCCATGTGTCAAGCTATGAATGAGGCATTTATGAATGAGGCATATGAGGCTATACTTATTTAAAATTATTGTAAATAACAAATAAGTTATCAGTCTTTGGTTTGTATATTTCTTTTGGATTTGTCTTGCAGACTCTTCTAACCATCGTCATCACCTTCATCCTCGTGGATCTTCCAGCAGTGCTAAAGCTGAGAAAGATAAGGACCAGAGCCCTGTTTACATGAACACTAACTTGGAGTTTGTAGAATCAAACGATCCACCTCCAAATGCAGTTCAAGTTCCTTATGATAAAGAAATGTATTACATTCTTGGAACTGGGAAATGTAATGAGAAGAAGTTAGAGTCAATTAAAAGTTCAGATATGTCGAAGCCAGGTGCTAATAAGGAGAAACGTGGATTTCTAGTGAATAAAGACGACTTTGAAATTTTAGAGTGGAAAAAATGGACAGATGTAAAGAATGGCAGGATTCGATTTCACCCAATAATGATTTGTAAAAGTAAGTACATTGTTAAAGATAGCGGTATAAAATTTCAGACCATAGACGACCTTAAAAAACCATTATATCTTCTCGAACTTTTATTTTCTCCTGACGTTCTGACTGTAAACTATGACATACAAAATCAGGATTTTCAAATTGATGGTTGTGAAGAAAAAAAAGAGGTAAAGGCAGGCAAGATAGAAGTGATAAAACGGGTCACAGCTGACAACAAGAACTGCAAGCCAGCCAAACATGTGTTGCAGTTTGATCAAGGCAGCGACAGAACAATATCTTTCGAAAAGAGCCGTACGCATACGGTTGGAGGGGCGGTGGAGTTATCAGCCTCTGGTAAGATTGCAGGTTTAGTTGAAATAGGTGGAAAAGTTTCTGGGAAATATGACTACACTCGCTTGAATTCTGAAACGACATCCAATCTTGATACGGTCAAGCACTCAATGATTATGGAGATAGAGATTCCACCCAACCATTCTTGTAACATTGAGATTAAAAGCAATACCTCTACGGTTCAAGCTGAGTGCTCTGGTCTGCTCACCCGACAGTACAGGAACGGTGCTGTAAGCTCGACCTCGGCTACTGGCACCTATAAAGTGGAAGTAGCAGAACTCCTAACATCTATGAATCCCTGCAACAAGGTGACAGATGGGGCGAAATGCTGAAATACATGAAATCTGCACAACGTCTGAAATAAATGACGTCATGTGTGTGTTCCATGTGTGTGTTCATAACAAAATGTAAAAAAAAAGTAAAAAAAAATAGCTTGCTTTCAAATTATGTCAGGAATCTATTAAATTTAATTTTGACATGCTGACAGTGTTTTGTTTGTTTTTTGTTGTTTTTAAAGAAACAAAAGAAGAAATGAGGCATTTCTCGGGCATTTGGGGGTTGAGGGGTGGGCTTGTGATTGAGTCCTGGGTCGATAAAGACCTGGGGAATGCATTTAAGAGTTAAAACAGTCTATTCATTTATATTTAAATAATATAGATTTATATAAAATTTATATTATATAAAATATATAAATGTATATCTAAATAAAAGAAAAATATATCTTTATTTAATTTATTTAACTTTAATAATAATAATAATAATTCATTACATTTATATAGCGCTTTTCTTGGCACTTAAAGCGCTTACATGGAGGGGGGGAATCTCCTCAACACCTCCAGTGTGCAGTTCCACCTGATGATGACGACAGCCATACTGCACCAGAACACACACACACACACACACAGACACACACACACACACGCACGCACGCACGCACGCACGCACACACACACACACACGCACGCACGCACACACACACATACACACACACACACACATACGCGCACACGCACGCACACACCTCATACACACACGCACACGCACACACATATGGCGCTCGCTTTGTGTCATTTCTTTCCTAACCTATGGCGTTCCGATCGGCTCTTTAATATGACTTTGCAACATGCACTCGTCTCAATGGACGTGACGTCTGCGTCTGCCGAACGTCTCGTCTGCGTCTGCCACATCACTCGTTCGTGTGCCGAACGTGACGTCTGCGTCTGCCATAGTCTGCTGCAAGGGCGGTTTCCAGCACATTCCACACACTCATTCTTTATTATTTTTTCCCACTGATCTTCAGTTGTATTTTATTAGCAATTAAGTGATTTTACCTTGCTTATGTATAGCTTTTATTCCAAATGTTCATGTTAAAATATTTGTTTGCCATTGTTTCTTGTCAACATATCCTGATATTCATTCATGCACTGTAACTAAAAGAGAATCGATCAGTTCATGTCCTGCTTGGACAGTAAAGAGTCATAAAACGGTGTGTCTATTTATTATTTGAATTTCTTAAACATTTCTAAAACTTTAAAGGTTAGGTTATATAAAAATAAAACATTCATAAATTATTTCATGAAAAACATTAGCCTACTGAACTCATTTATAGTTAGGTAAAAACGCAAATAATAATAATTCATTATTAATATCAGGCTAGTCTAGGCTACATATTTAGAAGACGCTTTTATCCTAAATGGGAACAAAGCAATTTGTCAAATGTCAGTCATAATATAAGATTATCACATATAAACACAAGATTTTGACGCATATCCAGTGTTTGTGCGAAGTGTGGAGCGCGCTTGCTGCATGCCACGGAGGCGCGGGCGCGAACACTTTCCTATCAACAGTGGGAGCAACTTAAAATAGCATCTAATAGCTGTAAACTCACAATAACAAGAAAACATTGTGCTTTTGTAAAATAAAATAAAACAATCAGCCGCATGATCTCCGTGAACTGGAGCGCGTCTCAAAAATGAACTGAAACAGTGTAGGCCCTACTGCCTCACAGTCAGGCTTGAGGAATATACATAGCTTGAAATGGCTACTTTTAAATGAACAAGTTCAAATCGAAAGTGTCTTTCTCTCTAAGGCGCATCCGCAGCGGAGGAGATATGTTTGCAGACACGAATAAAAAAATAAAATAAAAAAACACTTTAAACAATTAAAATGCCTCTTTATTTTTTCAAACACATTTATTATAATTAGCCTACTTTTGCTGGTGCTTTGCAGCAAGATTTATGCGTGCGCTTGAGCTATAGCCTACCATGCATGCACCCAGTATTTAATTAATATAAACGTGCGATTAGTCGACTAATTGCTTAAATAAATTACTACTAGTTGACTACAAAAATTTTAGTCTATGGCAACTCTAATCAATACATTTATTTGACATTTTTTACTTATTATTTATTGGATAGTAATTATCCAGTTATTTACATTACATATAGTTGAGTTAACATATATAGCCTAATTAGTAAATGAACGAAAAAAAAGAGATTAAATTAATATGCTAACCATGTATTTCTGCATTGCTTGTTCCTACACGAAAAGGACTGTTTTAAAGGTGGCAATCCTTTATATGTGAAGATTATACTGTATCTTGAAGATTGTTGTATTGTATCTTCTGTTATAAAGATGAAGATTGACATTTCGTTAATTAAAAATAATAAGCACATAATATTGTAAAAAAATAAAAAAAATAAAAAAAAAGTTATGTTCTGTTATGCGTTTTGACTACTTTTTGTATTTTGTATACCCTAATTTTATCTCTAGGTAATGAAGATATATAACTTTTTTAAAGGGCCTCGTTTTTCCTGGACCCGCTACAATTGAGAATCACTTTAAGCATGCACGCTAAGACAATTTGAAGTATTCCACTTAATACACAATATACAATAATTAACAACGTACCGCTTGCTGTTCTAGTGAGGACGGGCCGAAAAAAAATATTCCTCCAATTTATACCCACCCCACCACATACACCAAAATTCTCTCTCTACACAACTTTAATAGTTGGGAATGCATTGCTGTACTATTTTCTACATCTCACAATCCATAGTATATTGTTTATACAATTGTTATTTCCCTGTCGACTGGTGATATAACGGATTGCACTTTATGGAGTTTTTATTGCACTTATATTGTAAGATTCTCTGATGTTATTTCGTTGTTATTTATAACAATGACAAAAAATAAAGAAAAAATAAAGAACAAACAATATTTACAAGACGCTTTTATCGAAAAAAGGAACAAAGCAATTCGTCATATGTCAGTCATAATACAGGTTAGACAATAATAATACAGGGTTTTATTTGATTATCACAAATCAACACAAGATTTTGACGCATATCCAATGGTTTGTGCGGAGTGGAGCGCGCACTGCGTGGCACGGAGGCGCGGGCGCGAACACTTGTATTTTACTATCAACAGTGGAAACAACTTAAAATGCTCATAATTTATGGTCATATAGAAAATAATACTACATAATTTGCAACTACTTTTATTTGAGTAAACTCAAAATAACAAGAAAACGTTTTGATTTCGTGAAATAAAAGAAAACAATCAGGCGCGCTTTCATGATCTCCGTGAACTGGAGCGCATCTCAAAAATGAACTGAAACAAAATAAAGCTTGAAATGTCCAATTTTAAACGAACAAATTTGAATCGAAAGCAAATACTGTCTGATAATCCGCCTGAACGGTGCATTTCCATCTAAAGGCGCATCCGCTTTACAGCGGAGATGGAGATATGTTTGCAGCCGACACTGATTAGAAAATACTAGTTTATTAATAAAAACAATTAAAATGCGTCGTTATTTTTTCAGACACATTTATTATCATTAGCCTATAAACCACCTATAGCCTAAATCAGCTCTCTGTATGTTTCCAGAGATGGCTCTTCTCATTCAGCCCTGCGGGAAAATAATTTGGCCTTAGAAAACCAGTAAAATCTAAAAAGAAAATCCATATTAATTTGTGAATATTTTAAATGTTTAATAAAGGGGCAAAACGTCATAAACAAAAAGTCAAATAATAGTTTACAAACTATTTAAAAAAAAAAGTTCACAGTCCTTTTTTTTTTTTTACCACAGGTGACTTATATATAAAAAATAGTAGCCTATTTTTCAATTCTATTCTTCTATTTAAAGGATCTACAGAAACAGTGTTTGCACGATCGAGTTGTCTGTTTTCTAGTTTACCAAAGTGCTGTAGCCTAGGCCTTTTAAATCTATAAAAAATTAAAAACACAATAACAACCCTAACAATAAGCTATAAAAATGCAATAGCCTATATCAATTTTGTTTCTTCATATTTCTATCTTTGTGGGGGCATTTGGCCCTCAAAATGTGGGTTAAACAACACACACACACACACACACACACACACACACACACACACACACACACACACACACACACACACACACACACACACACACAATATCCAATATATAAATCACAGACGCAGACGTCACGTTATAAGACAGACGCAAGTGTCACGTTCATTGAGACGAGTGCATGTTGCACAGTCATATTAAAGAACTGATCGCATCCGCTGGCACACTGCACTGAGCTGTGTTGAGTAGAGTGTTAAATACGTGTTAAATACGTGTTAGAGAAAAAAATAATTAATAACTTCACTGCCACACGTGAATGACGCGTGACGTCTGACTCGACACTTCACTGCCACGCGTGATTTACGTGACGTCAGCGTGACGTCTGCGTCACGTCTGCGTCTTAAAATGAATGGAATAAATAGCAGAAAGAAAAAAAAAAAAGACGTTGAGTGAGACGTTCATTGAAACGAGTGCATGTAGCAAAGTCATAATAAAGAGCCGATCGGAACGCCATACATTTCGAGCGCCATAAACGGAACATTTCGAGCGCCATACACACACGCACGCACACACACATAGGCACACACGTACGGCGTTCCGATCGGGTCTTTAATGCAACTTTGCAACATGCACTCCTCTCAATGAACGTGACGTCTGCGTCTGCAAAATGTGACGTCTGTGTCTGCCAATTAATTTATTATTATCATTAATTATTATTATTATTAAATTGAACGAATATCACAGGGGACACATGTATCAAAAAAAATACAAAAATAAAAATAGGATAAGGAGCTGGAGGTAGAGCAAGGCAATAAAACAACAGTGAGAGATAATTCTTAAAACATTTAAAGCAATAGAAATTAAACATACAATACATGAAAAAAAAACATTTATTAAAAATAAATAGAAATAAATAACATGAAACAACGAAAAAATATATTTTTTGTCATCTTCAGGAAATCAGGAGGTAACTTATAATGAAACCATAATCTTTTTTTAACAACAGCAGTTTTAGCGGGTTTCTTATTAGCTGATTAACAAAGACAGTCATAGAATAACTTTAAATCAACACAGAAAAGACTAAAATTGGGCTTAGAATCAATCAGCGACTTTACATTTATGGAGATGAAACTGGCCACATAGAGTTAGAAGTTTTAATCTTTCGTCCATCTCTTTTGAGTCCCAAATCAAAAACAATACATTCTTTATTTAAAAAAAAAAAAGTTTGTTATAAGCAGACAAAAAAAAAAAAAAAAAAAAAAAAAGCCAAGCTACTTCTTTCCAGAACTCCTTTGCATAATCACATAATGAGGTCAACTTTCAGTATAGCATTTCCTTTAACATATTTTGTTTCCCCCAAAATTCGTTTTATTTATTTAATTATTTAACTCCTCGCACATTTAATTAGCCTATTTATTTAGTTAGGAACATTGGCAGCGCTAGGGAGGGGCTAGCAGGAGCTTCAGCACCCCCAAGGAAGACCAAAGTACCCCGATAGCACCAAAAATTATTTCTGGAAGCAATTATATTCAGGCTGTATTCTAGGGCAGCCCTGAACCGCATGGTGAAGAAGAAAAAAGAAAACTTATCTTGTTATTTCAAGATATTAAGTCGTTATTTTGACATAAGTCGTTATTTCGACATAAGGGGACATTCTAATGCATTAAGCCACATTAAGCGTTCTTATTATGGTTTTCAATGGGAGGTTTCCAATTCTGGGCTCATCTGATTTTTTTGTACATAGCCTATTTTATTATGATTTTAGTATCATATGATTAATAAATGCACGCACCATTATCCGTGAACTTGATAAATGTTGCAGATATGTTTTACTATGCACAAACAAATGCCTTTAAACTTGTGTGAGCAAAATTCAGGCTAAATGAATGTGCAGTAATTTGACAAATAGAGAGTCTGTAGGCCTACTATACGTGTTGTAGCAATTAAATAAGCGTATTTAGTTTCATATTTGTTAAAATATTATAATGTTTTTTTTTTTTCATCTATGTTGAATATGAAAAGTGAACAGCACGAGTAAGATATGCGCATTATATCTGGAGACATTGAGTGGGTCAGACATGATTTTGACCACTTCATCAAGTTTTGTTTTATAGAAAGCCTTTCTTTAAAGAGAATTTTATTTTGTATTAATTGTATCTTAATTTTAATCAATTTGTCATCAACCAATTGCCTGGATTTAATAAATAAGAAGCAGCAATATAATCATGGAACCGCCGGCGTGGTCAGGTTTAGGCTAGGTTTATAGTAGCCTAATTATAGTAATAGTTATATAGTATAGCCTAATCTGTGCTTGCTTATTGTAGTTGTATAATTATGGTTATCAGACATAATGGGCTATTTTAAAAAAAACATTAATTTTTAAGAAACAATCTCATACACATTTGAGGAGATCGAGTTGGCGATCTCTGATTTATAGCCTATACCAAAGTGCTGTAGCCTAGGCCTATTAAAATGATAAAAGATAAAAACATAATAAACCCAACAATAAGCTATAAAAATGCAATATATCAAGTGTTTTCCATATTTCTATGTTTGTGGGGGGCATTTGGCCCTCAAAATGTAAGTTAAACAAGAGCAAACAAAAATATAACAGACGCAGACGTCACGTTCAGTGAGAGGAATGAATAGCATTCCGATCAGGTCTTTAATGTAGCATTGCAACATGCACTCGTCTCAATGAACGTCTCACAAGAACTGACACACTGCACTGAGCCGTGTTGAGTAGCGTGTTGCAGTACGTGTTAGAGAAAAAAATAATTAATAACTTCACTGCCACACGTGAATGACGCGTGACGTCTGACTCCACACTTCACTGCCACGCGTGATTTACGTCACGTCTGTGTCTTAAAATGAATGGAATAAATAGCAGAATAATAAAAAAAAAAAGACGTTGAGTGAGACGTTCATTGAGACGAGTGCATGTTGCAAAGTTGCATTAAAGATCTTATCGGAACGCCATACACGCACACGCACGCATACACACACACACGCACACACACGTACGCACACGCACACACACACACATGCTTACTGGTGGAGAGGAGACAGTGGTGAAGGCCATCAGTGTATGGGGATGATTAGGAGGCCATGATGGACAGATTTGTCCAGGGTTACACTCCTGCTCTTTCCCGAAGGACATCCTGGTATTTGTAATGACCACAGAGAGTCAAGACCTCGGTTTAACATCTCACCCGAAGCACGGTGCTCTCTGACAGTATAGTGTGTGTCCCGTCACTACACTGGGGCGTTAGGACCCACACAGAGCTCAGGGTGAGCAGCGCCCCCTGCTGGCCTCACTCACACTCACACCTCTACCAGCAGAACCCTGGATTACCCAGCAGGAGTCTCCCATCCAGACTCAGCCCAGCTTAGCTTCAGTGGGTGACCAGTCTTGGGCTACAGGGTGATATGGCTGCTGAGAACTTTATTTAACTATATTTAATCTCAAAACATTAATTAAACAGATCTGGGCCCTATCATCCAGCGCAATCCAGCATCAGGCGTCGTGACGCAAGTGTGTTTTGCTAGTTTGACCAGTTTTTGCTAGTTTTCATTTTTCGCTTTCTCAAGGACGCTTCACAATAGCAGTAAAGAACAAACAGTCAGTTCAAATATAATAAATGTACAGTAGACATTTGCTCAGTCCAAAACATGAGCCATTTGATCAAGGACCATGAACCATTATCAGCTTTTGACAGAAGGTGGGTACGAACCCATACAAGATCACCTTCTTTGTAGATAGCCTGTTTTCTTCTCAGGTTATAGTGGTGTCTCTGCTTAGCCTGAACTCGTTGCAAATACTCTTTAACAAGCTGGATGAGGCTCTCTTGTCTCTCCACTGAATCATATGTGGGATTGCTAGGATCGGGTGGTTTGGTTAGAGCTCTTTCTAGTGGTCCTTTTAGTTTACGTCAAAAACAGTTTCAACGGGGGTAAATCCAGTACTCTCTTGCCAGGCGGTGTTAACGGCAAACCTGAACTCTGAGAGACACTTATCCCAGTTACAATGATTGTCTTTCATATGTGAATCGATCATGGTTTTAAGTGTCCTGTTAATGCATTCTGTTAAGTTGGTTTTAGGATGATATGCTTTGGTCAACTTTTGTATGACACCCCATTGTTTGCCTACAAGATTTATGAGATTCAAGGTGAATTGTGCCCCTTTGTCAGATACTAGGTAGAACGCGGTTCCCCTTGTGAAATCTCAACAATGAGAATATACATGCTATCTGAGGTGCTTTTGCAACATGTAGCGGAAACAATTCAACCAGTTTTGAACAGTAGTCAACTATGACTAACAAATGTTCATTCTGTTTTGGACTCTTTGGAAAAGGGACCCATCAGGTCTACACCCAACATGTGTCCAGGCTCTATAGCAGGAGTAGACTGTAAGTAGCCTGACAACTTGGAGAGGGTTGGTTTATACTTTTGGCAGGTTTGGCATTCCTTGCCGTATTTCCATACATCAGTCCTCAAACTTGGCCAGTAAGCAACTTCCATCAATCTCAATAGCGTTTTAAGTCGACCCAAGTGTCCACTTGATGGGTGGTCATGTGCATTTCTTAAAAACTCAGGTAATAAACAAGCAGGTACTACTAGCAGTAACTTTGGCCCTTTTTGTCCATCTGGGACACTGCGGAACAGGAATCCATTTTGAATAACATAGTGCAGTCTAGATGGATCTGGACTTGTCTGCGATTAGCCTTCTTGCACAACTCTTGTACCTCTGGATCTGGTGCTGTATTAATGCCTGACCAGTCAACAGGCAAACTAGCAGAGGCTTCAGAATCTCTGGTGGCTTTGACCATGGCAATCATGTGTGTTGAGGAAGTGTCAAAACTTCGGGATAAGGTATCTGGTACAATCTTACACTGCCCTTTTCTGTACTTAACCATGAAGTCATAGCCTTGAAGTCGAATTGTCCAGCAAGCTAATTCACATTTATTTGTATAGCGCTTTCACACTATATATCATTTCAAGGCAGCTTTACAGAAAATGCACAGTTTACATTACAATTTAGAGTGATCTGTTATCAGAGGAAACTGTCTAAGTTATGTATTTCAGAAATGTACATATACAAATCACACAGTTAGCTAACAATGTATTAATTTAAACAATGTATTAATTTAAGGCAGAAACAATGAGGTAAAGAATACATAGAATACACAGAAATAGAAAAATGTAGCATTCGTGCATGATGATTCAGAGTTTGCTTCATCTGAAGTCCTTGCAGGAGTCAACCTCCTTCATGAGAGGCTGGATCCAAACTGGAGCTGACGTACTCTCTAGTTGTCTCGGGATGGGCATCCAGAGCAGTGGCGGCTAGTGGAAAATCTTCTAGGTAGAGCTGTTTAAGAAACAAGTAATAAAAACTCAGTGAGTGTTTTAGCGCAATTTTCTCACGTCATGGGATCACAACACTAAGAGATAGTAAGTCTTTTTTTTTAAATGTTTTTTTAAAACATTTTTTTTGTGCGTTCCCGAGATTAGACCTTCCTTAACATAATGCCGCAAACCCGAAGTCTCTAGGTGGTCTGGTTGAGGAGTAGATAGAAGTGCAAGATTGGTGCGCACAGACAGAACAGAAATCATGAGTTAACAATCGCAATTTTGTCCGGTGGAAAATTGTGCTAAAAAGTTAAGAAAAAGTTAATGCTTCGCATTAATAATAACGGGCTTGTGTGTGCCTGCGTGCCTTTGTAATCTTCTTTACCTTGATTACAATCGTCACCCATCAAAACCTTTACTGGTGAGATACTAGTTTGCTTTATTCAGCCCATACAGACTAGTCTTGACTTTGGCAGTGGCTCGTTTGGGGCGATAGAGATAATCGGCCATTTCGGACAAGATTTGAGGACGCTGATTGGCTAAATTTTATGTCATATCTTGAAAATATTTACAGCAATTGGCTAAACTGCTAAACCTGCCTTTTGTGGCCGATTTCTCTATCGCCCCAGAGCTGAACTTGAGACATGCGGACAGGCAGAGGGGACATATAGGAAAAACTTTAATTTTGCACATATGATATTCTATCATATCATATCATACACATATTAATATATAATAATAATAATTATTGTTTTTTGTGTGTGGTTCAGGTGTGGCTATTGACCTGTCGCCACTGATCCCGAGATTAAAACAGAAAAGCAAATGAAAAATAATTAGCGTGGCTGCTGTTCGTAACATTAAGCAAGGACAATCATGTTCATTTAATATGATATAACTGGAGTATAAGGTTTTCAGATGCATTATGTGAATGCTTGGCTAAAGATATGCATCTTTAATCTAGATTTAAACTGTGAGAGTGAGTCTGAGACCCAGACATTATCAGGAAGGCTATTCCAGAGTTTAGGAGCCAAATGCAAAAACGCCTTTTAGTGGGCTTAGATATCCTAGTTACTATCAGAAGCCCAGAGTTTTGTGATCTTAAAGAGCGTGATGGATTGTAGGGTGTTAGAAGATCAGTTAAATACACAGGAACTAAACCATTTAGGGCCTTATAGGTCAGTAGCAATACTTTATAATTGATAGGGAAGTTAACAGATAACCAGTGTAGAGATGATAAAAGTGACTGAAATTTTTCACAGATATCATTTTCTTACAATTGAGCGGACACAATTTTTTCTTGTATTTTAGACATAAATGGAAGATTTGAAATAGGTCTGTAATTTGCTAATTCATTTGGATCTAATTGTGATTTCTTTACGAGAGGCTTAATAACTGCCATCTTGAACGGTTTTGGAACATGACGTAGAGATAAAGACGAGTTCATAATATTGAGAAGAGGCTCTTCTGCTACAGGTAACAACTCTTTCAGTAGTTTAGTTGGTATTGGATCTAATAAGCATGTTGTTGGTTTAGATGCAATGATAAGTTTATTTAGCTCTTCCTGTCCTATAGTTGTAAAGCACTTCAGTTGTTCTTGTGTGGGTAATAATTGAGGCTAAATCATGAGATGCTGTCAAAAGATGTACATTTACTATTGTATTTCTAATGCTTTCGATTTCCTCAGTGAAGAAATTCATAAAGTCACTACTAAACTGTGATGGATTATCTAGTTCAGGTGAGGTCTGTTTATCACTGTACTAAATAAAAATCTTGGATTGTTTTGGTTATTTTGTATTAGGTTGCGGATATGCTGCTTTTAGAGCCTTCAATGGCATGTTTGGCTTTCAACGCAGCATGTGCCATAAGTGTGATCTTTTCTGCCTCCACTTGAATACATGCAGATGATGTAGATAAACTCCTGCAGCGTGAGACACATTTGAGACACTGTCTGGGGGACCAACGTCATTCTCTATAAATTAAACTTTAAAGTTAAGCGCTATATAAATGAAGGTGACTTGACTTGACTTCATGTTAGTTAATACATTAACTCATGCTAACTAATGTACCTTATTGTAAAGTGTTACATAATGTTCATTTTAAACATGCTTGGTTATTAGAGGATTGTTCTGCATTTGGTGAAACGTCACTAAAAAATACATCAAATCAGGAAACCTTTGAATGAACTGATATACTGTTTTGTATCTTTGGTAATGTTCAGTGAAGCTGCAGTACAGATGTAATCAATGAAGTCTTGGGGAGATGTTGTGTTCACTAAATAAAGTTGATGGGTAAATGCCCACTAGGGGGAGTTGGTGTATTATGTGGGGAACTGGTGTGTGTGTAAGAGGGGAAGAGACCATGTAATGCTAGTAAAGACACATGTGAGTTACCTGAATCTGATCTCTTGATTTACGGGACTACACAACTATCACTTTTTACAGTGTAGGATAAATATGTTATATGTATAATAAATATTACTGGTGTTGAGTTTACTTAAGTAAATCAGTGAAATGAGCCATTGTGTTTATGATAAGGAAGCCAAAAATCATATTGTTGAGGGACATGGAAAAGTCTTGAATAATAAGTCTCAAAATAACCTTTATGTTCCACAGAAGAAAGAAAATCATATATGTGTGGAATGCTATGAATGAGATTAGTATGATAACAGAAATGTATTTTCTGGGGGAACTATCCTTTTAAGTAAAATACAAATCAAAATGCACTTAAAATATCAAGAATAAAAGTGCAGAATGGCACATTTCAGATTATATTACTGGATTATAGTTAGTGAGTATGTGTTCATGTTTAGAGTTGTTGCTAGGTCTAATGGTGGGGCTCATTTTAATCGGGCAGTGTGTAAATTTAGCCTCTCTGTCGCCATCTCTGTGTGAAACCTGCAATTGCAGTTATTAGTGGAATTATCATCTTTACGAGGGTTGTTCATCGGCTCCTTTAACGCGAGCGCGGATGAATCTCCTGTTTGAGGAGTAGTGCGGCTGTCAGTCACTGCAGATGTGGGATATTCACTCCGGTCAGTTCGTGGGTGAATGAATACACAACATCCAGCTGATGTCGAACACACCTATAGTCTTCCTCAGACTACTACAAACGAAGTATGTAAAACGTTGCCTCCCTCGGGAGTGCCAGCGTTAGTCGAGTCAGATCCAGAGCTAACGGCCATGCTTTCCCGGGCAGCTGAGAGCATTGGCTGGAGTGGCCCGCCCTCCCCGGAGCGCTTGATGATTGGTCCCTGCTGCACTACCAGCGCTCGCCCCCAGTACCTCTCTTCCCGGACCTGCATCAGGACGCCACCGGGCCCCGTTGACTTATGGCAAACTTTTTTCGCCTTGAAATCCAGTCAGCGTTCTTACCTGTTGTCCGAAAATACCGTTAAAGTTACTGAAAAATATGTTTCGCGGTCCGCCGTTAAAATGATGCTGTCTGACCTCCGTGACAGTGATGCTCGACGTCTACTGAACTATTTGACCTCTGACACGCCCCCGAGGATTATGTCATTACTTCGTACACCTTCGGCTCAGTTCGGCAATTTGATTGACACTTGGCTAGCTTACTGACTTCACCTAGCGGTGATAAGCGTAAACGTGCCGTCAACATTTCCTTGTACTCTGATTGGTCAAATGTTGAAAATGATAAGAAAATGTTAAGAATGGCGCCCTCTGATTGGCTGCAAATGTTATAGTGCCTCGACGTGATTGGCTGTTGCGTTCAACATTGTTCAACATTAGCCCCATATTGTCGGACTATCCTTCGGCAGCTTCTATTACATATTGGACCAAAAACCTGTACACCAAATCTCTTAGAATACAATTTGCATTTGGAAGGATGTACTGTAACTTCATCATCTACAGTTAAACACCAGGGCCCGTATTCATAAAGCTTCTACAATCCTCTCAGAAAACTCTTAATTTAGTTTAAAAACGCCTCGGTTACGACTGTAACCTCGGTTCCCTGAAGAGGGAACGAGCGTTGCGTCGATTGACGCTATGGGAACGCTTTGCGTGATGACGTCTTGAAGCACATGTAAAATCAGTCCAATGGTGTAGCGGGACGTCAGAGGCGGGTGACGTCACGTACCAGGAAGCTATAAAAGCCGGCCTGAAGCAGGAAACAACAGCTTAGTAAAGTCTGAAGTCGTGCTGACAGGCATGAAGGAGGTATGGCAGGGTGACGCAACGCTCGTTCCCTCTTCAGGGAACCGAGGTTACAGTCGTAACCGAGGCGTTCCCTTTCAAGGGAACTCGCGTTGCGTCGATTGACGCTATGGGAACGTCTATACCAACGCCTCCATAGCTACAAATATCTGTCCTGTGTGAAATCTAATAGAGCAGCACTAGGATGACAAAACATGAGACCCTGGAGCAGAGTCTAGATCCAAAGAGTAAAACCTGACGAAAGTGTGCGGTGAGGACCAGCCTGCCGCATCACAGACATCCTGTAGTGAAACTCCTGAAATAAGGGCCTTAGAGGCCGCCATACTCCTTGTAGAGTGCGACCGGACAGCCAAAGGAGAAGGCTGCCCAGCCGCCTCATAAGCAAGTGAGATAGCCTCGACCACCCACTTGCTCATTCTTTGCTTAGACACCGGCCCTCCCTTGTTAGGGGAGCCAAAGCAAACAAACAACTGATCACTTCTGCGCCACAGGGCAGCTCTGTGGATGTAGGCGTCTAACGCCCGAACTGGGCAAAGCAAATTATTAGCCTCCTGGTCCGCATTCTGGAAGGGAGGAGGACAGAAGGCCTGCAGAATAATAGGTCTGGCCACATTAGTGGGGACCTTGGGGACATAACCCGGTCTGGGATGGAGAAAAGCTTTCACCATACCCGGAGCAAACTCTAAGCAGGACGGAGCAACCGACAATGCTTGAATATCCCCAATTCTCTTCAGAGAAGAAATGGCAAGAAGGAAAATAGCTTTCAAAGTCAGAAACTTTTCAGAAACCTCCTCAATGGGCTCAAAGGGGGCCAGGGACAGGCCTTGTAGAGCAATGGACAAGTCCCATGGCGGCACCCTAGAGCGGACTGCAGGCCTCAGCCTCCAAGTGCCACGAAGGAAACGAGATACCAGAGGGTCCTTCCCCACAGACATTCCACCCAAAGGAATGTGGTAAGCACCTATGGCCGCCACATAGACCTTTAAAGTGGACGGGGTCAGACCTGCAGTGAACCGGTCCTGCAGGAACTCCAGCACTGTACCAATTGGGCAGTGGACTGGGTCCAACCGACGGTCACTACACCAAGAAGTGAATACTCTCCACTTCAGGGCATAAAGTTTCCTCGTGGAGGGAGCTCTGGACTGTAGAATGGTCTCAACAACCTCAGTTGAGAGACCTGATTCTATGAGCTGGGCCCCCTCAGAGGCCAAGCCCACAGGTTCCACAGTTCTGGGCGGGGGTGAAGTATTGAACCCCCTGCTTGGGACAGAAGGTCCCTCCTGACAGGTAGCTCCAGAGGAGGCCCGTCGAGGAGGGACACAAGGTCGGGAAACCATACTCTGCCCGGCCAGCGCGGGGCTATAAGAAGCAGGCAAACCCGGTCCCTGCGAACCCGGGACTCCCGGGAGCAGAGCAACTGGGGGAAAGGCGTACAGACGAAGCCTCGGCCACGCCTGTACCATAGCATCCAGTCCGAGAGGAGCTGGATGCGTGAGGGAGAACCAAAGTGGACAGTGAGACGTCTCTCGAGACGCAAACAGATCCACTTGTGCTTGGCCGTACTCCCTCCATATCAGCTCCACCACCTCGGGGTGGAGCCTCCATTCCCCGGGCCTCGGCCCCTGCCTCGACAGAGTGTCTGCTCCTATATTCTGAACCCCGGGGATGTAGGCTGCTCTGAGTGACAGCAACTTCCCCTGGGACCACAAGAGGATATGGCGTGCCAGATTTGATAATGGGCGCGAGCGCAAACCCCTTGGTGGTTGATGTAGGCGACTACCGACGTGTTGTCCGTATGCACTAACACATGGTGTCCCCTGAGGTCTGTGACAAAGCTCCTCAGAGCCCGGAAGACAGCTAACATCTCTAGGCGATTGATATGCCAGGAACGATGATGGTCTTCCCACAGACCTTGAGCTGAGCGACCCTCCAGGATCGCTCCCCAACCCGTGAGGGAAGCATCCGTCGTTAGCAGTCTGCGACGACAAGAAGCTCCCAACACTGGGCCCTGGGACAGGAACCAAGGTTTCTTCCACATAACCAAGGCACGTAGGCATCGCCGCGTGACCTTGATTGTGCGAAATGGGTTGCCCCTCGGGGAAAACCCCCTGGTCCTGAGCCACCACTGCAGGGGCCTCATGTGCAGCAGTCCAAAAGGTATCACGTTGGAAGCTGCTGCCATGAGACCCAACAGTCTCTGGAACTGTTTGACAGTGAGTAGCTGGCCTAGCTTTACACTTTTCACAGCTGCAAGGATGGACTCTATACGTGGCGGTGACAGGCGCGCCTGCATCGACACTGAGTCCCAAACCACGCCTAGGAAAGTGGTTCTCTGGAGTGGAGAAAGCACACTCTTCTTGGCGTTCAGCCGTAACCCCAGCTCTTTCATGTGGGCGAGAACAACATCTCGATGTTGAACCGCCAACTGATGCGACTGAGCTAAAATCAACCAATCGTCGATGTAGTTCAGGATGCGAATCCCCTGAAGGCGCAGAGGCGCCAGAGCTGCATCCATGCACTTCGTGAAAGTGCGGGGTGATAAAGCTAGGCCGAATGGAAGAACACGATATTGGTATGCTTTGCCCCCGAAAGCAAACCTCAGGAACTTCCAATGACACGGACGGATGGAAATATGGAAATATGCGTCCTTGAGGTCTATCGTGACAAACCAGTCCTCGGACCTGATCTGTGGCACGATCTGTCTCAATGTCAACATTTTGAACTTGAGCTGCATGACTGACTCGTTCAGAACTCGAAGATCCAAAATGGGACGCAATCCCCCGTCCTTTTTTGGAACTATGAAGTACCGGCTGTAAAACCCGGTTTCCCTGTCGGAGGGAGGTACATATTCTATGGCCCCCTTCTCTAACAGAGTGTTTACTTCCTGTTCCATAACCAGAACCTGCTCGGGGGCCACCACAGTGGGCAGAACCCCCATAAACCGAGGCGGGCGTTTTCCGAACTGAATCTGATACCCTTTTTCCACGGTCTGCAGGACCCAACGAGAAACATTTGACAGTAGCTTCCACGCTGTCAAAGATTCTACTAGAGGTACCAGCCTCTCGAGACTGGTTTCTGGATTTTGTTGTTGTTGAGCAGTCAATTCGACGCCCTGTAACGGCGCACCGGCAGGGAGCGACCGAACAGACTGCTCTAACACCCTCCTCGGAGGGGGCGGGCATCCCGAGGCCACTACGTTTCCGGGTGGTCCTTGAGATATGTGCTCGCCGGAGACCGCTGCGCCCTGTAACGCCGATGGCGGCAGGGTTGGCAGAACGGTCCCCTGAGGGTACCGAAGAGAGACGGGCACCGTAAAAAGAGGTGTTAACCGCTCTGCTTCGGGGGGGACTACCCTCATTAATCCTGAGCCCTCGGACGTCAGGATTTCTTCCCAGCAGCCTTCTTGGCGGTAATAACGGTCCGCAGATCCGTTCTACCCCTCGAAGACTGCTGGGTTTGAGCGCGCCCTCCGTGTCCCCGAGATTTTTGTGGGGGAGCACGGGAGGACACGCTCTGCTTCTGAGTGGCACGATGCTCAGCACCCTTTTTAGAGGAGTGAGGCTGCTCCCGCTCAGCAGCCTCATAGAAAGAACGGCGGGGAAGAAGCTTTTGGAGAGCAGATGCTTGTTTAGCGGCTTCTTGTGATTTTGCAACCGCAATATTTACTGCAATAACCCGGCAGTGGAAACCGGAGCGTCTAACAGAACATGCTTTTCTTTGTCCTTAATATCGCTCAGGTTGAGCCACAGATGCCTCTCAGTGGCCACCAGGGCAGCCATAGACCGCCCGATAGATTTAGCGGTCTCCTTGGTGGCTCTGAGAGAAACATCCGTGGCTCTGCGCAGTTCAGCCACAGTGTCGGGACCGATTCCCCCGCCCTCCTCTAAATCCCCCAATAATTCTGCTTGATAAGCTTGTAAAATGGACATCGTATGCAGACACGCTGCAGCTTGACCAGCGGCTGCATACGATTTATTAATCAGGGAAGATGTCAATTTTACTGGTTTTGAGGGGAGTGTAGGAGCCTTCAGGGAAGATGCCGTTGCTGGAGAGAGATAGCCCGCGAGCGTCTCTTCCACCTTCGGCATCTCCCCATAACCATGCTCTTTATATTGTGAAATGGAGGAATATAGAGAGGTGTGTGGTGTGTACACTCTGTGAGAGACTGGTCTCCCCCACGATCTCGACACCTCGGTGTGGAGATCGGGGAAAAACGGCAGGCTCCTACGCTGGGGCTGAGCACGAGATGGCAGGAAGCGTTCGTCGAGTTTGCTTTTCGAACGAACGTCCTGCATATCCTCTGGCCACTCAATAGACAATCTGTCAACTGCTCTCGTGATCACATCGAGCAGTTCTTCAAAAGCATGAGACTGAGGTGGCGAATCCTCAGACTCAGCATCAATACTTACAACATCCAACTCCTCAGAGCTGGATAGTTGCAGTACTGGTGCCTCTATCGGGGGGGAAGTAACCGCAGCGCGTGCTTCCACACCCTGATGAGAGGCACTGGATCTATCAGAAGGAGGCTGAGATAAGGCAGAGCCCGTCTCAACATCCACTGATAGATCCATCTGCGAACCCCAGGTCTGAGATCGACGCCGTGCCTCGGCAGCGGCGGGACCAAAGCCCTGGGGAACGTGGTCGGGATTGAACCGAGCCAAGCGGGATCGGAGTGTACGCAATGGAAGCGCACAGCAATGCTCACAGTCACCACCCTCGAGTGCTGACTGGGCATGCTCCTCTCCCAAACAAACAACACAAAGAGTGTGTGTGTCACCTCCCGTTAAATAACGCGGGCAGGGATGGACACACACTCTAAACTGCTGCTTGCTCGCCATACTGAATATAATATATATATATATAGACAACACCAAATAGACAGACAGATTTCAACACAGAGCGCTACTGAAGACTCAGAAAGCTGTTGTTTCCTGCTTCAGGCCGGCTTTTATAGCTTCCTGGTACGTGACGTCACCCGCCTCTGACGTCCCGCTACACCATTGGACTGATTTTACATGTGCTTCAAGACGTCATCACGCAAAGCGTTCCCATAGCGTCAATCGACGCAACGCGAGTTCCCTTGAAAGGGAACTTTTATGTAGGAGTCTTAGCTTAAGAGCGATTCGGGACCGATCTGAGAGCAACTCTGAGTAAGGAAAATACAAAAACTTTTATCTTAGTGAGGAGGCGGGGCTGACCCCGTTGCTATGTATGACACAATCTTTTGAAGACTGTGATTGGTTGGTTGTCCAAGAAGAAAAAAAAAAGTGATTTTAAGTATAGGGTCTATTCTAAGCCTCCACTTTGAACTTACATGCGTAATTTTTCCTATTTGATCGTTCTCTCAAATACATTATATATGTGTATATAAATCCTTTTTTTATTTACCATGCTGTTGATTTCCTATAAGGTATTTGATTGGCTTAGAATGATAAAAATTGTTCCACTCTTTCCAGTTACACTGATTGTTGGCATGTCTATTTAAGCGGTGGTTTGAATGTTGGTTTTAATGTATCAAACATGGAATTTTCCCAGTTGCCAAATATCTTAATGTAGTGATTACTTTCATTTCAGGCGCTATGGCATTTCTGCGCTGTGTCGGAGATATTAGCGTGTCTCTAATAAGATCAGTCACAAACATGATCCCTGCACGATCTAATCTATAGCGTCTTATTAACTCACTGTCATCCATTGTCTGCAACACATTTCTTCTCCCTCTTCGTCTTTCTGTCATGTTCTCCTCTGCTAAAGAAACTCTTAAGCCTCTTAAAAGTCCTCGTCCGTGCTCCTAACAATTTTGACCTTAAGACCTCTTTTAAGGGTTAAGATGCTTTCTGAATTACTTTTTTCTTTACTAGGAGTTTTTCTTTCATTTTAAGAGTAAACGCCCACATTTCTAAGAATATTCTTAGAATTTTGTCACTAGGAGCTACTCTTTGCATTAAGATTCTTTATGAATACGGGCCCTGATGTTTTATTAGGCTATTGTTACTTTTACATTTAGATACCTATGTATATCAGACGGCCATGTGACAAAAGATACTGTATGGGGGGTTCAAGGTTTTCCTCTTGAAATCATTGTTATATGTTGCTTAACATAAGTAGGTGTATCTACTAAAACTACTATCTACTAAAAGCAAGCAAACAGTGTATAATCAAAATGCCTTCATCATGAGCAGAAAAAGTTAATTGTAATTTAAAAGTTTAAGTTGTCTTTCCTTACCATCTACAAATCATTTTCCCAATTATAACAATATTTGAATGGTCAGAGTAATATAAATCCTATATATATATTGTTTTATGGTGCGTAATTTTAAACACCTTTAACCTTATTTTAATTATTCTCAGGTTAGGTAAAGTAAGTCAAACCTGTCCTAAATAATAAGCATTTGAATTTCCATACTTACGATATTTAGATCACAGAAGACTTCTCCGTGATCAGTTCAGCTCAGTCTTTTGTACAACAGAGACTTATGGCAGGCGAGCTTCTTAATTTCAATTATATATATATTTTTTTATTAAATACAGGTTAACTAGTTTACATCAAAGGTACTAATATATAAAATAAAAGTAAATAAAAACCAAATAATTTACAAGCTTTAACTGCAGGAGGCGCAATGGCAAGGCATCTAACACCGGAGACGTCCTTGGTGAATCAGCGTCTGATGGACGTGTCATTCCAGTCCTTTACCTTTTTTACATGTTCAGAAGTCTCTCCTCCTGGAAACTCCCTCTGCATACATTCAGTCTTGTCCAGCCAATCGGTCAAGCCCAAAGTCTTGAACTGTCATTATTTCTGGAAAGCCCCTCAGGTCTTCCTCATATAAAGCTCTTCGCCTCTTCGTCCTCCTCCTTCTGGACCTTTTCTTCATCGCTGGATCTTCTGGATCTCGTCCGCAACACATAGACGGTAATGCTTGCATTTTTCTCCTTTCTTTAGCAAAGCTCTTTCTAATACATGTTCAATTCCTCTCTACTCTGCTGTAATAAATAAATGCTTACAACATTCAGTGTGGTATATTTTTCTATATAAACCATTTTCTCAATAAATGACTTTACATCACCAATTGCAGTGTCTCTTCTTTATAAACCGTTTTCTTAATAAATGTTTTACAAACAACAGTTGTGGTGTCTTTTCTTAATAAACCATATTCGTAATAAAGAACTTTAAAATAACAGTTTAAGTGTCTTTCTTAATGACAATTTCTTAATAAACGTGTTTATAAAAACAAGTCTCAGTGTCTTTTCTAGTGAACCAGATTCAAGGGGCTCTTATAAAAACTCTTTACAGTGTTTTTCTTAACAATAAGGTTTCTTATACAAAGTTACAATTATACTTAATACCCTATTATAAGCCTATACATATGAGGCATTAATCAGAACAGAATAAATGACATGTTTACTTACAGTTTTTTACGATTGCTATGACAGATTTTTCAATACTTTTAACAATTTTCCAAAACTCTTAACACAGTTAGCACTACATCCGTCTGTGTAAGCTATACTATTAACACATTTCTTGTTGCTTTAACACAAAATGCATACAATTAACACACATTTAAAATGTGTTATATTGGTGTATTTTGAAAATTAGTGTTGGAGTTTAGTTTACAATGTGTGATTTTGAGCATGAAATTAACTGTTTTGCCAATTGTGTGTTGTAGGTGTGTTGGTGTGTTAAGAGTTTAGGAAATTTGTTAAAAGTATTGAAAAAATTGTCATAGCGATTGTAAAAAACTGTAATATTTCACAATATGAAAGTTTATAAAAACCTCTGCTTCTGCAATGATATCAGTTCAAAAACAATATATCAGTGAGAGTCAAGGAGCTACGACGACAATATGTCCAGGTATAGTGTACTGTATATTCAATTCAATGTCCAGTTCTCTTTGCAAGTAGGTAACCTACACAGTACAGTATAGTATACAGTAATGACATGATTTACATAAACTTTGTTTTGAGAGTTATGGAATTGGAGGGCAGCCAGGCCCCTCATGAATTCATATACATATAGATGAGGCAGGATTCAATCTGGCCAAAAGGCGTCAACCTGGACAAAATGTAAAGTGGAGGTGGAAGGTTTATGACCATCAGCCACATGACCAGATGTCCCTCCTTGAAGCCATGGATGCTGGCTCCAAGGGTGGATCCGACATACCAACCAGTTTTATCCCAGGTGCATCGCCTTGGATGTTATCAGATGTGATCAGATGTAGTAATGTCAAGAATAGCCAGTATTTTGAAACCTGGTGTACTTTGATTGGCTGCATGTACCTTGTGAAGTGAAAACAAGTGTTATTCTTTGACAGAGTAATTTCATTTTGAGTCAGATTTCCAGTGTTTTGGTAAAGTTAGTGTGTGCAGAGAAACATGTGTTCTGTTTTGAAATGAAGAGTTAGTATATATTTAACAAAATGTGTTTTTGAGAAGAAAATTATCCATTTGGCCAATTGTGTTTTGTAGGTGTGAGTCTGTGTTAAGAGTTTAGAAAAAGTATCTGAAGTATGGGTAAGCGCTGGTTAGCGATTGAAAAAAACTGTAAGGCTCACTTAAAGTTAATCTTTAAAAAACAAAAACAATTTACAGTTTTTTTGGATTGCTTACACACTAAAATTAAAAGTAGTACACTATTAGCAAAACCTTACACTCAAGAAGCAAAACATCAGCCCATATTTGCACAACTATAAGCACATTGTCAACCTCACACATGTTGCAAAACTCTAAACACAGTGATTTGCAAAACACTAAACACACTAAACATACATTACACACAAAAATCTATCATGAAGTCACTTCCTTGCAATACCAAAGCACTGACTGTCAAATTACCGCACCATCCAACCAATTGGTTCAACACAGTCTTCAGGTGTGCAAACACTTGTTTGCTTAATTGTAGACACACCGATCAGGTGTATAAGCACTATAAAAAGCAGCAGTCATTCAAGACGTTTCTTTCCAAGGTGTCTTGCTAATGACAACATTGCCTGCGATGTTGATGAAATTCTCTGGCCAGATCCAGCTAGGCGAAGAGACAATGTCTAGGTTTTTTTTTTTTTTTTTTTTTTTACAGTAAACTTACAGTACAATTATGTAAAGTGACATTTTGTTACAGTATTATGAATCTCCAGGTCAACATTTTGGGCGTGTTGAGAAATAAATGAGTTTCTTCAGTCTGCAACATTGGTCTTGTGTAGTGTTTGGTGAATTTACATTATATTTGTACTTTGTTGATGGTACCCATACACAAAAGAAATATATTTAAAATATATTTTCAGAGTATATTTTGGAATATATGCAAATATTTGAAATTGGCCCAATAAATATATTTCACACTTACTGTAACATCATATATTTTTTGTTATATTTCAGAATATTTTTCAATGTATTTTTTTCTGTATGGGTCCCCAAAAGTGTCAAAAATATATGTGGCATATATTCCAAATACATTGAAATATATTCTGAAATATAACAAAAATATATGATGTTAAGTGTGAAATATATTTATTGGGCCAATTTCAAATATTTGCATATATTCCAAAATATACTCTGAAAATATATTTCAAATAAATTTATTTTGTGTATCTTATCATAGGGAAGTAGAAGTGCTAAAAGTGTTTTAGGTTTATCACAGCAGAGTGTAACTTGTGCAAACAGAGTATAGTAATGTGAAACGTGTGTGTTTCATATGGTAACAAAGTGTGGTTTTTAAACAGAAGTGTATAGTTTTTACAAGAGTGTTTAATTATGCAAAGGATCTGTAGTGTTTTGCTAATTGTGTGTGTGGTTGTGCTAACTGTGTGTAGTGTTTTGCTAATTGTGTGTGTGGTTGTGCTAACTGTGTGTAGTGTTTTGCTAATTGTGTGTGTGGTTGTGCTAACTGTGTGTAGTGTTTTGCTAATTGTGTGTGTGGTTGTGCTAACTGTGTGTAGTGTTTTGCTAATTGTGTGTGTGGTTGTGCTAACTGTGTGTAGTGTTTTGCTAATTGTGTGTGTGGTTGTGCTAACTGTGTGTAGTGTTTTGCTAATTGTGTGTGTGGTTGTGCTAACTGTGTGTAGTGTTTTGAAAACACGGGCCCTGTTTTGAAAATCGTGCTTAAGCAATCCAAAAAAACTGTATTCCATTGCTACTGAGAAACAGCTGATTGAATTATGCAAATAGATAATTAGAAGACAACTCTTTTTTATTATTTTTTTTATTATTATTATTCTGATGCTTTTTCTGTTCGTATATTTTGTATTTTCACATTATTCCATTGCTAGTGAGAAACAGCTGATTGAAGTTATGCAAATATGGGACAATGTGGCATTCCACCATTCCCGTCTATAGTCACAGCCTGGTTTGACGCCCATCAGAAGATGATGTCCATTTTCCCCTTACTTCCTTTTCCTCAACCCCATTGAGGAGTTTTCTCAGCCTGGAGATGAAAGGTTTTTGACCATCGTCCACAGGACCAAATGTCCCTCCTGTATGCAGAAGATGCTGCATACCAAGACATCACAGCTGAACACTACCAGGGGTGGATAAGGCATGTTACTGTAAAAGATTCTTCCCAAGATGCCTTGCCAGAGAAGATATCAGGTGTGATGTGGATGAGAAGATATTTTACTGTTCGTATATTTAGTATTTTCACATACAGTAATACTGTAAATGGCAGCTATATTGCATATTTTTGTTATCTTGCAGAAATGTCCTGTAGCAAATAAAGCCGTTACTGCAGCAATTCTGTCTCTGTCTTCTTTTCTTCATAAACCATACATTCTATAAAGCGACTCTAAGAAGGGTCATTTATTTTGTTGTATTGAATTTCTGCTGCAAAAAACAACAACAACAAAATGCATGAATTACATTACAAACAAAACACAAATGTAGAGAGACTTCAAAAAAAAAAAAAAAACTGCAGTGCAAAACACAATCTATGATCTATACAATATACTGTCTGTTGTAGGCTATAAGGGCAGACCTGACACATATACAATAATGCAGTTTCTGAAATTCCATCTGATGTTAGTGTTTTTATGACATTGTGCTGTGATAAATGTTCCTGTTGGAAGAGAACATGTGTTAGTGTTTTGGTAGACATAGTGTATTGTTTTAGTGTATTATTGTATTTTGAAAATTAGTGTTGGAGTTTAGTTTACAATGTGTGATTTTGAGCATGAAATTAACTGTTTTGCCAATTGTGTGTTGTAGGTGTGTTGGTGTGTTAAGAGTTTAGGAAATTTGTTAGAAGTATTGAAAAATATGTCATAGCATTTGTAAAAAACTGTAAGCACAACTGCAACACAGTGGTCATCGTTTACACACAACGACTCAAAATTGTTCACACTTATTTCTAATGATGTGACCAAACCAACTGTGCATAATACAAGTCAGTTCAGAGTCCCAACATGTACTCAAAGGGCCCTATCTTGCACCCAGCGCAATTGACTTTGTACACTGACGCATGTATCATTCCTATTTTGCACCCGTGCAAAGCGGACTTTTCCCTCCACAGACGCGCGTCGGTTAACTAAGAAATACACTTGCGCTCCCCGGGGCGGTTCAGCGCAAAGAGGAGGCGTGTTCCGGCGCAAACGTTCCCTCATGCTATTTTACAGGTTTAGAAAACAATTCCGCCAGTGACCAGGAAAAACCTCGTCTAAAGTCAGTGGCGCGTTTCGCATGTTATTCATGCTATTTTAAGGGCGCATGCTTGGCCATAATCAATGTAGCGTGTGCACAACGCGCGTTACAATTTGAAGCTCTCATCTACACAGAAGCAGCCGTTTTCATTTTTGCACATCATACATTATTACTAGGAAAAATATTAGGTCTTGTAGGTCTTGATAAGCCTAGGGCTTCTACGTATCCCTTTTCGAACAGTGATTATTATGCAAAAAAAAAAAAAATAATAATAATTTTGTTCTTGATTTTGTTTTATTTTTATTGATGGATATTTAATGTGTTGCTGTCTTTGGTTTAATTTATTTTTTAATTGTTCGAAATAAAGATTTCATTCATTTATTCATATTAATACACGAGGGAAATCATTGTTGTGTCCATGAAGATGTGAAAATAAAATAGGCATAAATCTAGCTTACACATTTAATCATACGCCCAAATTATCATACGCCTGTTTAACCGAAGCTAATTTGTGTGTGTTTCTCCATCCCCAATGTCACTTCTCTGTGTTTTACGGCCGTGACGAGGACGTCGGTCTCCTCGGCTGTGAACCGCTCCTGGCAAATCCGCCGTTATAATAGGAATCCGCTTAGAAAAAACGCGCCTGCTCTTAAAGGGAATGTGAGATGTCGCTCTGATTGGTTTATTTCACGTTACGCCCAAACCACACCTATGAATAATGAAGCTACTTCAGACCAACCCCTTTTAGATTTGCGTCGGGCGCAAGAGTCATTTATCCCGCCGGTATAATAGCAACAGCGCCGAGACCCGCCCACAAAGTTACTTGCGTTTCAGATCGTTAAAATAGGGCCCTATATGTTGCACTGAATGTTGATTCCAACAATGGATGGAAACAATATAAGGAAGAGGATGAGTAAGAGGAGGTGAACAAGCAGGAAGAGGATGAGGATGAGGAAGAGCAAGGTGTGGAGAATGTTGTCAAGGCTGGATCTGGCTTTAGGGTTTTCCCCTTTGCCTGCAGAGACGACATTGTCTGAGATGTGGAGAAACTCCTCCGGCCGGACCCAACATGAAGACGCGATGCTGAAGCAGAATAAAATCTCTCTCACTGACCTTGATTCTGCAGTTGCACAACTCTTCTGAGTGTACTGTACTGCAACATGCTTTTCATTTAGAGTATTTTTACTGTAACCTTTTTGCCTTTTGCAGTTGGGTCACTGTATTTTCACAGTATGCAAGTGGTGAATAAGGCCTACTATTCAATATTCAGTACAATACTATACTTGCAGTGGATACAGTATAGAATTTATTCACCTTACTACTGTAAGTTGGCATTGCTATATTTTTTACGCAATTGCAAAATTTGTTTACTTTGTTACAATATACTTTTTTTTCTGTAACTGCATGCTTTGGATTCTGTGTTCTACATTTTTTGATGTAGTGTGTAATGAATGATCTGTAGTGTTTATAATTTTGACTCGCTGTGTGTGTGATCTGAGAGCATTGTCTGATTCTGAGCACAGATAAAATGGTTTTGAGGCAATTGTTTGATTTTGCCAGAAGAGTCAGAGGTTCTGTGGATGTGGTCTGAAAATTTGGTTTTGTGTTTAAGGTTTTGAGAAAGTGATTAATGGTTTCAAGAAATGTGTTTTAGCAATTCAGAAAAACTGTAAATATTTATGGTGGTTATAAGATTGATTATTTTTATTAAATGTATATAAACGTCTTTGAGTGTTACAATATTGGATCAGCATTCAGCAAATTTTTAGTAGCTTGTTTAAAATAATTTAAAAAGTCGGTTTAGTTTAAAAAAAAATCAGCAACCAAATTCCTCGAACACGACCACACACGCCTAGCCTGGTAATACCAAACTCTGCTACTTCGCTTTGCTTTGTAGACAGAGTCTGGAATGGCATAATAGAGAAGTGTTTTCTCTCTCGCGCGGGGGGGGGGGGGCGCTTGTCTGAAGTTTAAAATCATTGGTTACCCTTAAGCCAATCACATGACGTTTGGTTATGGCGTGTGTTATGTGCATGCTCAGTCGCATCTAACTTCCACTGTAAACACATGTATGATGCGAAAACAAAACCATAGAGCGAAATACCGGAGTAAACATGGCTGTGAACGACTTTTGCAGATTATGTGAAGTAAATCTACACATCCACGGTACAATCAGTGTCTACGTCATGGCTCTCAGCCCGCCCTCTGTTCGTTGATTGGCCCGGCCGTCCGAAGGCCGCTGGAAAACTGAAAGATAGGCTGCTATCTCAGACTGACTACAGAAGCGAAATGAAATTGAGCGGAAGTAGGAAGTCTGACGTAGTCAGGCTAACACACGCCTTCCTCACATTACAATGTAAGACATTATTAGAATGCAATCATATATAAATTATTGAAAACATGATTAATTCACCTCCCGAGTCTATTGAGTTTATAATATCTGCGATTAAAATGCACTCAGCAACTGACATGTTACGGTGAAAAAAAAAATAACTAAAGAAAGCATCAAGATATTACTTGACTGATTATTTGCAGCATAACGTCTCATCTGCAAACAAACATCCAAACGTGGTGCTCCTTTTGTTCTCTTGTTTGGCTAGCTTCAGTATCATCACGCATCGCAACCGGATCGCAAAACATAGCGCATTTTTCAAACTCTAGTGAAGTAGTGCGTCATCATGACGTAGTATTTCTCGCGCATGCGCATTAAACAGCATATTCATATATCATGCATGGTTAAATGTTATTTCAGCTTTTCTGTTTAAGTTGAAATTGTTCTAACTCATTGTGTTGTTAAACTCTGTAAGTTCACAAAACTTTCATTAACCTAACTAAAAGTCAATATTTTTTTCAATGTAGTGTAGTGTGATTAAAATTAAATGTATTTTAACTGAATTTAAATGCAAATTCATTTTGTTTACATTTGTTTAACTTTTGCTCACAATTAATACAATTAAATGTGTGTTTAAAAATGTGTTATAAATCATAATTATTTAAAATGTATGTTTAAGTAAAACTTAGTAGACATTACAAAGTGCATTTTTTAAAACATGCACTTAAGTATGTTTATAAATATTGTCATGAAAGTGTTCTTTCTTTAAGTAACATTTAATTAGACATTATTAAAAAGTGCATTTGTAAAAAGTGCACTTAAGTGTGTTTATAAAAATTATGATGAAAGTGTACTTTCTTTAAGTTAAGCTTAATTAGACATTATTACAAAGTGCATTTTTAAAAAGTGTACTTAAGTGTGTTAAGAAATATTGTGATGAAAGTGTACTTACTTTAAATTAAGCTTAATTAGACATTATTACAAAGTGCATTTGTAAAAAATGTACTTAAGTGTGTTACAGTTTTTTTCAATCGCTAACAAGCGCTTACCTATACTTCAGATACTTTTTCTAAACTCTTAACACAGACTTACACCTACAAAACACAATTGGCCAAATGGTTAATTGTCTTCTCAAAAACACATTTAGTTAAATATATACTAACTCTTCATTTCAAAACAGAACACATGTTTCTCTGCACACACTAACTTTACCAAAACACAGGAAATCTGACTCAAAATGAAATTATTCTGTCAAAGAATAACACTTGTTTTCACTTCACAAGGTACATGCAGTCAATCAAAGTACACCAGGTTTCAAAATCCTGGCTATTGTTGACATTACTAAAACTGCATAGACTTTTATGTTTCAGATTTTACAGGTATTTGCATGCAAAACGTGCAATCCACCATTTTACACTAAATTCTTGGTTGGGAACTGTCCACATGTACAGTACTGTTCACATTCATAAGCATTCCAGTAAAAAGCAAATCAGTTTTTATTCCTTTACTGTTTACTACAGGAGGTACGTACAGTAGAAACACGGTTTGATAGAACAGAAAAAGTTTTACAGTATTGCTTACAGTGAACAAAATATCCATGAAACACACAAGAGCATTCTGAACAAAAAAACACACCCACAAAACCCCCCACAAAATTACTGTATCTAATCTCTGCGATCTTTAGGGTTAAGCCACATGTTTTCATCAAGATCACATCTGATATCATCCAAGGCGATGCACCTGGGATAAAACTGCTTGGTGTCGGATCCACCCTTGGAGCCAGCATCAATGGCTTCAAGGAGGGACATCTGGTCATGTGGCTGATGGTCATAAACCTTCCACCTCCACATTACATTTCGTCCAGGTCGACGCCATTTGGCCAGATTGAATCCTGCCTCATCTATATGTATATGAATTCATGAGGGGCCTGGCTGGCCTCCAATTCCATAACTCTCAAAACAAAGTTTATGTAAATCATGTCATTACTGTATACTATACTGTACTGTAACCTATTACTGTGTAGAACTGGACATTGAATTGAATATACAGTACACTATACCTGGACATATTGTCGTTGTAGCTCTCACTGATATATTGTTTTTGAACTGATATCATTGCAGAAGCAGAGGTTTTTATAAACTTTCATATTGTGAAATATTACTGTAGTACAATTTGAAATAACTGATTTCTGTTTAAAAATATGTATGTCATGTAATAAATTGTGTAAAATGTAATTTATTCCTGTGATGAAAAGCTGAATTTTCAGCATCATTACTCCAGGAAGATGCATATGGACTCGAAAAGCTTGTTTCTTCATGACATTGTTCAAAAGCAACACATTTTGCTAGCAATCAAAATCACATTTTGCTAAAATCATGAAATTTACAAAAATGGTAAAAATTTAATTTAAATGGTAAATAAATAAATGCAGTCCATACTGTATATAAGGTTTGGAATATTGTTTTTGCTATTGTGGGATGTTGTGTGTTAACATTTGTAAATACTACAAAAACAATCCATCATTTTGTTGGGAGGTATAGCTTGTCTGTTAAGAAAATGTAAGCATTATGGAAATGTGTTCACTGACTGCATATTGTGTGAAAACGACAAGAAATGTGTGAATGGTATGGCCACAAAAGACCGATGCTGTGCTAATTGTGTTTAGAAAATTAAAGTGGTGCTTCTTACCCTCTTGTTTCATGTAGTTACAGGCTAAGTACAATAAAAAACACATGTACACACACAATCTGACATCACTTGGAAAACCTTTATTTGAAAAACAACTTATTTCAAAACAGATTTACAACATATTACACTTCTTATTTATTTAATTTATTTAATTTATTATCATTTTTTTTAAATCAACTTTTCATTTCAAATTCTAAAGTCCTGACAGAAAGTAGCATGTTTTGTCCTTTTTTGTTTCTCTTGCATGGCTTCCTCCTCCTCTTGGTCCTCCTCTTCTTTTTCTATCGTTCCACTGATTAGCCTAATCTTAAGGAGTCTTTTTCTATTCTGTATTATGTATTAAAAGAAAATACAGTACACCCAGAAATGTTCTCATAATTTACTCATCTTTTCGCTACCGACCAACTGTCACCAGCGAGTGCATGAGAGTCGGCTTCATAGGGGCGGCTTGAATGGCTTTGCGTTTGGTGAAGCTTTAAGCGTTCATTGCATTCTCGCGGGAGTTTGATGTGAAACATGCACGAGAACTGGTGTCTCTGTTCTTCTGCATGGTTTGTTTTTCATTATTATTATCTGTTATTGTTTGTATTTTGTTGTGAGCAATAATAAAAACATAAAAAAAAATAATAATTCAACATTGGTTTTTCGGTGCGCTTACGTCACGCTTTAAGCCTCACGCGTACACGACAGCTGCGCAGCTCGGACGCGGACAACTTGTATTTATACTTTCTCTCAACCTTCTCATGAACGCGCAGGTGACAGTTGGTCGGAAGCGATAGTCTACAGTTTAAAAATGTAAAATATTTGGTATTTTTCTTACAAACGCTTATCGTTTCACTTCAGAAGAAGAGGAACAAGAGGAGGAGGAAACCAAGCAAGAGAAACAAAGTGCTGTAAATCCGTTTTGAAATAAGTTGTTTTTCAAATAAAGTTTTCCGAGTGGTATCAGATTGTGTGTGTGTACATGTGTTTTTATTGTACTTACCCTGTAACTACATGAAACAAGAGGGTAAGAAGCACCACTTTAATTTACAGCCCGCAATGTCATACTTACCCTATAACTACATGGAACAAGAGTATATTTTCCCAGCATTTAAAAAAAAAAAAAGTTGCAATAGTTTTGCTTGCCTTGAAACTTAATCAGTGCACCTTTGCAATAATAACAAATTAGCCTACTTTATAAATGCACTGATATGTACCCCGTGATTTAAAAAAAAAGCCTTTATGTATGCAGTGGTACTGCAAAGGTGCAGTGTATGTACTCGCTAAATTGCTCCCAAAAGTAAGATTCTAAAATACTTAGTCTAAATAATTTGCCTAAATAATTTGTTATTTTCCTGGTTGTTACCCCTTTATTCACAAAACTTTACATATTATTCCCCTATACTTACACGTACGCACTTTATAGGTACACTGTAATTACCGAAAGTTACACTGAAATTTCGTTTTAATAACGCAGTATTTTCCTGGTTGTTACACCTTTATTCCCAAGACTTTACATATTGTTCCCCTATACTTACACGTAAGTACTTTATAGGTACACTGTAATTACCGAAAGTTACACTGTACTTTCATTTTAATTACGCAGTACTTTCCGGGCTGTAATCTAAAGCGTTACCGAATTTGTTTATGATCTGATAAAGGGGCAGAAGAATGAGACACGTTTTTAAGAAGATGAAGAGCATTTGTTGAAATTAATAAAAGATCAATTCTAGATTTACACAACAAACTTCTGTTAGACCAAGTAAAATTCAACATATCAGGATTCAAAAAGCGCCATGCATCAGTCAGAGACAAGTCACAACACAAATTGAAAATCAGATTGTTACTTTGTGAAGGTAGGCAAATTTTGGGAGGATACCTGTCTTTTGCATCATCAGCACATTCATTAAAGTCACCACCTAAAATTAAAAGGGAGTTTGAATACTTCTGCAAGAGTTCATTTAATTTTGAGACTATGTGGGAGAAAAGCCCTTTGATAAACATTGCACACAGTAAGGATTGCATTATCCTGCCTAATAACAATAGTTAACCATCTGCCATCATCAGAAGATACCACCTCTAGAATATCTCCTCTAAATCTATGTAGAAAGATAGAGACCCCAGCTGAGTGATTACTGCCATGACTACAGTAAATTCCATTTCCCCTTTGCCCTTTCCAAAACTTAATATCCGATTCACTGGAATGTGTTTCTTGAAGTAGAATCAAGTCAGCCTCACTTCTTTTACAACATAAAAAAACAGCTTTCCTTTTTACAGAGTCCCGTATACCATACGGCATTCAATGACATCACAGTAAGAGAATTTAACTTAAAGGGGGGGTGAAATGCTATTTCATGCACACTGAGTTTTTTACACTGTTAAAGAGTTGGATTCCCATGCTAAACATGGACAAAGTTTCAAAAATTAAGTTGTATGTTTGATGGAGTATTTCTGTGCCAAAAATACTCCTTCTGGTTTGTCACAAGTTTCGGAAAGTTTTTTTCGAGTATGGGCCTGTGTGACGTCAGATGGAGTGGAATTTCCTTATATGGGTCCTAAGGACGCTTCTCCCGGAAGGGCGCGCGCGCACCCGTAGACCAGAGCGAGAGAGCGAAAGCAGTACGCCCATCAAAGCGCTGTGCTCGTCTTAAGCACAATGTCAAAGAAAGAAGTGTGTTTTGGTTGCCAGGGCAAGACAACCCTGCACAGATTCCCAAAGAACCCAGCGTTAAGGGACCAGTGGATTGAGTTTGTTTTTGTACTCTATAGGTACTCAAGATTAACATGAGATTGACTGAAACTGAGTGTTCTTTTTCCCATCAATTAGAGTGAGTGGGCCAAGGAAAGAAGCTATTTTCCCCTCCTCTCTTGCTTTTTTAACAAGGGGCCAGAGCTTCTCTCTGGCAATTCTCTGGAGACAAAGCCTCAGTAAGCCGCAGTTTTTTACATATAACATGTTGCTTAAAGGGATACTTCAGGATTTAGCATTAAGCTTGCTTTGTATCAGTAGAAAACCTGTAGTATTTTTGAATTACCGTGCTTCCCTCCCTCATATCCCCCTGAGATGAGAGATTTATGTATTTTTGTCTGGAAAAAAATCCTCCTGTGCCGTGGTGAAGTGCTCCTTTAAGCATGACTCCGCCCCATGATTATTTAGCGGGCCTTATTTGGGCTATATAAAGGGCATCCCCAGAGTAGTAGGATATTGCGTCATCCTTTCCGTTCATCTGGGTGTCAGGGTTGCCGGTGCTGAAAGGGGGGGGGGGGGGGGCCAAGATGGTCGCTGGTCTGAGGAGGCTGTTTTGAACTCTTCTGTCAGAAAAGTGGAGGTTTTTGACAACACAACCTAATTACTTTGAGTTGAAACTGGTGTAATGATGGCTTGAAAGTAAGGGGAAACCATTTTTGGTGCTACGGGGCAGCAGTTTTGTGAAAATATGCTCACCATATAGCCTACATACATTTTTTTTTTTAAAAGAACCGGCAAAAGGGAAAAGTCACAACTGGCGGTAAGCTAGGCTAAAGTTTTGTCAACACAGGAACGCACGCCAGAGGGTGAAAACAATGGAAGACAACTCTAACGTCAGTACCACAGAAGTTTCTATGGAAGACTCAGGTAAAGAAGATGTATCGAATAAACTTGACGTTAACCCAGGTGACATTCTTTCCACCTCACCTCATATCTCTAAGAAACCTGTAACAAAGAAGAAGAAGCGCGAGCACAGTAATGGTAACGGTGACAGCGAAGAAAATGGCCATGCGGACATTTTGGCTGCTATCCAAGATTTAGCAAAAAGTTGTGGTGAACTAGGGAAAAAAATTGACAACTCATTCAATAAAATTTCGGTCATTGAACTGACAACAACTGAAACCTCTAAGCAAATTGAGAAACTCTCATTTACTGTTCAACAACTTGTGGTGGACATTGAGCAACATAAAGAAACACTGAAAAACACGAAGCAAGAGATTGAAAATCTGAAAAAAAGAAAACCGAATCCTGAGGGAAGGAGTTGCCGATTACAAGCGTTATAGCTGGAGATGGGCGCTAAAGCTGCACTGGCTAAAAGAGGAGGCCAACAAGGATGTGAGAAGGGTGGTGATTACTGTAATTGGAAAGGTTGCTCCTGGGCTACAGGAATACCTGGAGGAGGGGATCGACATTGCCCATCGTGTCGGCCCTAAAAAACAGGATGGTCCCCACAGATCTGTCATTATTCTGTTTGCACTCCGCCACATCCGTGATGCTGTTTGGAAGAGCGCCAAAGGGAGCAGGTTCCTACGTGACAAAAAATACATTTATCAGCATATATGAGTTACCCATCACACTTCATGATCTTCATGATTTACTGGAAACAAACTCAGCAGGCGGTGTCAAGTTTTAAATGAAAGTCCACACCCTCCACTAGTTTGTCCATTCTATATTTCAAACAATTTTCCGAAAATGTTCTTCATCAATTGATTGTTTTCTACAGTGGGGCAAAAAAGTATTTAGTCAGCCACCAATTGTGCAAGTTCTCCCACTTAAAAAGATGAGAGAGGCATGTAATTTTCATCATAGGTAAACTTCAACTATGAAAGACAAAATGAGAAAAAAAATCCAGAAAATCACATTGTAGGATTTTTAATGAATTAATTGGTAAATTCCTCGGTAAAATAAGTATTGAGTCACCTACAAACGAGCAAGATTTCTGGCTCTAACAGACCTGTAACTTCTTCTTTAAGAGGCTCCTCTGTCCTCCACTCGTTACCTATATTAATGACACCTGTTTGAACTTGTTATCAGTATAAAAGACACCTGTCCACAACCTCAAACAGTCACACTCCAAACTCCACTATGGCCAAGACCAAAGAGCTGTCAAAGGACACCAGAAACAAAATTGTAGACCTGCACCAGGCTGGGAAGACTGAATCTGCAATAGGTAAGCAGCTTGGTGAGAAGAAATCAACTGTGGGAGCAATTATTAGAAAATGGAAGACATACAAGACCACTGATAATCTCCCTCGATCTGGGGCTCCACGCAAGATCTCACCCCGTGGGGTCAAAATGATCACAAGAACCCAGAACCACACAGGGGGACCTAGTGAATGACCTGCAGAGAGCTGGGACCAAAGTAACAAAGGCTACCATCAGTAACACACTACGCCGCCAGGGACTCAAATCCTGCAGTGCCAGATGTGTCCCCCTGCTTAAGCCAGTACATGTCCAGGCCTGTCTGAAGTTTGCTAGAGAGCATTTGGATGATCCAGAAGAGGATTGGGAGAATGTCATATGGTCAGATGAAACCAAAAACTAAAAACTCAACTCGTCGTGTTTGGAGGAGAAAGAACACCATACCTACTGTGAAGCATGGGGGTGGAAACATCATGCTTTGGGGCTGTTTTTCTGCAAAGGGACCAGGACGACTGGTCCGTGTAAAGGAAAGAATGAATGGGGCCATGTATCGTGAGATTTTGAGTGAAAACCTCCTTCCATCAGCAAGGGCATGAAGATGAAACGTGGCTGGGTCTTTCAGCATGACAATGATCCCAAACACACCGGCCGGGCAACGAAGAAGTGGCTTCGTAAGAAGCATTTCAAGGTTCTGGAGTGGCCTAGCCAGTCTCCATATCTCAACCCCATAGAAAATCTGTTGCCCAGCGACAACCCCAAAACATCACTGCTCTAGAGAAGATCTGCATGGAGGAATGGGCCAAAAAACAGCAACAGTGTGTGAAAACCTTGTAAAGACTTACAGAAAATATTTGACTTCTCTCATTGCCAACAAAGGGTATATAACAAGTATTGAGATGAACTTTTGTTATTGACCAAATACTTATTTTCCACCATAATTTGCAAATAAATTCTTTAAAAATCAGACATGATTTCTGGATTTTTTTTTTTCTTTCTCATTTTGTCTCTCATAGTTGGGGTATACCTATGATGAAAATTACAGGCCTCTCTCATATTTTTAAGTGGGAGAACTTGCACAATTGGTGGCTGACTAAATACTTTTTTGCCCCACTGTAAGTTTCATCAACCTTATATTCAATCGCTCTTGTTGTCTAATTATTCGCATCTCTTGCTTTGGAAACGGTTGTCTCCTGAGGAGGAACTTCCCGTCTTTTGTCTTCGTCGTTTCTTGGCTTCTTTCTTTTCTTCTTTGCTTTGTCTTTTCTGAAGATTTGCTACAAATAAATCATCCAAATTAATCTCAAGCTTGTTTGTTCTAGTTTTTACAATGGAAGTACACTCATCACAATTCCTGACAATGTGCAAGTGTGTTTGAAATATGGACCAAGTTTTCGGACCCAGCGCTGTCGATTCCCCCTGTCACGCACGGGTACTAGCTTCAGCCCAGACGCGCTTGGGCCATCATAATAATAATAATAATCCTCAGAAAAACAATAGGGCCTTCAACCTTTCAGGGCTTGGGTCCTAATTAGGGCACAAAGAACACAAGCAAACCAGAACATAATAGTTTCAGTTTCTGAATTAGATCTAGCTCTAAAAAAAGCCCCTACAAAGTTTGTCTGCCCTTTCTCCGGCCAGCTCATACATCCTCCTACATCCTGCTACTCAATATATGCAGAGGATATTGAGACACAAACTTGTGCTTTAACTTGTAAGTTGTTAAGAAGTGTTTGCTGTATTTCAGTAAAATCGAGTGAAGGTTCGTGTTCTCAGGCTGCGGGCATTTGAAGACTGATTACTTCTCTGATACAGTAGACACGTAAGTATATTTTTCAACAGTTTTAGAAATGAAAGTAAAAGCAACAAATCCTCAGTTTGCTATTTTTTGTTTCATGATCTCAGTGAAAGTACTGAAGTCTGTCCTGATCAGGGTTATTATAGTTTTGCATTTTTCATTAGTTTTTATTTTTATTTCGTTTTGACTTTTTGTTTTCAAATTCAGTTTAGTTTTAATTAGTTTTTAAAGTGGGTTTGCTAGTTTAGTTTAGTTTTTATTTTTTGAAAATGCTTAGTTTTAGTTTAGTTTTTATTAGTTTTAGTGTTAGTTTTAGTCTTTTTTTGTAATTTGGGTTATTTGTCAGGGGCAAGATTCAAAAAGGTCAGAAAAAGTATTGTGTAATAATAACTCAAAAACATTTTGAAATTCCTTTACCTCTTACAAAATCCACACACTGTACCAAAAATCTACACATCTTCTTTACAGAATTCACACCCTATACTAATACCACAGCTGTACAATTTTCACACCCTATGGCCTACTAAATTCACCCTATACAGTCAATAGCCTACTCATCTGGATTGAAGCAGCAGACATTCAGTGTAAAAGTAAAAAGTAAAAGTAGAGCTACACTTGTTTCAGACTGCTGTAAATATGCTGTTGTTTGTTAGCTCAACTGTGTTGAAATTAAGTTGTCTGTCTGAAATAAACTAAACTATTCAAATTATTCAAAAAATTACATAACATTAATATTTGAATCGCAGCTTATATAACTTAGTGTTTTGACATCGACCACAACCAAAAAGTGCATTTTACCTCAAACTTGCGACTAGTTAACTTCCAAAAGAAGGCGCAATCGCTTCTCGGGTCGACATCAACACACTGACAAAATTATATTCAGAATTTAAAATATTTTAATACCACTTTTTAATGTGTGATTGTGTAAAGGTGTTCACGAGATAGAGATACCAACCTTTCGCGAACTTGCTTTCAACGTCGAACGAACACTCGTTCTCATGGAGACGCGGTGTGCACGGAGGGGAGGGGAGGGGCTGTGTGTGTGTGTGTGTGTGTGTGTGAGTGCGCGCGCGCGCATGTGAGTGACAGAGAGACGGAGGGAGAGCAGGGAAAGGAAATGCAGCGTGTTTTAAATAGCGTTAAAAAATGAAAGACCTTGACAAAGACGAAAACTAAGGACATTTACTCTATAATTTTATTTTATTTTAGTTAGTTTTGCCAAACACACATTACAGTTTTAGTTAGTTATCGTTTTTTTGTAATGCCTCGTTTTTATTTTTATTTCAGTTAACGACAATGTTTTTTCCCACCTAGTTTTCGTTTTTTCGTTAGTTTTCGTTAACGATTATAACCTTGGTCCTGATATATCTGATCTGCCGACACTGTCAGTTTTTTTTATATATTTACTAGAATCTTCTCAGAACAAGACTTTTTTAGGACTTCAGCTGGATTTTCCCAAATGTCAAACATCACTGTATATTCTTTATATCCACCCTTGGCTGATTTGAACTCTTTTATTTTTTTGACTACTTTGTTTATTCTCCTGTCTACTTTAACTCTTTATCGTGCTTCAAATTCTTAAACTAGTTTATTTTTTCTAATTAGATTCCTAATTTCCTAAATAGGCTTTGCTAATTGTTGTCTGAGTACAGTACTCTGGTTGTAGAGCATTTTGTGAGTCTTGAATGATTTTGTTTCTATGTGGCTCAGAGCAAAATCTACAACTCTGTAGAATTACCTGTAGCTGTAGGCTCTGTAGAATTACTAACCTGTAGAATTAAATGATTCTGACACAGACCCTGCTCTAATCATGGAGGAAGCAGATATGTTATGTGATTCGCTCTTCCGCTGGCTGGAGAAGCGAAAGGAATGTGCAGGAAAAGTGTTGGAACTGGCGCAAGAGCTGGAAGATGTTCATGAGCGCAGCAACATCGGTCAGGTGTTCGGAGCTGTGGGCGCAATAACTGGAGCAGTGCTTAGCGTTTTGACAGGAGGTCTGGCCGGCCCTCTAGTGGCTACTGCAGTAGCATCGTACACTACAGTCAAAGTCTCTTCCACATTGCTAGAGACATTTATCTCCAGCAGTACCTTTAAAAAAGCTATTGAATTAATTAAAGAACAAAAATACAAAAAGTACAGAATTACAAAAAGTAATGTTTTGTCCGTTACAATACTGTATGGGGCATCGCCAAATAAATCTGACCAGAAGTGTTTTCTACTTATTAGAAAATAAGGACTTTTTAGGCCTGTGAAGTCGATAAATGGCATATATCTGCAAAATGCTGCAGTAAATTTGTTTCAGATGAGGTGTGTATGCTGTATGGGACATCCCTTATAAGAGCTGGCCATTGATTTTTTTCTACTTATTAGAAATGAGGTCTTTATGGGCCTCTCAATTAGAATAATGTGACTCTTTTTTTTTCATAAAGCTGCAGTAAAATGGTTTAATATGAGGTTTGTAGACTTTATGGGACATCCCCTATAAAAACAGATCATTCATTTTTTGTGGAGTGTTTTTTTTTGGGCGGCTGAGTTTACCGCAGTGAGTTACTGATTTTACAGGAAACTCACTCAGACGGGTGTGTTTCCCGTTCAACAACATAACGTTTGGCTCAAGATAAAGATTTTTTGAGTCCACGTCATACAAACCATATTTGGCTCACGATACCTTCGGTAAACACACCCCTGAATAGTTTTGGTTCCCGTATTAGATCTAGCTCTATAAAACGTCCCAACAAAGTTTTGCACAGCACAGACATCCTCCAACTCTCAGAAATATTCAGAGGACATCGAGACACACACTTGAGCTTGTAAGTTGTTAAGAAGTGGTTTCTGTAATTCAGTCAAATCGAGTGAAGGTTCGTGTTCTCAGACTGCAGGCGTTTGAAGACTGATTACTTCTCTGATACAGTAGACACGTGAGTACATTGTTCATATATTGATTCACTATTAATAACATTCAGTGTATAACATGAATGAAAGAAAAGCAACAAAACCTCAGTTTGTGATTGTTTGTTTCATGATCTCAGTGAAATTACTGAAGTCTGCCCTGATATATCTGCTCTGCCGACACTGGCAGGGTTTATTAGAGGAACTTTTAGGACTTCATCTGGATTTTCTTAAATGTCAAACATCACAGTATATTCTTCATATCCACCATTGCTGATTTGAATTGTTGTTTTGACTACTTGTTTATTCTCCTGTCTACTTTATCTCTTTATCTTGCTTCAAGTTCTTATCTGTATTTCTAACTAGTTAACTTTTCCTAATTAGATAATTAACCCCTTAAGCCCTGAAAGCATTTTTTTTTAAAAAATTTGAGAGACACACATAAAAGTAAAGACTCATAACTCAAAACTATAGAAAGAGTAAAAAAATTAGTATCGTTTGATAGAACACGTTTCAAACAGCTGATAAAAGACTATATATATATATATATATATATATATATATATATATATATATATTAGAGATGCACCGATTACAATTTTCTAGGCCGATTCCGATTTCCGATTTTTCATTGAGTTTGACCTGCCGATACCGATTTTAGCCGATTCCGATTTAATTTTTTTCTAACCACTTTACAGCACACACAAATATTTATTTTCGATCTTTTGTTTAACCCTTTCACACGTAAGTTTAAAATATTATAACTGACACCCCCATCCCCCACCCCCAGAGTGAGTTTTTTCAAGGCGAACGTTCCCTTTAATGTTTCCATGGCGACGCGTCACGCGATACACCGCAGCCACAATAATACTGTATGACAGATGTGTCGCTTTTATTTCGCTTTTCCTTTTTTATTCAAAATATTCACAAACTTGCTTACCATGTCATCAACTAGCCTATCTGATATTCCGATTCTCAAATATGTGTAACGTTAAGTGAGTGTGTTTGGTCGTTTAAAAACCTTTATAAATAATCTTGATCTATAACATGAGATGGGCGCCGCAATGTTGTCCTGTCAGTCGGATTTACAGCACGTGAATTCATCAGTTTCTCCCGAAATAAATGCAAGAAAGTGGCCGGTGAACTGAGAAGAATAGAGTAAACTTTATAGTTACTTCCACTATGTTTGTCTGATATGAATAACACATGTCGGCTAATTATATTTGAATAGATTGTTATTGCTGCTTCCACAGACATCAGTGTGTATTTTACAAACTCCAAATGTATTGTTTTACTCGTGCTTATGTGTATTTAAATATCTGAAACTTAAAATAAACATTATGAGGTTGAAAACACTGCTTAACGGTAGTTGTGATATATGACAGCGCTGAACGCGTCCGACTCTGGCTCAGCGCCAGCCAACGCGCGAATGCGACGTCACTGATCATTATAAATGTGGCACCGTACTCTCGGGGCACAGAAATAAAATCCCATATATGAGACCGTACTGCTCAAAAGGTTAATCATGCGGCGCCCGAGTGCAAGTGCATTTGACCGGCATAAAATCGGCATATGTCAGACTGACCGGCCGGTCGCCGGTCATGGCCGATCACGTGAAAATCGGCCAATTCCGGTCACCAGCCGATCAATCGGTGCATCTCTAATATATATATATTATGATATATTATTATGATATTGCACATGAGCAATATCATGTGATCAACGAACACAATGGATTATGTTGGCTCTTTCTAATCCTGAGAATCTGCTGTAAATAAAGATTAGATTTTTCACAATTTATGCATGTTTCATGGAGTTATGATTGAAAACGTCACATCCATGGTCCATCTAAATTCTTGATTGTATGTAAAAATATGTGTCGAAATAAGATTTGTCACCAAAAATCATTCCATTTGCTGAAACACAGAGAAAGTTATGGCCAAATTAAGACTCAAAAATACCCCATAGTGGATGAAAACATCCCCAACAGCACATAAGGGTTAATGTTATATATACATAAAAACGATATGACTTACCATTCATAATCAGGATGCAGCAGCAGCCTCTGTGTTGACTGTCTGTCACTGGACTGTTAAAATTTGAACCGTCGCTGCGGAAACCGTAGGTTATTTAACCCAACAGTCGGGTTATTTCTAGAAATTACCCAACGATTTTAAAAATGACCCAATATTTTTGGAAAATAACCCAACATATTGACCCAATATGTGTAACCCAACGGTTGGGTTAAACAAATAACCCAATGTTTTGTCCTGACCTTTACCTAAATCCTGACCTTTTATGTCATAGTTTAGGGTGAGAAAACACAAACCACTTGCCACACTATAGTGTTCTCTTCCTTCTTTTGATATATTGCATGTTCAGATATTCATAGAACAAAATATGTGGGCCGTGAAACTCAAGAATGCTGGCTGTGGCTGGTAAATTAAATAAAATAAAATAAAAAGAAAGAGAAAGAATTAATATCAATGTAATGTCCACCAGTCTGCTCTTCTCTATCTCTGTGAAGCTGCTTTGAAACAGTCTACGTTGTTAAAAGCGCTATATAAATGAAGATGACTTGACTTGACTTGACTTGACTTGACTTCTCATGATGTTTGGTGATATTCCCCAGATTCTGAGCTGAAGCTGATGATGGGTTTCAGCGTGGTCTTCATCTTTGCTCTGCTACACATCTTCTCACTGTATGATGGGGGGAACTCAGAGGATCTTTCTAACATCTCTGGTATGTTCACCTTCGGCTCTTGTGTTCAACATTCTGCAGATCTCCTAAACTAAACTATAATACATGTATGAAGCTGTACTTATTTAAAAATATTGTAAATAACATAAGTCATGAGTCTTTGGTTTGTGTATTTCTATTGGATTTGTCTTGCAGACTCTTCTAACCATCCTCATCACCGTCATCCTCGTCAACTTTTCAACCGTGGATCAGCTAAGAAAGAGGAGGAACCTCGCGTTTTCAACCATTATTTGGAGTTGGTTGTATCAAAAGATCCACCTGAAGATGCAGTTCAAGTTACTCATAACAACGATGATTATTACATTCTTCAAATTAGGATATATAATAATGTTACGGTAAAAGCACTTAAAAGTTCAGAAATGAACCAAAGTACTAATGAGGAGGAACGTACATTTCTAGTAAATAAAGACAACTTTGAAATTTTAGAGTGGAAAAAATGGGCAGATGTAAAGAATGGCCAGATTCCATTTCACCCAATAATCATTTTTGAAGGTCACTACATTACTAAAGATAGCAATGGTATCAGTTTGATGACCAAAGACAGTTTAATAAAAAGTTCTGAAGTTCTCACTGTAAACTATGACATAAAAGGTCAGGATTTTCAAATTGATAATTGTGAAGACAAAAAAAAGGTAAAGGCAGACAAGATAGAAGTGATAAAACGGTTCACAGCTGAAAACAAGAACTGCAAGTCAGCCAAACATGTGGTGAAGTTTGATCAAGGCAGCGACATATCAAGAGCTTTCCTAAAGAGCCGTACACATACGGTTGGAGGAGCGGTGGAGACATCGGTCTCTGTTAATACTGGTTCAGAAATAGGTGGAAAAATTTCTGGTCCAGTAGAAATAAGTGGAAAAGTTTCTAGTTCAGTAGAAATAGGTGGAAAAGTTTCTGGGAAATATGACTATGGTCACCTGAATTCTGAAACAACATCCAATCTTGATAAGGTCCTGCACTCAGTGAGTATGGAGATAGAGATTCCACCCAACCATTCTTGCACTATTGAGATTAAAAGAAAAACCTCTACGGTTGAAGCCCAGTGCTCTGGTCTGCTCTTCCGACAGTACAAGAACGGTGGAGATCGCACATCCTCGGTTACTGGCGTCTATAATCAAGAGGAAGTAGCAGAACTCCTAACATCTATGAATCCCTGCACACCCGTGACAGATGGGGCGAAATGTTGTCGTAAACAATATGTAAAAAAATAAATGTAAAAAAACAGCTTGCTTTCAAATTAAGAATTTATTAAATTGAATTTTGACATGCTAACAGTGTTTTGTTTTGTTTTTGTTGTTTTTACAGAAAAAAAGAAGAAAAAAAAAGAATGAGGGGGAGGGTTGAGATTGACGTCCTGGGTTTATAAAGACCAGGGGCCTCATGTACAAAGACTTGCGTTGAATTCATACTAAAACATTGCGTATGGACAAAGCTGTAAATGTGCGTATGCACAAAAACCCCCAGATGTATGGATCTCTGCGTACGAAGGATCCCACGCATATTCTCTTTGTATATCCAAATTAATGTAAAATTGAAAAATCTAAAGCATGCGGCAAGAAACGAAACTTTACAGAAGTGAATTGGAGGAGCTACTATCAGAAGTAGAAATGAGAAAAAATATTTTATTTGGAACTTTGTCCTCCGGAATTAATAACAAAAGGAAAAAATATGAGTGGGAGAGTTTGGCTGATGCCGTTAATGCGGTATTATTATTATTATTATTATTATTATATTTTATGTTATATTATTATATATTAAATATATTATTATACATTATATTATATCTATCTATCTATCTATCTATCTATATAAATATATATTGAATTTCGGTGTGGGAATGTGGGGATTGCGCATAATTTAAACCAGTCCCGCAATTTTAGCTTCTATAGTAGGCTACGAGAAATTCCCGCACAGATATATTCGCTTCATCTCAGAGCAAATGATTAAAAAATAAATTCACAGATGCGAGAAAAAAGATGTCAAACTGCCTTTTATTTTTGAATTTAATTCCTCAATCAGTGCTGTCTTCCGCTGAGCCCTGGCCATAGACAGATCATGTGTTTAACGCTGTCAATGCAGTGGTCTGCGTTGCTGATCTTATTCACACTATCGAGTGTAGGTGCAGCATTCTAACATTGAGTCATAATGAGCTGTTTGTGAAGAAATTATCCGCTTCCAAATTATGTCATTTAAATCACGAAATTGAAACATTAAAAAACAATTTGCTCTTTATGGTGTGCGAGTGATAGAGCGCGGCAGCAATGAACCACTGATCAGCTTGCAGCGTAACAACATTGAATGCTCGGCCGAACAGCTGATCATAGCTGTACAGGGCGCCTTATTATTTTTCATTTCATTCATTCATATTAATTCATATTTAATATTTTTTATCAATATTATATTATATTATATTTGTTATTATTTTATTTTATATATAGACTAAGGGTTGTATCAATTTGCATATGCTTTTATATGTTCTTACTTAATTGCATAATTTATAGAATATTCCCATGAGGCTTATGTGACAATATATGTCAATTATTTTATAAATTGCAAATTAATAGCAATGCTTTTCACGGTTGGTGGTGCGATAGACTTGTAGAACAATTCGTTGTGTAATGTTTGCAGCTTCACTTCATTGCCTGTAAGAGTCGCCAACAGACAAAAACAATGAGAAATGTACGTATGCCAGACATGAAATTGGCGTGGAGGAACGCACATTCTCGCATTCATTTCACTGTTAGTACATACGACCGTGAGCGTGAAAGCTGGTGTACGCAAAGTTTTTGTGCGTACGCAAGATTGATACATGAGGCCCCTGATGTTTGAAAGAAGACCCGGAGTCAGAATTATAAAAGTTTTAAGAAAAGTTTTACTGAAGATAGTTTGCAGTTTCATCAGCAGAAGTCAGCTTCAAGTCTCACACAGGAGTTCGTAGGCCGCCCCGCTTACAGTTACACAGATCACAGCAGTTATACCATTTCCAAGGTCTAAGCTACATCATTGCTTACAGGTTGAATGATTTTCATTGGCTAAGAAATAGATAATTTCCACACATATACAGACTGAAGCATATCTCCATAGATTATGCATCAGACACTCGGACCCTGAAGTCAGACACGTCGTGACCTTCCAGGTCGCAGATTTGAGTTGATGGGTGCCAGCATGTCCTGAACAACAACTCAGTCAATCTCCAATAATGCCAGGGGTTCCATAACCTGTAGGCAAGAACACTAACACACACACCAACACACAGCTTTTCCAAGGTTGGATTTGGCTAGGCTCTAATGAGTCTTGTCTCAAAACATCAAGATATCAAGTTCTTTCTTTCAAGCTAGGACACTTTAGTCTAAATGGAAAGTAAGGCTTTAAGTGCTTTGTATGTGAGGTGGACTATTTTGAGTTGAGTTGAGTTGATCATGTGTTTGACTGGGAGCCAGGGGAGGTTGTAGAGGACAGGGGTGATATGATCGCGGCGGCGGGTGGAGGTGAGAAGGCGGGCGCTGAGTTATTCAAATTTATTTATTAGGATAAACCCCTTGAGATGTTTTCGAGGGGGTCCTAAAATACATCACAACCATCACAAAAAAACAATAATCAAATAAACAAAAATACAATTATACATGTCAATATTCAGACAAACAACAAACAAACACACACAGAATAACAAATATATATATATATATATATATATATATGTATATATATAATATATATACACACACACACACACACACATATATATACATACACACATACATACATACATACATACATACATACATATAAAGAACCCTACAACCACCAGATGGTCAAACTGGCAGAAATACATTTGATATTGTATGTACGTGGGTCACAAAATAATACAATTAATTTAAGTATAGCATATACACAATGTGTCAGCATCATACATTACAAGAGCAGTCACAAGGTAAGAAGACAGGGTATGCTTAAACATCCCAAATGAAGTGATGGATCTAATATCAGAAGGTACTGTAAGTTATTCCAGTCTAAAGTAGCTTTAAACATAAAAGCTCTTTTGCCAACTGATTTCTTAGCTCTGGGGACAGAACAGTAAAGCTGAACAGAGTGCCTCAATTGATAATTTGAAGTAATTGGAACAAAATACTCTTTTAAATAAGAAGGGTAATTGAAATGAATACATTTGAATATTAGTTGAAGGCAATGAATTTGTCTTCTTATATTTAGAGATGGCCAATTAAGGGCATTATACATTGGGACATCCAAGGACAAATCTGCACAGTCTGTTGTATGCTGTTTTAAGACGGTAAAGATCAGATTTTACAGAGTTTTGATAAACAACATCATAATAGTCAAAAATCGGAAGTATAAGTTGAGAGGCAAGTTTTTTGCGCACACTCTGAGTAAAACAATTACGAGATCGATAAAGAATATTAATTCCATAGTTGACTTTAAGTAAAACATGATCAATATGTGGTTTGAAAGACCGAGCCATACACCAAGATATGTACGTTTTTCAACTTGAAGCAGAGGAGTACAGTCAGAGCAAGTTATTATACAAGAATCGGATTCGGATTTGAGTTTCTGTCTGGTACCAAAAATCATAAGATATGATTTAGTTTTGTTAAGCAATAATTTGTTATGAAAAAGCCAATCTTGTAAAATTTTGAAATCATACTGAAGGCACGCTTGGATTTGTGGAAGATCAGGTTTAGATGTATATAAGACAGTGTCATCTGCATTAAGTCGAGCACAACAGTTATTAAAAATTGATGGTAAGTTATTAACATAGATAGAAAAAAGGAGTGGTCCCAAAGTCGAGCCCTGGGGCACACCTCTTTGTTGAATCAGCAAATTAGATTTATTTCCATGTAGGATAACACATTGTTTTCTATTGTGGAGATATGAACTAAACCACAGAACTGCACTTTTAGACAGGCCAATAGCATAGAGTTTATCTAAAAGTAAATAGTGATTAACAAGGTCAAAAGCTTTAGTCAGGTCAATAAATATTGCACCTGTAAGTTCACCATTATCTGCAGCAGAGTACACATCATTGGTGAGTTTAAGAAGGGCAGTAGATGTAGAGTGGTTAGACCTAAAGCCAGATTGAAATGGTGATAAGATATTGTTTGCAGTAAGAAAATGTGAAAGTTGGTTATAAATTAATTTTTCAAACACTTTAGCAATAGAGCATACAATAGATATGGGTCTATAATTGTTAAGATCTAATACATCTCCTCCTTTATGTATTGGAGTGATGCGTGCGCATTTCCAAATGGCTGGTAACTCACATGAAGACAGAGAGGGATTGAATAAATCAGTAAGTGGATATATAAGTATATGGCATGATAAACTTATTTTCTAAACCATCAAGTCCAGCACCACTGTTCACTTTTAATTCATTAATGACATTCTGAACTTCATCTGGTTGAATTTTCCTAGAATAAAAGGGACTGTGACTGGGCAAAGTATTATTAAAAAAAAAACAGTACCCGGATCAGATTCGGGTATTAAGGTAGAACAAACAAAAGAGAAATGGTGATTGAATGCTTGAGCAATAGATAGAGAGTCATGTAGAATTGTATTAGCAACTCGTATTTGATTAATACAATGTTTATCAGATGTATTGGTAATATTTTTAATTTTTTGGATTCTTAAAATCCTTACTGAGGCTATCCTTATAGTAGTTGGATTTTGCATTACGGGTTTTAGTCTTAGTCATATTTCTCATAGTTCTGTACATATTGAAGTTTATCGATGATTTTGTTTGATAGTACGTAAAGAATGCAGTTGCAGTAGTCCAGTCTGGAGGTGATGAGGGCATGGATGAGTGTTTTAGCTGCAATGGTAGACAGAGAGGGACGGAGCCGTGCAATGTTACGAAGGTGAAAGAAAGCAATTTTGGTGACGTGGTTGACATGCGGTACAAAGGAGAGGGTAGGATCGAAGATGGTTACAAGGTTGCGGATGCAGGTGGAAGTAGTGACATGATTGACGTCATGCGTCGATAAACCTGGGGAATGCATTTAAGAGTTAAAACAGTCTATTCATTTATATTTAAATAATATAAATTTACATTTTAACAAGCACCTGTGTTAACTAGAGAATCACTGACCTGACGTCAGCTGGCAGGGCTGAAATGCAGCGGAAATCATTTTTTGGGGATCAAGTTCATTTTCATAGCAAGGAGGGACTTTGCAATTAATTGGAATTCATCCGATCACTCTTTACAACATTCTGGAGTATATGCAAATTGCCATCATAAAAACTGAGACAGCAGACTTTGTGAAAATTAATTTTTGTGTCATTCTCAAAAATGTTGGCCACGGCTGTGTTCTGCAGTGGGTCGCCATCGAAGACTGAGATCTCCCTTTTTGGTATAAGATACAATAGTTTGCTTGTTGTTGAATAAGATAAATTGTTAATTCATCTTTCTTTTTCAAGACTTCAAGCAGAGGATCACCATGAGGAGGAAGAAAATCTGGCACTTGATGGACTCCCATATTGCCTTGAGCAGAATTATTCCATCCTTTCCTCTGATTCTCTGCTATGACTTGTGAGGCAGAGACACAAACGGCTCCAGCTGCTTCACTGCCATTGAATTCACTGGTACATACTAATTTTCACTGGGATTCAAACCCTTTGACTGAGAAGAATCAACATTTTGGTTATCAGTTATATTAATCACCATTTGTTCTGTGGGCTTTGAATTTGAACTGCATGAACGTTTGCTTTGATTATCAGATCTTTGCAACACAGCGATCTTTGTGGTTGAAGCTGCTATTTGAGCATCCAACTCCAATTTTTCCGTCTCATTCCCTCCTCCTGAGCTTCAATGGGATGTTTGGTTTTCAATGCAGCATGTGCCATAAGTGTGACCTTTTCCACCTCCACTTGAATACATGCAGATGACGTAGATAAACTCCTGCTGCGTGAGCTGTGTTTACTACGTTTGGAGGAAACGTGAGACACATTTGAGACACTGTCTGGGGGACCAACGTCATTCTCTATAAATTAAACGTTAAAAGTTAAGCGCTATATAAATGAAGGTGACTTGACTTGACTTCATGTTAGTTGATACATTAACTCATGCTAACTAATGTACCTTATTATAAAGTGTTACATAACGTTCATTTTAAACATGCTTGGTTATTAGAGCATTGTTCTGCATTTGGTGAAACGTCACTGAAAAATGAATCAAATCAGGAAACCTTTGAATGAACTGATATACTGTTTTGTATCTTTGGTAATGTTCAGTGAAGCTGCAGTACAGATGTAATCAATGAAGTCTTGGGGAGATGTTGTGTTCACTTAATAAAGTTGATTGGTAAATGCCCACTAGGGGGAGTTGGTGTATTATGTGGGGAACTGGTGTGTGTGTAAGAGGGGAAGAGAACATGTAATGCTAGTAAAGAGACATGTGAGTTACCTGAATCTGATCTCTTGATTTACGGGACTACACAACAATCACTTTTTACAGTGTAGGCTAAATATGTTATATGTATAATAAATATTACTAGTGTTGAGTTTACTTAAGTAAATCAGTGAAATGAGCCATTGTGTTTATGATAAGGAAGCCAAAAATCATATCGTTGAGGGACATGGAAAAGTCTTGAATAATACGTCTCAAAATAACCTTTATGTTCCACAGAAGAAAGAAAATCATATATGTGTGGAATGCTGTGAATGAGATTAGTATGATAACAGAAATGTATTTTCTGGGGGAACTATCCTTTTAAGTAAAATACAAATCAAAATGCACTTAAAATATCAAGAAGTGCAGAATGGCACATTTCAGATTATATTACTGGATTATATTTAGTGAGTATGTGTACATGTTTAAAGTTGTTGCTAGGTCTAATGGTGGGACTAATTTTAATGCGTAAATTCAGCCTCTCTGTCGCCATCTCTGTTTGAAACCTGCAATTGCAGTTATTAGCAGAATCATCATCTTTATGAGGGTTGTGCATCGGCTCCTTTAACGCAAGCGCGGATGAATCTCCTGTCTGAGGAGTAGTGCGGCTGTCAGTCACTGCTGATGTGGGATATTCACTTCGGTCAGTTCGGTGGGTGAACGAATACACAACATCCAGCTGATGTCGAACACACCTATAGTCTTCCTCAGAATACTACAAACGAAGTATGTAAAACGTTGCCTCCCTCGGGAGTGCCAGCGTTAGTCGAGTCAGATCCAGAGCTAACGGCCATGCTTTCCCGGGCAGCTGAGAGCATTGGCTGGAGTGGCCCGTCCTCCCCGGAGCGCTGGACGATTGGTCCCTGGCACTACCAGCGCTTGCCCCCAGTACCTCTCTTCCCGGACCTGCATCAGGACGCCACCGGGCCCCAGTGACTTATGGCAAACTTTTTTAGCCTTAAAATCCAGTCAGCGTCCGACATGGCTTTATGGGATTAAAAAAGCACACATGACATATTCAAATATACAATTACATTATGCGTTCTTACCTGTTGTCCGAAAATACCGTTAAAGTTACTGAAAAATATGTTTCGCAGTCCTCTGTTAAAATGATGCTGTCTCCTCTGTGACAGTGATGCTCGACATCTACTGAACGTTTTTGACCCCTGATTCGCCCCTGAGGATTATGTCTTTACTTCGTACACCTTCGGCTCAGTTCGGCAACTTGATTGACACTTGGTTAGCTTCCTGACTTCACCTAGTGGTGATAAGCGTAAACGTGCCGTCGACATTTCCTTGTACTCTGATTGGTCAAATGTTGAAAATGATAAGAAAATGTCAAGAATGGTGCTCTTAAGAATGGTATTCTTAAAGCTTCTAGAATCCTCTCAGAAAACTCATAATTTAGCTTAAAAGCTTCTATGTAGGAGTCTTAGCTTAAGAGCGATTCAGGACCGATCTGAGAGCAACTCTGAGCAAGGAAAAGACAAAAACGTTCATCTTAGTGAGGAGGCGGGGCTGACCCCGTTGCTACATATGACACAATCCGTTTGAAGACTGTGATTGGGTGGATGTCTAAGAAAGAAAAAAAAATTACATGCATAATTTTTCCTATTTTACCGTTCACACAAACACACACACACACACACACACACACACACACACACACACACACACACACACACACACACACACATCACACACATATACAGACACACATACACAGACACACACACACACACACACACACACACACACACACACACATACACAGACACACACACACACACACACACACACACACATTCTTGCATTTTCCCAGTCGCCAAATATCTTAATGTAGTGATTACTTATTTCTTGCGCTATGGCATTTCTGCGCTGTGTCGGAGATATTAGCGTGTCTCTAATAAGATCAGTCTCAAACATGATCTCTGCACGATCTAATCTATAGCGTCTTATTAACTCACTGTCATCCATCGTCTGCAACACATTTCTTCTCCCTCTTTGTCTTTCTGTCATGTTCTCCTCTGCTAAAGAAACTCTTCAGCCTCTTAAAAGTCCTCATCCGTGCTCCTAACAATTTTGACCTTAAGACCTCTTTTAAGGGTTAAGATGCTTTCTGAATTACTTTTTTCTTTACTAGGAGTTTTTCTTTCATTTTAAGAGTAAACGCCCACATTTCTAAGAATATTCTTAGAATTTTGTCACTAGGAGCTACTCTTTGCATTAAGATTCTTTATGAATACGGGCCCTGATGTTTTATTAGGCTATTGTTACTTTTACATTTAGATACCTATGTATATCAGACGGCCATGTGACAAAAGATACTGTATGGGGGGTTCAGGGTTTTCCTCTTGAAATCATTGTTATATGTTGCTTAACATAAGTAGGTGTATCTACTAAAACTACTATCTACTAAAAGCAAGCAAACAGTGTATAATCAAAATGCCTTCATCATGAGCAGAAAAAGTTAATTGTAATTTAAAAGTTTAAGTTGTCTTTCCTTACCATCTACAAATCATTTTCCCAATTATAACAATATTTGAATGGTCAGAGTAATATAAATCCTATATATATATTGTTTTATGGTGCGTAATTTTAAACACCTTTAACCTTATTTTAATTATTCTCAGGTTAGGTAAAGTAAGTCAAACCTGTCCTAAATAATAAGCATTTGAATTTCCATACTTACGATATTTAGATCACAGAAGACTTCTCCGTGATCAGTTCAGCTCAGTCTTTTGTACAACAGAGACTTATGGCAGGCGAGCTTCTTAATTTCAATTATATATATATTTTTTTATTAAATACAGGTTAACTAGTTTACATCAAAGGTACTAATATATAAAATAAAAGTAAATAAAAACCAAATAATTTACAAGCTTTAACTGCAGGAGGCGCAATGGCAAGGCATCTAACACCGGAGACGTCCTTGGTGAATCAGCGTCTGATGGACGTGTCATTCCAGTCCTTTACCTTTTTTACATGTTCAGAAGTCTCTCCTCCTGGAAACTCCCTCTGCATACATTCAGTCTTGTCCAGCCAATCGGTCGAGCCCAAAGTCTTGAACTGTCATTATTTCTGGAAAGCCCCTCAGGTCTTCCTCATATAAAGCTCTTCGCCTCTTCGTCCTCCTCCTTCTGGACCTTTTCTTCATCGCTGGATCTTCTGGATCTCGTCCGCAACACATAGACGGTAATGCTTGCATTTTTCTCCTTTCTTTAGCAAAGCTCTTTCTAATACATGTTCAATTCCTCTCTACTCTGCTGTAATAAATAAATGCTTACAACATTCAGTGTGGTATATTTTTCTATATAAACCATTTTCTCAATAAATGACTTTACATCACCAATTGCAGTGTCTCTTCTTTATAAACCGTTTTCTTAATAAATGTTTTACAAACAGCAGTTGTGGTGTCTTTTCTTAATAAACCATATTCGTAATAAAGAACTTTAAAATAACAGTTTCAGTGTCTTTCTTAATGACAATGTCTTAATAAACGTGTTTATAAAAACAAGTCTCAGTGTCTTTTCTAGTGAACCAGATTCAAGGGTTTCTTATAAAAACTCTTTACAGTGTTTTTCTTAACAATAAGGTTTCTTATACAAAGTTACAATTATACTTAATACCCTATTATAAGCCTATACATATGAGGCATTAATCATAACAGAATAAATTAAATGTTTACTTACAGTTTTTATGATTCCTATGACAGATTTTTCAGTACATTTAACAATTTTCCAAAACTCTTAACACAGTTAGCACTACATCCGCCTGTGTAAGCTATACTATTAACACATTTCTTGTTGCTTTAACACAAAATGCATACAATTAACACAAATTTAAAATGCTTGAACTTCTTTTACACACAAGCTCAAACAAGACCAAAACTATGGATTTTTACTTTTGCCAAATTTACCAATGCTTTAACACTGTATGTCAGAACAGATAACACCATGCTCTAAACCTAACCTTACAGTAAAGTCAAGGTGAACCGCTGTTTATACTGTGAACTGAAACACAAATATATCCTCTGTATTTACAGTAATTCTATTGTTACTGAGAAACAGCTGATTGAATTAAGCAAACAGATAATTAGAAGATGACTCTTTTTATTCTTTTTTATTCTTCTGGTGCTTTTACTGTTTATATATTTTGTATTTTCACATAATACTGTAAATGGCAGCTATATTGCACATTTTTGTTATCTTGCAGTTTGTGCAAATAAAGTCTTTATTGCAGCAATTCTGTCTCTGTCTTCGTTTTTTCATTACAAAAACGAAGACAGAGACAGAATTGCTGCAATAAAGACTTTATTTGCAAAAGGTTAACCGTACATTCTAGCACTCTGAGACGGGTCTTTGTTTATTGAATTTCTGCAGCAAAAGACCTAAACCCAACAAACAAAAATGTAGAGAGGCTTCAAAAGAAACTACAGTGTAAAACACAATCTATGATCAATACAATATACTGTCTGTTGTATAAGGGCAGACCTGACACACATATAAAATAATGTTTTTTACAATCGCTATGACAGTTTTTTCAATACATTTAACAAGTTTCCTAAACTCTTAACGCACCAACACACCTACAACACACAATTGGCAAAACGGTTAATTTCATGCTCAAAATCACACATTGTAAACTAAACTCCAAAACTAATGTTCAAAATACAATACAGTTTTTGCCCGTTGCTTGAACACATTTTGCAAAACTTCGCTCATTGTGCCAAAACTCTACACACAAGTAAACATGACACAACACTGGGAAATATACCATTCACATCTGTGTCAAATTGAAACTCTACTATCAAAACCTAACATTCCTTTGTCAAAATGTAACTCTGATGACAAAATGACACATACTTGCATCATATGCATACACTTTCAGATCAGGGGAACACACTAGTCTACTTTATATAAAACACTGCAGTCTTTGATTTTCACTGTTTATTCAGAAGGCATATTTTCAGGAGGCACATTTTCAAACAACCAAAAAAGCAAATAGGCCTACTCAATATTGTATATTGCAGTAACATGAATTCAGATAAAACAAAAAATAAATAAATAATAATAATAGAAAAAACACTATGCTGTAAACACAGAAAATCATGGCAAATGTGCATACGTGGGCTCATGGATCCCGCCGTCTGTTGGGGTCTGGCCACAGGACCTCATCGACATCGCAAGCAATGTCTTCTCCCGCTAGGCACCGGGGAAAATATCCCCTTGCATGTCGAAACCATCCATGGATTGCTGTCACCTGAATGTCGCCGCAGGCCTGTTCCATTGCCTGCAGAAGAGGCATGCGGGCATGTGGTTGGCGGTCATATACACGCCATCTCCAAGCCGAAAAGAATTCCTCTATAGGGTTTAAAAATGGTTATACTGTAAGTAATCATGACACAAGATCCCGGGCCCTATGTATAGGCAGTCCTGATGGGCCCCCATGTTCCAAATAAAATATATTCCAGACTTTTCATGGGCCCTCTCTCCCCTTGGGGCCCTGGTAATCAGTACTGGTTTTACCCCCAGTCCGACACCCCTGAATCATGGTATGTTTCACAAAAACTACCACTTTGGCTGCAAAAGGAGCATTAGCACCCTGCAATACCCTGTACACGTGATGTGGTAATGTGATATACTGTAGTACAGTGCTGCCTGTAAATACCATCTGAGTAGAGTAGAAGGTAGAGAGGTGAAGACATACCTGTTTTCTAGTCGGAATGTTCTTATTACAGATGCCACTGTGAAGCGGCTTAGATGTGGGTGGACTCTCTGCCCAGCTTCCCTCATAGTCAGGCCATGGTTGATGACATGGTCCACCAAAGTTGCTCTTATATCATCAGAAATAGGGGTCCGTGCATGGCCTCTTCGACCTTGACCTTGACCTTGACCTCGTCCTCGTCCTCGTCCTCGTCCTCGTCCTCCTCCTCCTCCTCGTCCTCCTCCTCCTCCTCCTCCTTTTTGTAGCTGGCTGATTGGTGTTCAGTTTTGCAAGTAAGTGCCTTCAGGTGTGTATTTGAGTGGTTGCAATTACCCGATGTGTTTTGTATTTTGGATACATGTGTTTTCCAAATGGCACCCTGAGATTTCATTTTTGAACGAAGTGTCTTATGTATGAAATAGAGTGTAGTATGCAGGACCAAGTGTGTTGCATAAAGGAGTAAGTGTGTTGCAGAATTGCAACTAGAGTGCAAAGCAGCGCTTTTGTTTAAGGTATGGGTACATGTGTTGGAGGTATGGTAACAAAAGCTTCAAGTTGTGTTACTTTAGTCTAAGCATGGGTCTATAGCAACGGGCAAAAACTGTAATACACTAACACAATACACTACGTCTAACAAAACACTGCAAACATGTTTCAAAATCAAATAATTATTCAAAACACTAACACATGTTCTCTTCCAACAGGAACATTTAGTCAATCATAACACAATGACAAAAAAACACTAACATCAGCTGAAATTACAGAAACTGCGTTATTTTATGTGTCAGGTCTGCCCTTATACAACACACAGTATATTGTATTACTGTAACTGATCATAGATTGTTTTGCACTGCAGTTTTCTTTTAAGTCTCTTTACATTTTTGTTTTCTTTGTAATGTAAATGCATGCATTTTGTTGTTGTTGTTTTTTTTTGCAGCAGAAATTCAATTCAACAAAATAAATGCCCCTTCTTAGAGTAGCTTTATAGAATGTTTGGTTTATGAAAAAAGAAGACAGAGACAGAATTGCTGTAGTAACGGCTTTATTTGCAACAGGACATTTCTGCAAGATAACAAAAATATGCATATAGCTGCCATTTACAGTATTACTGTATGTGAAAATACAAAATATACAAACAGAAAAAGCCATCTTCTAATCTGCGCGGTCTTCTGCATTTGTCCACATGTTCTCATCCACATCACACCTGATATCTTCCCTGGCAAGGCATCTTGGGAAGAATCTTTTGGCTTGCCTTATCCTGGTAGTGTTCAGCTGTGATGTCTTGGTATGCAGCATCTTTTGCATACAGGAGGGACATTTGGTCCTGTGGAAGATGGTCAAAAACCTTTCATCTCCAGGCTGAGGAAACTCCTCAATGGGGTTGAGGAAAGGGAAGTAAGGGGCAAGGAAAATGGACATCATCCTCTGATGGGCGTCAAACCAGGCTGTGACTATAGACGGGAATGGTGGAATGCCACATTGTCCCATATTTGCATAATTCAATCAGCTGTTTCTCACTAGCAATGGAATAAAATACAGGGTATATATTTGTGTTTCAGTTCACAGTATAAACAGCTTTTTACCTTGACTTTACTGTAATGTTAGGTTCAGAACATGGTGTATCTGTTCTGACATACAGTGTTACAGTTTTTCTCATTTGCTAAGACACACTAAATGAAACTGGGATCCGCTTGATCTTCATCATCACATTATTAGCACAGCAGAAGTCTTCTCTTTCAAATGATTTAACACTTTTTCATTTGTTTCACACATTTTTTCACACCCTTTGTCAAAACAGTTACCACAGATCTCATTGAAAGACCCCAAACTCTATTGGATTCACTGTGTTGAACAAAAGGAAAACATCTATTCACAGCTGATAGAAAGTACTTATACATAATTATAAAACTCTATGCACCTGTGTGAAACTCATTTGCACAACTCTTCAATCAGCAATCAATCCTCATCTATCCATAAAAGATGCCACCTCTGTGTTGCTATTAGCAAGCATGGATCAAAGAGGCCATAGAGTAAGAGGCCATGGCAGAGGGGCCAGAGGAAGAGGAGCCCGAGGAAGAGGAGTTTGTATGCGTGGTGGAGGAGCTGCAGCAAGAGGACAAAATCGAGCTCAAGTTTCAAATGAAATTCAGGCAACAATTATTGACCATGTCATCAATCATGGCTTGTCCTTTAGAGAGGCTGGACAAAGGGTCCAGCCCATTCTGAGTCGGAGCACTGTGGCGTCTATTGTCAGGCTTTTTCGGAATGAGAACAGGTAATTCACAGTGTTACTGTAGTGTATACCACTGTGTATTTCAGCTTTACTGTATTGTCCTGCTAGCAGAACAAACTGTGTCTACAGTAATGCAGATGTTTTATCAATCCCATTTATGTGACTGTCATATAGTAATGCCAATTTTGACCTGCTTTTTGCTTTTACTTTATAGGATCCACACATTACCACACACTGGTGGCAGAGGAAAGATATTTAGTATTGAACAGGAGTCTGCCATTGTAGATATGGTAGTGGCAAACAATGCAATCAGACTGCGTGAAATCCAGGAAGCAGTAATTGCAGATCAGGGAGTATTTAGACACATAAACAGTGTGAGTTTGGCAACTATAGATCGAGTCCATAAACGAAACCATGTCAGGATGAAGCAGCTGTACAGAGGTCCATTTCAAAGAAACTCTGACATCGTAAAGGAAGCACGATTCCAGTATGTGCAGGTACAGATTTTTTTTATTGTAATACCTTGTTTACCATATTGCATGCGACTGGAAACCTGTAATTTGCTTTATGAATTTGCTCTTTTTCTTAGAGAATCCCTGACAAAATTCAAAAGACAGCTGAAAACCCATCTCTTCCGTGAGCACTTAACCGCATAAAAAAATAAATAAATAAAAAACCTTCCCAGTGGTGAGAGCTCTTCCTTTTTTCTTTATAAGTTTAATAACCAATTTTTTACTGAAGATTTAAAATTATAATATGAAGAGCTCAACAGTCTAAGGTTTAAAGGTAAACTAGGGGAGCAGTTCCCCTCCTGGAGCAGATGCCCCTCCTGGAGGCAGTGAATGCTGGTTGCCTGGCAATAGGTGCAGAGGACTGCCAGGGATACGCCATGCAAGGAGGTATTTCCCTCGGTGCATTGCAAGGGAAAACATTGAATGCAATGTTGATGAGAACCTGTGGCCTTATCGTCAAGAACGAATGGACTAAATGTGAAAGATAAAATATCTCTCTTTTTTTTTTTTTACAGTTTTTTTCAATCGCTAACAAGCGCTTACTGTAGCAGCCCGGTTGAATAAAAGAAATTCGCTCTCTCACTGATGTTGTTGGTTTATTGTCCTTAATGCCTTCACAATGTCATCACAACGCCATCACAACACCTCCACAACTCCTCGCCACTGTTGAGGGGTTGTACTGTGATGAATTCTCTGAACTCGATTTGCGACGAACGTGTGGAAGCGGCGAGCTTCGTTGTTTATATAGCCTAACACCACTTGAGAGTCAGTCCAGAAATATGCCTCTGCATCTGCAAGGTTCATTTCTTCCTTTAGCATATCATTCACTGCAACTGACACAACCGCAGCGGTCAGCTCTAACCGAGGGATTGTTGTGACCTTAAGTGGGGCTACTCTAGATTTTGCCATGAGCAAAGCACAATGGACATCACCTTGTTCGTTCTCGAACCTAAGGTATGAGCACTGGCCATATCCTCTTGTGCTGGCGTCCGAGAAGTGATGAATTTCTCTCTTTGTGATTCTCTGAAATCCAGCAGGCACAATACAACAAGGCACCTTGATCTTCTCTAAGTTTTCAAGATCGGCCTTCCAATGCTCCCACCTTGGTCGCAAACTATCAGGTAAAGGATCATCCCAGCCCACGCCATTTCTGCACATTTCTTGCAAAACACCCTTTCCTTTGAGTAAGAATGGTGCAAGAAACCCCAGGGGGTCGAACAATGAGGCCACTATAGACAGTATGCCTCTACGGGTTGCTGGCTGGTCCCTTAGGTTGACACGGAATCTGAAGTTATCATGTTTCAGTTGCCAGTAAATGCCCAAGGCTCTTTCCAAAGGCTGGTCAGTGAGGGACAGATCGACAGCTGTAACATCCACAGCACACTCAGAGGGTGGTATGCTCTCCAAAACTGCCTTATTGTTGGACACAAACTTATGCAATCTTAAACCTCCTAGTGCGCAAACTTGGCGAGCTTCTCGCGCCGACTGGATGGCCTTCTCTACACATTCAACACTGGAGACTCCATCATCCATGTAGAAATCTCGTATAATGAATTGTGAACCTAGGGGGTACAGATGTTCACCTTCTCTTGCAAGATGTTTCAGTCCGTAGTTAGCGCATCCAGGGGACGACGAGGCACCGAATAGATGTACTCTCATGCGGAATGTTTGAGGCTGTGAGTCGAAATCTCCATTTCTCCACCATAGAAATCGTAAGTAATCTCGATCTGCTTCGTCAACATGGAACTGGTGAAACATCCTCTCTATATCACACATCAAGGCCACTGGATACCGTCTGAACCGCAAAAGAATGCCAGTCAGGCTGTTCATCAGGTCAGGGCCTGTAAGTAGATGATCGTTCAAGCTGGACCCCTTGTATCTGGCAGAGCAGTCGAAGACTACGCGTAATTTCCCCGGCTTCTTTGAGTGATACACCCCGTGATGAGGGATGTACCATTTTTCTCCTTTCTTTCCTTCATCAATGACTCTCTCTGCGTCACCATTCTCTATTACGTCTTCCATGAACTTCACATAATGCTCTCTGTATTCCTGGTCCTTAATTAATCTCCGCTTTAGATGTTGAAGTCTCATGACAGCAAGAGGCTCATTATCTGGAAGATAGGGTCTTTTCTTGAATGGAAGGGGCATTTCCAAATGGCTGTCTTCGTTCATTTTGATGTCTTCTTCCAGTTTATTCAAGAACATAATGTCCTCTTGAGACACCACTCTTGAGTTTTCTTTAGTATCCTTGAAATCTGACTCCAGCACTTTAATAACATCAGCTGGCGTTACAGAAGGAATCTCCTTAATAGATACTCTGTGACACATGCTAACACCGCTTTGTGACTCATAATGTGTCAAGGAAGGACCCACGATGCTCCATCCGAGATCCGTGCGAACAGCATATGGCTCATTGTCAGCTCCAAGAATCACTTCTCTGGGTGCTAAAGCTCTGGGACAATTATATCCTAATAATAGACCAACCTCACAGTCTTGAAGCAGGGGAATTCTGTCTGCCAGAGGAGCAAGATGTTTCCAACACCTGGCAGTCTCACTGGTAGGGATGTGGGCACGATCCACAGGGATACATTCCTTAGTGTATGCAGGGGGAAGTTCTAGAATTACCGTAGAATTAAAACCTCTGACTCGAAGACCGGAAACTCTTTCACTTGATATCAACGAATCTCTTCCAACCATGGTAGTGAGCCTAAGTGTCACTGGGCATGATTCAACCTTTAGACTTTGACTTACTGCATATTCGACGAAGACAGTGTCGCTTTGTGTGTCTAACAGAGCATAGACGAGTTTCTCCGAGGCTGGGTCATTTTGTGAGGACAACCACACTGGCACAATCATTGAGGTGTTAGCAGATGTGCATCCAGATTCTACACTTAAAGACGTCGTCACAACCCTTTCGTGTGTGTTCTCTGGGCTTTGGACAGGGGAGGACCTCACCCTTCTTTCGAAGCTGTCATCGTGTAAGCAGGTAGGATGTCTTCCCTTGCAGGTATCACAGCTATGTCTGGAACGACAGTCTCTGGCACTGTGACCAAGCTTCAAACATCCGTAGCACAGCTTAGTATCCTTTATGAACTGTCTCCGCTCTTCAAGAGACTTTGCAGAGAATTTAGAGCAATCATGAATTTGATGTTCACCGTTTCGACAGAACAGACATGGTTTAGAGACTTTACCAGTGTGCTTCGGATTCTCATGTTGTGTTATTATCTTTGTGTGGAAGACATTAGCTTTGTTCTTACTAACCTTGAAATTATGTTTATCCTTATTAGCTTCAGAAGTGTGAAGAGCATAGAAGGAAGTGACTGGGTTGCAGGCTACCTCGGCCTCAACTGACATGAAGTTAGCGAAATCATGGAAAGGTGGGAAATCTTGAGTCTCACTCAGTGTTTGTGTAGCTTGACGATTCCAGCGGGCAGCCGCCCAATCAGGAAGTTTACTGACGAGTTTTCTGTTTTCCTCACAATCATTCAGTATTTCCAGTCCCTTAACATGAGGCATAGCATCTTTACATGCATTCAGGAAATCTGAGAAATTTCTGAGTCCTTCAGCGTCCTTGGGCTGTATTCTGGGCCAGCATGCGAGTTTCTCTCGAAATGCTCTTTGTACAATGAACGGCTGTCCATAGCGATCTTGGAGTCTTTTCCATGCATCCTTGTAAGCTTCCTCATCATTTCTGTAAAAAATCCCTTCTAGAGTTTTCCGAGCGGAACCAGTGACATACTTCTTCAAGTAGTATAACTTGTCTGCTGAGGAGATATGTCTTTTGTCGATGAGCGATTGAAAAGAAGCCTTCCATTCAATAAAGTGAATGGGGTCACCACTGAAGACTGTAGGCTCTGGCATAGGAAGTCTGTTCAGTGTTATACTGTCTTGAACAGCCTGTGCAAGGTAAGACACATCAGCATTGAGAGTTGGCGATGATGTTTTTTCATTGAGTGTTGGCTTAATTGAGGATGAATACACAGGTTCTTGTGTAGGAATGCTTACAGATTGCTGCAGGTCGTGATTTTGATTAGCAGAGGAAATTATTTCTTCCTTGTCATACACTTCTAGTCTGGCTCTAGCTGCTCTTACCTCCTTCACCGCGTGTAATCTTTCAAACTCACTCCTTTGAGCATCAAGTTCTCTTCTTTGCCTTTCTTCTAGAAGTTGTATTCTTTCCTTTTGTTCCTTTTCCTCCAATAGTGTTGCATATTCTGCTTCCTTTGCAGCAAGCTCTGCTTCTGCCTCTATTCGTTTAGCCATCAGTATGGAATTCCGTGAAGGTTGACTTATGGGTGTACTTGACTTGCAACTGATACGTGAGACCGTAGAACCATAGACGGAGCGAGCATAATCTCGATCAAGCAATTCACGAAGACGCCCTTTTACTCTTTCACCGTCTAGGTCTCCATCAACACCTGAGATCCTCTCATAAGCAATCTTTACTATATCCTTCGTCACAGCGTCACAAGCATCAATCCGTCTTCTTGTATAAGTAGGAGGAGTAACATAACTTCGAACTCTCATGTATGCGTTCATTACATTGTCTCTTTCATTTTCCAATGTGTCTATAAGTGTTGCTAGCTGACTCTCAGGAACGTCCGCTTTCAGCTGCCCTCTTGCCTTTCGAGCCTCAGCTTTCCATTGCTCATATGCGTGCATGAGCCTTCTCTCTGCCTTTTGTGACTCCTCTCTTTGATACGCGAGCATCTTTTCTGTTGGAATTCGTGCACGACCAGAGCGACGTACTTCATCTGTTTTTACACCATCAGAATGATCATCTATCTCATCTTCAGAATCTCTGCTTTGAGAAGGTAGGATTTTTAAAGCTTCCATTTCTTTCACAGGAGTGCACGATTTGGATCCTTGGTCTGTCATCATTTACATCAGCAAATGGAATCAATAGGAAAAGCTCTTACTGTAGCAGCCCGGTTGAATAAAAGAAATTCGCTCTCTCACTGATGTTGTTGGTTTATTGTCCTTAATGCCTTCACAATGTCATCACAACGCCATCACAACACCTCCACAACACCTCCACAACACCGTAAGAGCTAAAACAGATGAATTAACATTATTGGAATTTGTAAATAATTCACGTACATATAAATGAAACAAAACAGTAGTTGATATAGCAACAAAATTATGAAATTAGTACTAACATTTACCATAAACAACTTAAATTACTCATAAATCAAACAAACACATAAAAATAAAAACAATCTTAAAGACAGGATATGCTATGTAACATTATACAAATGCATAAATATACATGATGTATACCTTGTACTCCTTTCCAACCAGGTGCTAAACAACAGACATAAAATAAAATAAAATAAAATAAAATAAAATAAAATAAAATAAAATAAAACAGCGACTAGATGCCTAAATTCACTTAAAGGCGACCTTAAAAACTATAATTCAGATCCGTGAATCCGTGACCGCATGGTTCCGTGGGTGCTTCTCAATATCCCTCCTCGTCTCCTCTCTCCTCCGTCCTCCATCCTATTACCCGGAAACCGATCGAGCACAGCCATCTTGAAGGACATCTCAATTCTCTAATTGCACCGCGAGGAGTCGAGGATCGAGGAGTGAGGAGGCTTCCTGAGGAGTCATGAGCGAGGATACACAGGTGTATCCTATGCGGAAGAGTTTTATCGACTAAAACGTGACGCACATATAAATTCTCCTTCCCCTTCACATCGGTCACAATAATTTTGATTTATACTTTACTTTTGCAGTTTATATAAACCACACACCTCACATATTTCAACAGGGTATCTTGCTTTATTATTATTTATTATGAATTTCTTAAATAAACAAATTTCAACAACATGAGGGCAGATCCTCTGAGCGCTGCTGATGACGCTATGAAGTGACGCTCGAGTCATCAAGGATTCCAATGTATAAAAAAAGCTTTCATTCGATCCCTCCGTCCTCGCATCTTTTCCTTGCAGCCTTCCCTCACATCCTACAGGGGGCGGAGCTGAGACGCGAGGAAAGGAAGCGAGGAGAGGAAACGAGGATGCACAAATAAGAATTGAGAAGCACCCCGTGTCTCCATCTGTCAGCCATCTGTATGCTCGCTCTCTGTGCGCGAGCGATCTGTTCGCCTTTCCGGTAAGCCGCCTTTCAAAATAAAGGTCTCTATAGGTTAAATAACTAAGAGTGCAAAGTAAACTTCCAAAATATAATAAACACAAAGTACAAATATTAAACTAATATTAAGAAATATAGTTATTACGATAATATCAGAATAATATATTAATACACAAAACTAAATAAAATAACTGAGGGTTATTTACACTTACCCATACTTCAGATATTTTTTCTAAACTCTTAACACAGACTCACACCTACAAAACACAATTGGCCAAATGGATAATTTTCTTCTCAAAAACACATTTTGTTAAATATATACTAACTCTTCATTTCAAAACACATGTTTCTCTGCACACACTAACTTTACCAAAACACTGGAAATCTGACTCAAAATGAAATTATTCTGTCAAAGAATAACAATTGTTTTCACTTCACAAGGTACATGCACTCAATCAAAGTACACCAGGTTTCAAAATACACAAAAAAAGAACAAAATTACTGTATCTAATCTCTGTGATCTTCAGGGTTAGGCCACATGTTTTCATCAACATCTGATATTATCCAAGGCGATGCACCTGGGATAAAATCGCTTGGTATGTCGGATCCACCCTTGGGAATCATGAACTGTGATGCATCCATGGCTTCAAGGAGGGACATCTGGTCATGGGGCTGATGGTCATAAACCTTCCACCTCCATGCAGAAAAGAACTCCTCTATGGGGTATATCTTACTGTATTGTGTCAATGTAATAGAAAAAAAAAAAATCCCTGCCACTGAGCTGTGGTTGGCCCAATTTACCCAACATAAATCAGCTGTGTCAATTATTCCATTGTTTGTTTATTATCAGCTGAGATATATTGTTTTTGAACTGATATCATTGCAGAAGCAGAGGTTTTCATACTGTATCTAAGGTTTGGAATATTGTTTTTGCTATTGTGGGATGTTGTGTGTTAACATTCGTAAATACTACAAAAACAGTCCATCATTTTGTTGGGAGGTATAGCTTGTCTGTTAAGAAAATGTAAGCATTATGGAAATGTGTTCACTGACTGCATATTGTGTGAAAATGACATGCTATGTGTGAATGGTATGGCCACAAAAGACCGATGCTGTGCTAATTGTGTTTAGAGTTTTGAAAATGTGAACACTGATTGGACAAACGCTTGTTAGCGACTGTAAAAAACTGTAAAGGTATTTCCACCCATAAGTCTCCTTTGGTAGCTTTTTTTTCTTTTTTTTTCAGTATCCATTTGAGTTTGTAAAGTGTCATATTTCATATGTGTAATGATTGATTGAAAGAATAAATTAATTTGTCCACAAGTTGTGGTTTTTGATGGAAATATTTGATTATGTTGCATGCTTTTAATGTTTTGTGAGTGTTAGAGCACCACAAGCAACATAACTTACCAGTTTTGGAAATGTTGCTTTGAATTTATTGCACCAGTGTGTAAGACTATGTTGTAGTGTATGTGTTTGTGAGGGCTTGTGTGTGTGTGTCTGAGGGCAAAGTTTGGTTTTTCAGCAAGAGTGAATGGTTTTGAGTGTAGAGCTTCACTTTGACCTGAAAATAGGATGTTTGGGGAATTGGGTGAGACGTTATGGATTTGTGTTTACTGTTTTCAGAATATGAGGCATAGTTTCAAGAAATGAGTTTAAGCAATCGAGAAAAACTGTAATACCGGAGATTTCTGTTACTTTCACCTCTAGTTGAGATTTGTATCATTTTCTTTTTAATTTCACATTTCTTTGAAGTCAGAGCTTCAGAGCACAGCTTACAGCGTTCGCTCTCTTCTGTCTCACTGTTTGTTTCAGGACTCTTCATAAAGTATACAATTTGTACTATATGTCATCAATTTCATTAAAACTGGTTTGTTTGTTCTGGTCTGCAGATTCAACTTAATGTTGTTATTATTTTCTCAGTCCCACTTATCTCTGCTGTTTCACAAAACCCAAACTATTATATTACTCATATCTCAATCCCTAAAGTGCACAGACAGCCATTATAGCTGCTTGCTCATTCAACTCTCGTTAGGAAAATTCTCTAGACATCATTATTTTACCACTAAAATATAGAATTGTTCCCCATTCTGCTTAATAAAACTTTTGTTCATTCCTCATCCTTATATCACTTAATTTGACTTAACAGGCGTTCATAAATAGTTCCATAAATTCAAGTCAAGTCAAGTCAAGTATATTTGTATAGCGCTTTTCACAATACAGATTGTATCAAAGCAGCTTCACAGTATTAAATTAAAATAATACAACAAGGTTTGTTTCTAGTGGAATTTATTGATAAAATCAAATTAGATATCCCCAGAATATCCCCAGAAAATTCTATCAGAAATTTTATTTTCATAACATTCATTTTCATATCTACATTTCTTCTCATCTTTCCCTCTTTCCCTACATGCTAGTTCCTTCTGCATCCTTTTCCTTTCTTTTCGCTCTGCCTCATCTAACAGTACACGATTGTTTGCTTACAATCCACACACACGTCTCTCACACAACAACCTTTTGTTTTTTTTCACTTCCCTCTTCCATCGAGTCTCTCACCTCTGTCAGCCTAGTGACACTGAACATTCCCTCCCTGGGAAAACCATGGTACTTGATCAACTTCTTGCATGCATTTTGCCCTTAATTCTTTCATTTGACAGAAAACTGGTGTATAAAAATTATCAAGCTTACCGTGAGATGACCCGATATTGGCTGATTTCTATTTCCCTTGGATTTTCCTCCAACACGCGTCTACCAATCTTTCAGACGTCTCAGACAGATCCGATTTTTTTACCCAAAATCAGCCAGGTCTGCACTTTCCAGTGCCCTGTAATTACGGCTTACTCAGAATCTTTTCGTGAGCACTTTCCAGCGCTCGATTGATTCCGGTTCACCAAATTAATCAGGTGTGGCTCTGCCGTCCACTTTTACGAGTTAGTTACCGCCTCACGGTAACTTTCTATACCCGCACCGAAGAAATAGTCTCAGCCACTATGGTTCACTCACAGTCATACCAAAATTACACCACCACACAAAATAAATTTGACTTGTCTCTTACCAGAGATGCTTCTGTTGCCACCGGGTTCTTTCCGATTCCAGTGGAGTCCCTCCTGGCCCTGATAGCAGTTTGCTCTTCTCTCTCAATTCTGTGAGGTAAGACTAAAGCCTAATGCTTCAGGATGATCAATCGTCAATCCGCTTTACTCAGGACCAGAAGAAACTACCATGGAATCCCAACTTCTGACACCAATTGATGTGGCAAAAACAATAATTAAACTATCATCATCACTGCATAAGAGACACCAAGAATCAAATTGTATTTTAAAAGATATTTATTCTCTTCCATGAGGCTTAGTCACAAAATCACAGCAGCTACCCCGTGACGTGAGCAAGACCTGACACCCAGCCCAGGAAATTCCCTTCTTATACTCCTTCTTCAAGGTCTTTCCTCTGTAGTTTTCCACTCACCCAGCATGGCCACATCTAGCTGATTTAGAATAGAAGGACCCCTCTAACCCCCCTTGACTAAAGTATCTTCCATACCTAAAGAGTTAAAGGTTCTTAACCATTTGTCTTACTGTGTGTGTCTTGCTTACAAACATACATGAATTCCAGGAGAGAAACGAATGCTTAAAACCACACAATGTTTAAGAAAGTTAATGAAAAAAAAGTAAAATATAAATTTTTCTACAACAGGGGTTAAAAGCTCAGAGAGATAATGAGGTGCCAGTCCATGCAAAGCCTTATAGGTAAGCATAAGGAGTTTAAAATCAACACGGAATCTGACAGGGAGCCAGTGTAAAGATTCCTATACAGGAGTGATAGGATCCCTTGTCCTGTTTCCAGACAGGATTCGAGCGGCATAATTTTGAACCAACTGTAGTTTGTTAAGAGTAGCTTTTGAGACCCCGGCCAGCAAAGCAATGCAGTAATCTAAATATTAATAAACTTTTCAGCCACAGGGAGTGACAACATGGGACGCAATCTGGCTATATTTCTTAGATGAAAAAATGATGTCTTGACAGTGCTCTGAACATGAGGAACAAATGTTAAATTAGTATCAAATAACCCACAATTTTATTTTATTTTTTTATTGAAGTGTAGAACCATCTACACTTAAAGTGGGAGACCCAGCCTTACATAGCTGGTGTGGTGAACCAATGAGCATTACCTCCGTCTTGTCACTGTTTAGACATAGAACATTTCTAGACATCCATTTGTTAACCTCCGAAATACATAGAGGAAGAAACCCAGCTAACAGGGAACGTTCTCAGAACATTGGCTAACGTTCTCTGAAAGTTCTCTAAAAGTTATCAAAAACGTTCTAGTTGTAACGTTATTATAACGTTGTGCCAACGTTATATGTCATTGATAAACGTTCTAAAAACGTTAGCATTAAAACGTTATTCTTACATTGTTAGTGGAACGTTTTAAAAACGTTATTGTTAAAATATATATTAAGATAAAAGTTCTCTTAAAGTTACCAAAGTAACGTTGTGCCAACATGTCAATGATAAACGTTTTAAAAAACATTATTATGTTAAAAATATATATATTAGTCATTACAAATTAGTTATACAGCTTTTTATTCTGCAAATCAACTTCAGAAACATATCATTTGCAAATCCAGTGACACAACTAATGACACAATGCACTGACATTATTTAACTATTTCATTTAAATATTTTTTATGGTCAGAATAAAAAATCCCAGAATATAAAATAATTATGTTCAGGAAAATAGCAGTATTCATTTAAGTTGAGTGCATTTTGCTTGTTGTATGAATTAGACACTTTTATCATAATGCTGATCTCAAAGTTACCAAAGTAACGTTGTGCCAACATGTCATTGATAAACGTTCTAAAAACGTTAGTATCAAAAGTTCAAAACGTTATTCTTACTTGTTAGTGGAACGTTTTAAAAACGTTACTAAATTAAAACAAATAAACAACTTCAGAAACATAATTTGTATATACAGTGACACAATGCACTGACATTTTTTTGGGAGGTTAAAATATTTTTTCTAATATTATTATTAGTTTAGAAAAAAATCCCAGATATAAAATAATTATCGATTCAACAGGAAATAATTCAAAAAGTACAGTCAATTATAAATTTGGTTTTACCTCTAAAAAAAATAAAATAAACTTTTGCAATTACAGTCAAGGAGAAAACAGGGAATGTGTTATGATAGACTGTAGTTTTATCTGATCATTCCCCACGTCCGAACGACCTATTACCTAAGATGGGCGTGGTTTTGCAGCGCACGGCACGACCCGTCAATCAAACACAGCGTCAGCGGGACAAGATGTCGGACAAGGAGACGACAGCTTTTAGGTAAGTTGAATTTTGCGTGTTGTATGAATCAAATACTTGTATCAGTGCTAATTAACTTAGTTTTGCAGCAGTTGCTACTGTTTTAATAAAGTTGACTAGATCAACAGTTTGCATGAACTGTCTTGAGTAACGTAAACTGATCTTGCAGTCCACAGAGCAGTTAACAACACTACACAAATATGTAGTTAAAACTGAAGAATAAACGCGAAATTACATTGATGTCTTTATTTAGAAGATTCACCTTTTCCAGTGTCCTTGTTCGCCTTTTCAATATAGCTAAACTGATTTTAATTTGAACGGTTCTTGAGATTCAAAAGTTAATCGGCTAACGTTAGCTCAATTAAGTTAGCTTAGCTATGGTCCGGGTATTTCCCCCTCCAGTTATCTGTTTCATGTGTCAAGTTCGTCATCTGAAATCTGTAACTTATTTGTGATTTTTATCGTGTAAGTTGTCCACAGTGTTTGCAGTTTTACAGGTTATAACAAGCTCCTATGTGACATTTAAAAAGGAAGGATATCCCCAGGCTCCTCTTAAATTTGATATTTGGATCGAGCACTTGACAACAGTAATGAACCCTTTTCACAGACTGTAATTAACGTTACGCGTTTTAACAACCATCAGTATTGTAAATTGTGCTAATTTATAATATACAGTGTATGGAAGGCCATATTTTCAATTCCTCCAGGCAGCTATTTTTTTTTTTTTTTTTTTGCTCAAATTGCGTTAAAATTTGTATTTTTGGCTTGGTGCAGCAGTTGTAGGCGCGAATGTCTATGGTAACCGGCGTCTCTGGCGTTGCAGTGATGCAGAGCCGCTGAAATATTTTTGATTTAAGCAAAGTTATCATTAGATAGCAGTTTTGGGATGTGGCACGGTTCATTAATGCAATTTAAACTTTAAGAGTGCATTAAAATAGAAACAATGCAAAGTCCTTGAGCATGAAAAGCAATATAAGCTCTGGGCTTAGGGACAAGAGCAGAGAGCTAGTCTCGTATCTTCATGTGTTCTCCCAATATTCCAAAGCAGATTAAACTTTTTGTAAATTGTCAGAAAATTTAATTAGATATTGTGCATGAGCAAGTACAGCATCCCAGTGCTTTTATACTAATCTCACCACACTTTAATACAACACTGTTTTATTTTCTCCCTGCAGTATCTCCGGAGATCCTCTCAGGGTCCAGTCCAGTCCAGTCCGATGTGCCGGAAGTGGAAGCTGATGTGATTGTGGATTATGTCATTTAAAATGTTTTTGTTTTTTTTAGCTTGCTGATAGGTTAGGGTTAGGTAAAGAGGTTGTTTTAGTTTTGTTTCATGTTTCATTATTTTGAAGTTTAATCAGTTTGTTCTATGTTAGTCCAGGTTTATTTTCATGTTAATTTCATATTTTAATTTAACCCAAGTCGGTTTCAATTGTATCTGTATCTTGAAATAAACTACACTTTGGTTCACTTCAGCCCGTCTTCAGTGGACTACATTACACATATTATAGACATGATTCATGGGTCTTTTTGATTTTAATTATCTTTCTAGATCTTTTGTCTTAATTTTTTAATTTGAAAGCTCTTAATAAGGTGCTTTTATAAAATGATTGTCATATATACATTATTTGCAAAAACACTGAGAATGTTTAAACAAGTGAATGGAATGTTTTAAGAACGTTTTTCATAATCTTAGAAAAACATTAAGAAAACGTTTATATAACGGGAGAATTGAACGTTCTAATAACGTTTGAATAACGTTCTTATAACCAAGCAAGAGCATTAATACAACGTTTATATAACAGGAGAATTGAACGTTCTAATAACGTTTTGAATAATGTTCTTATAACTAAGAAATAACGTTAATACAACGTCCAAAAAACTGGACGCTTTGAACGTTCCTAGAACATTCAGAAATAACGTTTTTATAACTTAATGGGAACGTTATGGAAACGTTCTTATAACCTAAGAATTGAATGTTCCAATAACGTTTGAACAACGTTCTTATAACCAAGCAAGAACGTTAATACAACATTTATATAACGGGAGAATAGAACGTTCTAATAACGTTTTGAATAACGTTCTTATAGCTAAGAAATAACGTTAATACAACGTCTAAAAAACTAGACGCTTTGAACGTTCCTAGAACATTTCAGAAATAAAGTTTTTATAACTTAAAGGGAACGTTATGGAAATGTTCTTATAACCTAAGAATTGAATGTTCCAATAACGTTTGAACAACGTTCTTATAACCAAGCAAGAACGTTAATACAACATTTATATAACAGGAGAATAGAACGTTCTAATAACGTTTTGAATAACGTTCTTATAACTAAGAAATAACGTTAATACAACGTCCAAAAAACTGGACACTTTGAACGTTCCTAGAACATTCAGAAATAAAGTATTTATAACTGAATGGGAACGTTATGGAAATGTTCTTATAACCTAAGAATTTAATGTTCCAATAACGTTTGAACAACGTTCTTATAACCAAGCAAGAACGTTAATACAACGTTTATATAACAGGAGAATAGAACGTTCTAATAACGTTTTGAATAACGTTCTTATAACTAAGAAATAACGTTAATACAACGTCTAAAAAACTGGACGCTTTGAACGTTTCTAGAACATTCAGAAATAACGTTTTTATAACTTAATGGGAACGTTACGGAAACGTTCTTATAACCTAAAATTGTTAGCTGGGAAGGACATAGCCACATTAACATCAGGTTTTGCATGTATATAAACCTGGGTGTCATCTGCATAAAAGTGAAAATTGAGATCAAGTGATCTTAAAAGTTGACCAAGAGGATAAATGTAGATGCTAAAAAGAAGAGGGGCCAAGATTGAACCTTGAGGAACACCATATTACACTTCACCAATATCAGACCTGCAACCACCCATAGCAACAAACTGCTTTCTATCAGAAAAATAGGACTTAAACCATCATAGTTCAGTATCAGAAACACCAAAGACAGATTCTAACTGAGTAAGTAAAATATTATGATCAACAGTGTCGAAAGCGGCACTAAGATCAAGAAGAGTCAAAATAGAAAGACAGCCAGAATCAGAAGCGATTAACAATCATTAGTGACCTTAAAGGGTTAGTTCACCCAAAAATGTAAATTCTGTTAGTAATTACTCTCCCTCATGTTGCTCAACCCCGTAAGACTCTCGTTCATCTTCGGAACACAAATTAAGATATTTTTGATGAAATCTGAGAGCTGTCTCACTCCTCCATAGGCTTCTAAGGCATTATAACTTGCTGGCCCAGAAAATGTATTAAAGACATCGTTACAGTTTTTTTCAGTCGCTAACAAGCGTTTGTCCAACCAGTTGTCACATTTTCAAAACTCTAAACACAATAGACCTTTCTCACAACTTCCGTATTTGTGACCGGAAATACGCAATCGTCGTGGTAATCTACTTCCTCCGCAGTCAAAGCAACATAAACAAATGGCGCAAGCAACTAGCAAGAGCTATTGACACGCTAATGATGTGTCATTTTAATTAACAGTTCAGTAACAGTTAGCCTCGCTCTCTACTTACCTTGATATTTATGGACAAATTCCGTGTGGAAATTTTTTTACCCTTTATTTCGTTTTTTCTTTTTGGTGATGGAGTTTTCCTCTACGAGTCGTCACATCAGCAAATGTAATATTTGGCAAATCCGTTAATGAAGTTGTGTAGACTCTTTGATCCATTTTAAACTTGCCCGCGTTTATGTTTTTCTGGTGTGTTGACGCTTGACAGGAACTCCGCTTCCACAACGATTGCGTATTTCCGGTTATTGTGAGAAAGGTCTATTAGCAAAGCATCGGTCTTTTGTGGCCATACCATTCACACATTTCTTGTCATTTTCACACAATATGCAGTCAGTGAACACATTTCCATAATGCTTACATTTTCTTAACAGACAAGCTATACCTCCCAACAAAATGATGGATTGTTTTTGTAGTATTTACAAATGTTAACACACAACATCCCACAATAGCAAAAACAATATTCCAAACCTTAGATAGGCTACAGTATGGACTGCATATATTTATTTACCATTTACATGAAATTTTTGTAAATTTCATGATTTTAGCAAAATGTGATTTTGATTGCTAGCAAAATGTGTTGCTTTTGAACAATGTCATGAAGAAACAAGCTTTTCGAGTCCATATGCATCTTCCTGGAGTAATGATGCTGAAAATTCAGCTTTTCATCACAGGAATAAATTACATTTTACACAATTTATTACATGACATACATATTTTTAAACAGAAATCAGTTATTTCAAATTGTACTAATATTTCACAATATGAAAGTTTATAAAAACCTCTGCTTCTGCAATGATATCAGTTCAAAAACAATATATCAGTGAGAGAGTCAAGGAGCTACAACGACACTATGTCCAGGTATAGTGTACTGTATATTCAATTCAATGTCCAGTTCTACACAGTAATAGGTTACAGTACAGTATAGTATACAGTAATGACATGATTTACATAAACTTTGTTTTGAGAGTTATGGAATTGGAGGCCAACAGACCCCTCATGAATTAATATACATATAGATGAGACAGGATTCAATCTGGCCAAAAGGCGTCAACCTGGACGAAATGTAATGTGGAGGTGGAAGGTTTATGACCATCAGCCACATGAGCAGATGTCCCTCCTTGAAGCCATGGATGCTGGCTCCAAGGGTGGATCCGATATACCAAGCAGTTTTATCCCAGGTGCATCGCCTTGGATGATATCAGATGTGATCTTGATGAAAACATGTGGCCTAACCCTGAAGATCGCAGAGATTAGATACAGTAATTTTGTGGGGGGGTTTGTCCCCCGCTCCGTGCGGGTCTTGAACCCGAGTCTCCGGCATGAGAGTCAGGCGCTCTAACAAGGAGGCTAAAGACTGCAAAAAAAGAGTGTTTTGAGATCAGAGGAGTGAGGTTTACTCGCACAGCGACTACTAGCTGGCCTCCGTTACACTATGAACAAATTAGAATTGCAAAGAGCATATGCAGTAAAAATGTGAAACATACATATTCAGTGTCTTGTACTCAGTTACCTCACTAAATACAATAATGTGTAACTTTACTGTATTTTTCAAATGGCTGTGCAAATAGTATATAGTGCTGTATTGAGCATGTTCAGGTAGTGTCACCAAGATCTGACTTCTTTGCATTGGATCCATTTACAGAGTAAACTGTCATAATGAAAACATGACAAAGCCATTTGACTATCTCGTTCATAAACAATGGTGTCAGGACTTTTCATCTTGATGACACTGAAACTTTCATTGACATCAACACTTGCTTTTGAGGAATGATCCATTTTGAGCAAGTGACACGCTTTTGCAGGTTATCAACTAGGTTTTGCAGTTTGTACTAATTGTTTTGAGAACTGCATTAACTGTTGTGCAAATGTAAATAGTGATGTGAGAAATGCACCAAAGCGACTGAGAAAAACTGTAATCTGTATCTAACGTATTTGTCTAACGTATTTGTTCACCTGTCCATCCTGTCCCGTATTGCACCATGAGAAATCTGGTCTCCCTACTTCAGTTCCTACTGGCAGTGCGAATGCAACCAGGAAAACAGCCCTAGATGTATAATTAGGCCCGTAATATATAATATATTATTATTATAGATATATAATTAGGCCAGTAATATATAATATATTATTATTATAGATATATAATTAGGCCAGTAATATATAATATATTATTATTATAGATATATAATTAGGCCCAAGATATCAATTAGATATATAAAAGTGTGGGTGTGCGTGTGTGTGTGTGTGTGTGTGTGTGTGTGTGTGTATGTATACAGTATACACACTTTTATAATTGATAATTAACATTAAGATCCATTTTATAGTTGGGTAAAGGGAATAGAATCGACAGCTTATTTATTTATTTACTGTATCATAAAATGTAAAACAAATATTATTGCATGGACAATGTACTGTAAACATAACGGCCTGTAAGAAAGTTGTATGTTTTCAGCTGTAAATGAACCCTAACCCCCTTATTTCCCATCGCTGAGACCCACCTAAGCTCCAAAAGTTCATCACTTCAACAAGTGTGCGCTGTTGGGTTTTCAAATCAATCTATGGCCATTCATTGGAAAAAAGTTAGAGGACGTCCATTAGCTTGCGCAACAGATACGCAAACACACACTAACGCAGAGCACGGAGGAGACTGGAAGGCCTTGGCTTGAGGTAAGGGAAATATGGGCATGGTTATAATGCAGCCTTTCACTGTGGAAATTTACAGGAGGACCAGCTTTCCTCACACACACACACACACACGTACAAATGCACAGTCATGCATTTAAAGTTCAGAATGTCCAAACACAAACATGGACACACATTCGCAGGAAAGATGGAATGCGCTCACACAGACTGACTGTTGTACTCTGTGATGAGAAAATTAACCCTACAGACAAAACTGACAAACACAGATATAGTCACAAAGAGACTTTCATGACTTTAACTGTCTCCGCTGGTAGGGATGGTTCATCTAAAAATGTCATTCCAAATCCGCATGCTGTAATTTTTATTCTGTGGAGCACAAAAGAATCTTCACGCAGCTCTTTCCCATAAAACACCATTCATTAATGACCTCTACAGTCAAGCTTTAAAAAAAGAAAACTGGAATAATAATTAAAATATAATATAATATAATATAATATAATATAATATAATATAATATAATATAATATAATATAATATAATATAATAAACTTATAAAATGGAAATGTATCAGGGATAAAGAAATTTTCTTACTTTCCTAATAAATAAATTTTCTTGTTTTTCTTTAGTGTTTATCCCACATAGTAGCAGGGTCCGCTTTCTGGATCGCTGGCGCCATTTGATCATTATTCCTAATAAATACATAAATAACTATATAAAGAAATAAACATATAACATAGTATACTAATATATATATTTTTCTAAATTTTTACATTTATATAACCTTTGCCACCATTTAAGGCTCACTTAAAGTTAATCTTAAAAAAACAAAAACAATTTAATAACACTTTTAAAAAGTAATCTTTATCAAATCTCAAAATCAATTTGCAGTTTTTTATACATTGCAATGTTGTGATGCACTTG